>OY856411.1:812644868-813087368 GCA_963693085.1 Alisma plantago-aquatica
CAAGGTTTCCTCATTGACTGTAGTATAAATTTTGTAAGGAATACCGCTGAGGCATCTATTAACGATGGAGCATAAGAAAGAAAACCGTACTCCAAGAGTGTCAACTCTGCTATATAAATAGCTATGAATTCAAGTTGCAGAGAAGGAACCTGCAACAAAAAAATGGATAAATACTTAAAAACCTGAACTATATTTAAAAGGTGACAGCAATGAGAACTAGACGCTTACCCCTTTTAGCTGTTGAGCTACATGGATGAATCTCCTATAATTATAGAAGAATAAGAAAAGGTTTGTCAAGGTCAAGTTAAGAAAATTTTAAAGCAGTGTTCACGGGTAATATACATCAATGCAATGTGGAATACCTCAAAAGCATTTCACTGTTGGAGCAGTCATCTCAAACTTGAGGTGTCTAAGTACAGTGGCTTCCATTTGCAAAACATATATATGGCATTGTTAGGTACGCATACAAGTGTGAAGAAGAGCACGATAAAGGACATCAATTCTCCCCTTCCGACATTTGAGTGTGTTGCTATGATACAATATTAGATGGGATTAGACAAAAAATTGCATACAAAATGAGGTAAAGAAAATTACCTGAGATATGATTTGGCCATCCAATCTTCTCGATGAATTCCATACAGTCTACCCATGACGATGGATCTGCTATGTTGTTGACAACTCAACCCATTTGAGGATGTAGAAAGTCAAGACATCCCACAGAAAACATTCTGCAAATGATTGCATGCAATTATTTTCCTCCAAATAGTCAAGGAGTTATTTTTTTGGTTTCACA
Source organism: Alisma plantago-aquatica (assembly GCA_963693085.1). NCBI lineage: Eukaryota > Viridiplantae > Streptophyta > Magnoliopsida > Alismatales > Alismataceae > Alisma > Alisma plantago-aquatica. Next base: position 812,645,662 of record OY856411.1, read on the forward strand.
GAGGAAAATTAAATAAGAACAACAAGGTTATCAAGCATGTGACTTATTAATGATTCCAGTAGATCTTTTAGGACTCACTACCAAGTTTTAATGGATTTTCTACTGATTCTTAATATGTCAACACATAGCTTCGACAGATTTTGAAAAAGTAAACTTAAAGAAGCATATAGTTTACAAATATTGATCTTTTTTAATAAATAATAGTTTATTTAATACGTGCACATACAAAATATACATTCAGGAGAAAGATGATGAAAAAAAGGATAGTCAAGCCTCAAGACTGTAGATCCAGCTGCACGTTGACTGAGGAAACTAGCAGACAATAAAGCCTAAAGGAAAACCAGGCATCCACTCATCCAGAAAAGAATAGAGGCATCCAAGATTCAGAAGGAAAGCCACCAAGGCTCACGCTAACCCAGAAGCCAGAAGACCAAGATATCCAAGGTAGATCCTAACGTGAGAGGGCCATCATAAAAGCATATAAGCACAGACCAGCAGGAACAAGAAAAGGGAGAGGGGAGCCTCAACTCTCAGAAGAAAGAGGATGAAAGAGCAAACAATTCTGTACAAAGGAAGATCTATCTGTACAAGCTATACAACACTATACAAAAAGAAAAAACTAACAACCAAACTGGTGATGAATCACGCTATAGAAGTAACTATTCAGTTCCTTTTGAATCCTATCCCAGATTTGTTCAGGCTGTATATAACTGTTCCTGAAGAATCGAGTGTTCCTTTCCTTCCAGAGGGAAGATAAAGAATAGCTATGCTTGTATAGTGTTGTCTTCAAGAAGTGTTGAGGCAGATATCATGACTCTCAGAAGGAATCTTCTTTATCCAGCCATTAAGAATTGCCTTATTCCAGACACTTACAGAGCACTTAAAATCAAAACATATATGCTTGCAGGTTTCATTGTCCTCTTCACAAAGAAACATCGCGAAGTTATAAAACACCCTATGCTTGGAAGGAAATTCCGAGTAAGCAAAGCACTATGGTAGATCTTCCGGACATGCAACATATATTTCCTGGGGTTAGGTCAATGCCATAACCATTTGGCCCTGTAAACAGGGTAAGTATCAGATCTCACAAGGGGGTATATATCCCTGATTCTATAGATTCTAGTTCCTTTGGAAGGAAGAGATCACCATCATCCTGGGGGTCTGGACATTTGTCAATAACAGAAATGAGAGGCATGTTGTTTCTGGACTCCATAATAAAGCAGACATAAGTTGGACTTGTCTAAAGCATTACATTTCAAAATTTTATAATTAATTAATGTAACAGCAGCTCAAGAAAAAGAAAGAAGCCTGTTATCAACTTCTAGAACCGATCAGAGAAGAAATTGAGGCTTCCAACCAGACTCTTTCAAGAATAAGTATAAATACAAGTAATCACGAAAACTCCCTTCAAGAAAGAACAAAACAGGAAGAAAACTTCCAAGGCCATTTTTGAATAACATTTGTCACCCATTTAAAATCAATATGGTCAAATAAACAATATTAGAAGGCACCACTCAGCCTCAAATGAGTAGAATACAAGAGCATAGGCATCAAGGTAAATTGACTCAACTCCAACACTAACTTTGTTTCCAACCAGAAAATCAGAAAACCAACTATCTTAGACATAGGAGAAAATGAGGTTCACTCCACTAGATGAAAAGAACAGAAGATTGGGCACATTGTTGAAGAGATACGAGAAAAGTCAAGCACCGAATATCTATAAATCTGAAGTAGCATCTACTTCTGCATATAAAAAGAATTCGAACTTCAAACAGTAAGAAATCTCTTGAAAATGTAGAATACCACCTAATGAACCCACGCCTCATAAAAACAGAGAAAGGAGCCTCAAACCTACACGAGGTTTGAAGCTTCAAGGATCCCTCAAAAAAGGAAGAAAGCAGATTCAACCATCACTTCTAAAGTGAGAGGAGAGTATAAAGGATAACCATGCACCGCAGCAACCATCAGAACCTCCAACAAAAAAACATCACCCTTCATCTCAACAAACACAGAAGGGGAACATGATCAACCAAAACCTCAAAGCCTTCAGAAAACATACCACCAACCCACCATAGACAACACTCTCTCAGATAAGCATACAGACCATAGGAAAGAAAGCCTACAAAATCTACAACAGCTAACCACACAAATTGAGCCAAAGGCACTCTGCAACTGATCTTAATTATCAACAAAAAATAATCACAATAGACAAAGGAAGTGTATGTCAATTTTAGTGATTTTTCAAGCATCTAAACTCTTGCATAACCATGAATTAAAAACCTAAACCCAATGACTTGTAGTGATGCATTTTCTAGTTGTCCAACTTGCCATTACTTAGGAACTGTATCTTTCCTCCTAAGTACCATCTTATTCTTTTTCACCATCTTATTCTGTTTCTCTTTTATGATGTCCCTAATTTTAATTTTTCAAAATGATAAAAAGGGTTGACATGACTCATCACATTTCTATCTCAGCATTTGATCTTATTGAACTCTACATGACAAAGAACATACTAGAATGAAACACCATAACATGCACGATCAGAGGGCCCATATTCTATAGAAAAAATACACTTGTTCATTAACTATCCATTTAGCTATAGAAAAATATAGGGGACGTAACAACTAAGAGTCATTCCTACTAAATCAAAATATCAACATGTTGATCGTTAGTTGTTTACCTCTTAGATGCAATGATCCTTAATGTGGTTTCCTCCGTTGTTATGGGAAGTACTACCTAGGCCTATAGATGCACTAGTCCTATGTCATTTTCTTTGTATTCATATGATATGACATCTCAAATCCAGGAGGTAGGGATCATTAGAACAAGATCTAGCAGATCATCAGGAGATAGTGCGTTGTTATCCCAACTAATTAGATTCATATCAGAATTTGTCGACAGAACTATAGAGTCTGCCTTTTAATAATATGTTGATGGAACTAGTAGCAGTAGCTGTTGGAGAAGCAGTTAACCATTGCTCTCATCCGACCTACATGCACATCAAAACAATCTTAAGGGGGAGGGGACAGACCAAATCAATAGAGCATCAATAAAGAACTCATCACAGGGGATAGTCATAGAGAAATAACATTTTTGCACAATTCAACAACCAAAATTTAAAACTTCCTTTCAACTATATTCAGAGTTGGGCATAGCAATATAACAATAATAATTATACGGTATATATCTAGAAATCCACGAGAAAAGAGAAGAAAGGGAAAAGATATGAAATTGTTTTACAGCTGCCTCCTCAAGGCATAGTGAAAGCTAACATGTCTGGGGTAACTTCCCTGATGGCTGTATGAATCACCCATGTAATTCTTCTTTGTGCTAATACATGGTTTGTGTTTACCTCAAAAGAAAGCTAGTTATCCACCTCATATTGCTTCATTTGGACAATTCAATTCTTCCTCCTGTATTGATGGAAAGGTTAACATAGTTATTTAACATGAAAATGCAAGAGAAACATGTACATTAGGAGTGAAGATAACACCTTACTGTTACTATTGTATCACACCTTACAGTTATAAAATCTACCATTGAACTTCTATAGAATTTACTAGAAAGTCTCTGACTCACCAAAGACCAACCGCCCAGGGAATGAAACCACAAGATACCCATTGGAAAGAATCTGCATGATTCTCCCAGTTACCCATGACCCCCCTGCATCTCCTTCCATGTCCACTATATTCCCTTCATGGATAAACATAATTTCAGGATTGCAAGTGTTATTGGTCTTCCTGATAGCAACATATCACCAATGTGAAGTTGTTCCTTCAGTAAGGCCAATTTGTGCAACAGCAGCAGGTCATCCTACTTGCCTCAGAGTTGCATCTTTATAGGTAGGAAAGTGTGAGGAAGCCAAATAAAATTATTTTTCCTGGATTTTTTGTCCTAGAAGAGTCAAATTTAATTAGTGGAATATATTTTACCCTGCATATCTTTGCAGCCCAGAAAATCCCACATTCTCGAGCCATCAAAGGCAAAACAAAAAAATCCAAAACATAAAGTCAAACTAAAAATGTTACACAGGATCAAGAACTGTATAAATAGTAAGATAGGTATCATTAATCGATGTTTCCATATGTACACATATTGTGCAAATAAAAAAAATTAAGATATCCAAGAGCATCATAGGGAGTTTCAAATGCCCCTTCTAAGATGACAGACATTTAATGCAAGCAAATAGAATTTGAATATGAGCAAAACTAAGCACTTACAATCATACACGGACCATATAAGTACCCACTAAAGTTGGATGAAGAGAATTAAGCTATATATTAGTCATATGGAGCATAGAGAAAGTCTTAATAGAGAATGCCCAAAAATTATAGAGCTTTTGGCTTGACATTTAATACTAAAACAACCTAGATGTATTCTCCAAGTCACTCCTAGAGCCCAAATAGACTATTGTTTCTCCAATTGTATGCTAATTAGCACACAATATCATATACCCAGAACTTAAACCCCACAACATATCCTGAATCAATAGAAATCAAGACTAAAAAAATATGCCACAATATTGAAGTTTACCTCTTTTGAAGCGCAGCCAAGAGCACCATTGCAGTCACACAGATTCATGAGAGTTGGGGTGTTGCTGGACTGAAAAAGGGATATTGCACCGCCTAAAATCAACCAATTTAGAGGCTATTCAGTAGTATGCTCTGTATTTGTCTTTGTCCCTACCATCACTGCTTGAGAAAGTGCTAGGTTAGTGGATACTTCTATTTATGATTATATTTCTAAGATGACTAGAGATTGTTCCCAATTAAATGGGGTCATACTTAGTGTTAAATTGACAAAAATCATCGATGTTTGTGACATTCAGTTGACAGAGCAGTCTGATAATGTTGAACATATAAGGGAGATGCTTAATGATTCAGTTGACAGACATAACATTATTGGTTAGAAATTTTATTCCTAAAAACATATTCAAGTTTGGAAATACTTTCCAATTTTAGAGATCTGGTTTTACAACAAAATCATGAAGTGCAAACAAAAAATTATTTTAACGTTGATAAAATAGAAGACATCATCTAGAAGAGTATTCAACAGTATTGGTAAACTACAACCTGAAATGAATTTAGAGAGTCTACCAATTATTAAGATCCTTTGACAATTGGAGGATTTTATGAGGTGGCAGACTCAATTCCCTGCATAAAAAAGTGGCCAATGATGAAAGGTATATTGTTAGTGGCAGGAAATTGCTCCTTAAAACAACAAGGAAGCCAGTATTGACAGCCCTAAACTTGCATATTTTCACTATATAAGTAGACAACTATTGAACAAGCCAACAAGGTGGTTCGTACTATTGGTTAATAGTGAGCACCTTTATGGATCTTACCAAGCTATCCGATTAGAATTAATATAGGAAGGTTCATAGTGGCCAATTGTAGGAATAAAGAGGCAATGTCGTAACACATAAAGCGAAGTAATTGATTTTTTTACTCAGGGAAGTAGACCCATTCCTTAGTTACGGAGACACTATGTGATTGTTGCTGGTCTATGATATGGACATGGCCAATGTATGGTGGATCAATAATGATCTGTTGGATGGTTCTGAAACTGCCACTGAGACGACCTAGTCTTCATCAACACCTCAAATAGATTAGAGCTCTAGTACCAATTGAGAAAATACTACCGCAAGAAATGGTGAGTAGTAGTCTTGGTTTGTTAGTATCTCCTAAAGCTTGAGTTATGGGTGTGGGAACAAAGTCCACCAACAATGTTAGCGCATGAAGAAAGGTACAAGGAAATTATGATTATAGAACTAGTAAAGGCAAATCTATTCACAACTCGACTGGTTTGATTGAGCCATGATCACAAGCATTGTTTCAGACCGCGTATGCTTTTTGGAGTTTATGAACCTTGCTAGATTCCTCTTACTGCTGAAGCCAGGCTATCGTTGCATTTATTCTTGGACCAATGGAGTCTGTATCTTAGAATATATTAAAAATGTATCATTTCATATTTTAAGAAATAAACTCCAGAAATTGTTCAGTTAGTTCAAAATCAAAATGTGTCGTAGAAGTGTAGGCTAGTTCTAATATAACGAAGTGAATTTGAAATTAAATGTCATCATAACAAAACAAAAATAGAAAGCAGCTTCTTGGCAACCAACATTGTAGCATGGACTACTTTAACTTTGATAAAATAGAGAGTGCTGACATTGTCGACATTCTGTTCTGGAGGAAGCTCATATAATTGTGATAGATTGTTGGAGGATCAGAAACATAAATATGGAAACCTTGCATGAAAGAAGAGCATGGATGAGAAACAATTTCTTCAAGTTATATGTAGTAGAAAGGAAGTGAGGGTAGATTATAAGGATAGTAACTGAAAAGACTTATTTACGATTTTGTAGGATGCTCTATACATTATTGAATAATATTAGAAGGGTGGAGTTCCAGAAGGTTACCTTGTGTTTGAGTTCTAGATAAAAGGGTACCTTGACCGTAAAAAATTCCAAGTAAAGAAGCCAATAAGTCACAAAATCCATGTAGACAGCGTATGTGAGAAAACCAATAGATGCTCAATGAAATTTTCTACTTGTTTTGATTTTTTTTGGACCTTGCCTAAATTTTTCTCGGACATCACATGTTTCGTACATAATGCCATTTCTTACATAACTAAATCCTCTTGCCAAGTACGGATTTGGAATATGTCTCCCTGATTGCAAGAACCTTTCAGAGCTTCAGGCATCGAGGGGTTACCTTGATGCTTATGTCATAGAGGAGCTTTTTGTAGTGCCTTGGGCGTGGCCTTCTCATGCCTTCTACTTCCTCGTAGCCTCCGCCCTTCTAGAACCTCTTCTCTGCCGATCTGTGAGGTTGGGTCGTAGTAGATGGAAGGAGATCGGGATGGGGGAAGGAGAAGAGAGTGAGAGAGAGAGAGAGAGCGGTCAGATTCTATGGGTCGTGGCGAGAGGAGAAAGGGAGTGAAATTGCAAGAGCACGATGGGTGGGGAGCACTATCAGAGCGGAAAGCAGATGACGGGGGAGACGGCGTGCAGGGTGCCGATAGGGATTGGCGGAAGACTAGCGTGCTAAAAAGTTTGAATTTTTTTGGTGTCTGTGTTATTCAGGAGGGAGCGGGAGAGAGGGAGGTGGGGAAAAATTGTATTCAATTAAGATATGTAGTTCATTTTGTAGTTCTTAAAATTGGCTACATTTCTTTTGCATACATTTTTATAATTTGGAGCAAAAAGTATTCTTTAACTACAAATATAGTATATGTAGTTAAATCCTATTTTTTTGTAGTGAACACGAAGAACCTGGGACAAAAAGAGACCTAGTTGTAGAATTATCAAGGTAATCCTAAATCGATGGCTACTCTTTGATTCTCTCTCATTTTCTTGATTAACACCTGGTGCAAGGTTACTCAGAGGTTACGTTACTCTTTTATTCTATTTCTTCTTCTTCTTGTTGTTCTCCTCTAATGGACGAAATTAGGAACAATAGCTCAATTTTAACATGCAGATGGTGGAACCAGAGCTCCTAGCATGAAACCTAGCTGAGTAGGTCAAGATCTAGGCATAACAATATTAGTTCAATGTCATCAAGCTATGACCAAACCTCGGTGAGTGGAAATCACCTTCAAACCTTAAATCTATGGAAATTATTCTCAAAATTTATTAAAACATGTATCTTTTTGCACGATGATTGTTGTTTTCAATTTATTAAGACAAAATATGAGACCTCAGTTGAGAGATTGATTATTTTTTCATATGTGTATGTCTTATAGATGCTTTCAAGAGTAGAAAAATTACTATGAGAGCATGGTGATCCTAATGGTAGAACTAGAGGCACAAAATTCTAGATTACACTAAAGTCTACAATATTGAATGATATCATAAATCTTTGATCTAGTCGAGGTTAATGTTTCCAGTTAAATACTATTTAATTACAAAAAATAGGTCAGTCTAGTAATTTTAAGTATGCTCAGATTTTCAGTTCAAGTAGATTACTTTATTGATCCCAGTGATTTAGATTTAATTTATTGTTTAGAAAGAAAAATTGAATCCTTTATTAAATAGATAAGCTGAATAGTACAATAGTAAATCTACCAGTGATACTAAAGAATCAACTAGATGTTAGATGACCTAAACACCATAAAATGCATCTTGAAGGTCTGCACCATGAAATAGGAAATGTGCCTACATACCATCTGAGTCTATGATAAGGCAGCTGGAGCAAATCATAGAGGTACGAGGGACTAAGCCTAGTGAGGATGATCTCCATATATTAATGAAATATCCAACATTAGTCAGATATTTTACGGTACCCAATGTAGTTCATTTGCTGATATTTCTCAAGTGATTCAATCCAATTAGTCAGATATTTTGGGGGACCAATTATGTAGGTTGTTAAGACAAGTGGTTTGACTATCCACCTGAGTATCCATGTTCAGAGGAGTAATCCAGTTTGTTAGGACAATTTTCTAGCCACAGAGGGAAAATTTGGAGAACCGCATCACAAACTGGGGAGCTTGTTTAGTAGACCTAGAGATCATATCTTATCGTGATGCTTCCGCATATTGTGGTACAATTCATGTGGGTCCACGTCATATTAAATGGACTTAAAAGTTTAAGGAAATGATTTAGTTTGTTTACTCACTATAGTTATTACTAAAATTACTACCATGTGTATGGTTTACATATTTCAAAAACAATGCAAATATTCTTCTATATATACTTCTATTAAAAATACATCTAATTTATCATGGTTTATTGATTTATTCCATGCATCAAGCTAGTAGCTCATACAATCTATTGAAACATTTTTCAAGAATGAGTCTAGCTAAGTAACATGAGTCAAATTTCATCAAGTGTAGATCATTAAAGGTTGTGAGAGGAATGTCTAGTTTAGTTAGATGGTCTCTTTTGCTTCCTATTTACTAGGGAATGTGAGAGTGAGGATTGAGAGAAGTTTGTAATAATTTGCACTTCATTTGATTTAAATCTGGGACTCATTTCTTTTAGTTGATTATGATGATAGAGTAAAACTTAGTTGTGAACTCATGATGCTAATCCTTAAATTAGATCCTATTTGTTAAATCAAAATTTTGTTTTATTAGTTCTACTAATTAATGAAAGAAAAATTTAAGAATGATTGTAGTTAATTATCAAAAGTGGATGGTTAGTTTGATCCCATTTTAGTAGGCTTAAAAGTTTGTTAGTGGTTTTGGGTCATCAACTCTTGGTATCAAAGAATGGGTTTGAAATAGAGGTGGTAGGAGACTAATAGGAAAAGAATGTTTTCCTCTTTGATCTGCAATTTTCTAACAAATATGGATCTATTATAAATATGTAGATAATAGGAAGAGGCCATGATCGTGGTGATGAACAAGGTGAGATACCTTATGGCCCTGACCATCAAATAATTGTTCAAGGTGGAGAAGATAGATATTAGGAAATTAGGATGAATCATAACTTTTAGAGACAAAAGAGAAACAAAAAATGGACAACGTTATAACTTGGTTTTTCACATGTATTTATATAATTGTAATGCAATTACTTGAACAAAAATGACATATTGGAAATATGTTATGATTTTTGTAATGCCCGGGCCCACTGCCCAAGGCTCGAATGATGACTGCCCCACAGACCACCGCTAGCCTTAACTGCGTACTTTGTCCTCACTCACGTGCATGCCAGGATCAACTTCCTGACAGATCACCCATCCCAGTACTACTCCAAGTCAAGCACACTTAACTATGGAGTTCTTAGTGATGAGCTCTTGGAAAAGGAGGTGCACCTTGGTGGTATGGGTAGTCCAATCATTCTTTTTAAGATCATGTTATCTGAGGTCTCAAATCGTGGGACGTTACAATCTCCCCCACTTAGACTCTTGACGTCTTCGTCAAGGTTCAACTATATGGCCTCATAATCTGACCCCATTTCAGTGCAGACCCACAATGGCCCATGGACGCCTAACTCCCGATCATGGAATACTGGCGCAAGGGTCGCTACATCTACCATGGACATCTCTTTCCTGCATGCCTAGACCGCACGACTCAAGACTGGCATGCCACATGCCCATGTGGGCCCCACCTACAGGAGGGGCTATGGCTCTCTTACCATTTATAATGCTTGGGCCCACTGCCCAAGGCTCTAGTAGAGTTTCAGGAATGACGACTGTCTCCATAGACCACCACTAGCCTTAACTACGCGCTTTGTCCTCACTTACGTGCATGCCAGGATCAACTTCCCGACAGGTCACCCATCCCAGTACTACTCCAAGTCGAACACGCTTAACTATGGATTTCTTAGTGATAGGCTCTCAGAAAAGGAGGTGCACCTTGGTGGTATGGGTAGTCCAATCATTCCTTTTAAGATCATGTTATCCGAGGCCTCAAATCCTGGGACGTTACAATTTTTTAGAAGTATGGCTTTCTTTTACAAAATTGCCCTTTGTGGTGAAATTCATGGTTTCTATTATTTTGTTAATCCAATAATGAAATATGGGGAAAGGGAGTAGACAACAATATAATATTAAGAAAAAGGAAAAACATAATGGATAATAACTAATGTACTTGTGAGAATCATTTGGAGTTCTCTAGAAAGCATTATGGATGACCACTAACGGTTGGATTTCTTCACGTGGTTTCTAATAAGAAAGTCATCAAAATCAAGAAAATAGAAAAGATAAGAAAGATAAAATGATTGAATTAATGATTATGCCTTATATGAGGGAGACTTGGATATTATGAAAATTGCATTTTCCTTTTGAGGTTTGGTTTAAAACCTTTCCAACAGTTGGATAAAGTCATTATCGACTTTCCTTATAATTTGAGAGAAAAAAGATTAAATACGTGAGAGATATGAATTTTACTAAAATTCCTTAAAGTGTATGTATTAATGGGATGATACATCAAATGTCACAAAAATACCTATACCCAAATTTTTGAATATCCTCATGAGGCTTGTCAGTTGTTGGGTCCAAGATCCAACAGTTGTGGCATCATCACCTACCCAGAGTCAAAAATGGAAACTAGGAGTAGTTAGTTGTAGTTTGATCTCCCATATTTCTCTATCTCCAGTTCGTAAACATTCCTGGAGACCTTTCCATTGCATTCTGGAAGAAATTTTCAAATCAATAAACCCCATTTTCATCTCCTTTGGAAGGTTATTAAGTTTTCCCCTAATCCTCAATTTCTCATGACCATGCATCATAGCCATGGGCTATCAAAGGAGAAATCACCCTTTTGAAAGACTATAAACCAATTTATGACACTTGAAGAGACCTAAAGAAGCTGTCCTTGACACTAATTTCTCCTATAGCACCCCCTTCACCACTAACCTCCCTAGATCACCGATGGAAATTCCTCTTGGTCTTTCTAGCAACTCCAACCAACACTGGAGCAATTAAGACCACTGACGAGATCGTGTAGGCATGCCAGATGTCTTGTTAGCCTAGTTGATCTCCAAAGGGGGTTGGATCTCAAAGTCAACCACATTGTTGACAAAGGCTTAGTGTTGCTCTTCTAGGGAGGGAACTCACGAGGTCGAAGAAGAGGGCCGATGGTTTTACCATCGTTCCCCTGATGAGAATAAGTTGAGGCTGAGGGACACAGAGGCCAAATCATCTTTCCATCCTGGTTTGCATGGAGGGGAGACACGATGTTTGCATGGAGCATACTGCTATGACCTAGACACCGGTTCACTGAGCTGAAGTGTGGGCTCTGATCTCCAAAGTTCGAGATGAACACATGAACTTCGAAGTAAACATAGCAGAAGCGATTCATTTAGCAGCGGAATACCAAAAATCAGCGGAATTTAAAACTTTTTGAGATAAGACATTGAAACCATAAAAACTCCTTTCATAGATTCAAGATAAACTATTTACATCTCTTTTAATTACTTCTTGAGTAATTATACACAACATGCTACAAAATCTCAAGAGACAAATCAAAACTCAGACCATGACTCCAAGGACCTGAGAGTACAGAGGACGCATAGGACTGACTATCTATCTATATAACTCAGCAGTCTGAATCTCCACCTGAGATTTACTGCTGCTCCGGGTACTGCTGCTGCTGATACTGGTCACCTGGAGATTGGTCCCTTCGTCCTTGGCGACCACCTAAAAAGTTGAAATCTACGAGGTGAGACAATTTTAAATAATTGTCCCAGCGGGATTCATAACTGTTTGCCAGAAACATGATTATTACAGAATAAGAGAATAACAGTACACAAAGAAGTCATATATATTTTAGGAGTAGTTAGAATAATGTTTCACAGATTGTAATCTATTCCTCCTACTAGAAGTAAAGCATCTCTAAGACAACCCACATATCTCTTTTCTTTTAGAAATAAAAGGACATGTATAACATCTATTTATTATAAATCCATCATCACCACACTGGCTCTCTTCAGGCTTAGATCATATATCCATCACTTGACATTATAATAAGGGATATCATGGCATGTAGCCATACCCTTTCCTATAAGGTGTTAGGATTCCAAATCCACAACATAACTGTATGATTAGTACACATGAAATCATACTTAACCATACCCAAGTGACACAAGGGTTATTTACATTCATCACCCATAAGTCTGCAGTTAAGCCTTTCATAGGATTATCTTGTAATAAAATTTCACATAGTAACACTCTATATTAAGATCACATTTCATAATTTAACACAGGGATATCAATCCCTAAAACATCTTATCACTAAGAATCCGGAAAGTGAGAGTCCAAACCCCTGGACTAATTATAACATTTATTACCAATAACATATTATTTTATCTGGTCATCTAAATAATATGACCTTTGATGATCATCAGTGCATATTACTCATGACTCATTCAACCTATCAAACTCATAAGTTATCACTTATCAGATAACATACATGTTCTTGAATATTAAACATTAGCATAGCAGCTAAGAAAGAAGGATACTAAATGTAACAAGTCTAACTTTCATCAATTACCATTTCTCAATTATCTCATCACAAGTCATCTGTTAAGCATGACCTTGATGGTATTCATGGCTCTCACAGCTCATCAATCTCATAAGATGTCACTAACAAGGCACCAAGATATATCACTATTCATAAAGCTAACAACATGCTTTTAATGAATATAGCATCATTATCCATACCTGGATATGATCATCCTCATATAGGAACCTGCACGGTCAATTCAATTGATAACAGTAAATAACTCATTTAAAGAAGTTGTATCTCCCTACTCATACGAGAGCTAGGTTTCCCTGATTTTCATCAATTAGGGTTTACTATTCACAATACATGTCATCACCCTAGAATTAGGGCTTACTATTCATCATACATGTCATCACCCTAGAATTAGGGTTTACTATTCACCTCATGGTGAATAGATTTCATAACATCACCATGTATGAGAAACATCATCATTAAAGACCTCAGATAAGATTAAGATTCATCAATTATCATAATTAGGGTTTCCATGATTTCACATAGTGGATCATACCCTATTCATGCACATTCATGTATATTGAAGGTATTTTACTTGAGTTTCCACCATAAATGGTACTTTCTCTCTCCTCTCACTAGTAGATGGTGATTACACCATTCTATATTAGGTTGGGTTAAGTCCCCTTTGATCTTCATAAACCAAATCACCACTATCAAGTGATTAGGGTTTGATTAGAACAAGGTATCACTGAATTGAACCTCTCAGGGGCATTTGGTGAAATTACCCATTGATCATCATCATGGGTCGATTCATTAGTCACTTAGTCCCTTAGTATTTGAAGTTACCATTATGGTTTAGATTAGATCATCATTGAACCAATTATACCTTTAAGTGGTTAAGTATAAACAACCATGAAAATCTCCAATTAGGTTAGGGTTTAACCTTCAACCTTCAACCCATTTGAACCCTCAAACGAGTGTGGACTCACTTAGTTGAAACGGGTGTGAACCCATTTAAGATGAAACGGGTGTGAACTCGTTTGAGATGAAACGGGTTAAACTCGTTTGGATTGAAACGGGTTGAACTCGTTTGGATCCAAACGAGTTCAACCCATTTCAATCCAAACGAGTTCAACCCGTTTCAATCCAAACGAGTTCAACCCGTTTCAATCCAAACAAGTTCAACCCGTTTCAATCCAAACGAGTTCAACCCAGCACTAATTGTGAACAGGAATCCCAAACGGTCAACGCTTGGTCAACTCATTTAAACGGGTTGGAACCCGTTTGCCCAAAAGGTTCAATTTGATTAGTTTGGAAAATCAGCACTTAATTTAATTCGATTGCCCAATTGATTGGCCTTCAACCTACGATTCCTTTTGAATTAACCCCTCAAATTATGTGGGTCATTAGTCTACATAATTGTGAACAGGAATCCCAAACGGTCAACGCTTGGTCAACACCCTCAAACGGGTTGGAACCCATTTGGCCAAACCGACCTATTGAACCCGTTTGCCCTTCAAACGGTTGGTCAAGAGGGGGGGAAATCATAAGATTGTTTGATAAAGTTGGATAAGGACCAACATAGGTATTAACGCCCTCCGTCTTCAACCTTGAACCAAGGTCTGTTCTTCACGAAAAAGCTTGCAAGAGTGCAAAGAATGATGGGGAAGAAGAACTAAGCTTAAAAAGCAAGAACAAGGATATGCATAATAAAGCTAGGAGTTTAGAATTATAAAACCCGCCTCAAACGTGGTTCCTAGAGCTCCAAGCTTAAAAGCTTCAAGCCTTTAATGGCGTCTTGAGCTCCATAGGTCATCCAAGATTGTTTCTTCAAGGAAGAGATGGGGAAGATCGGCTAGAACAAGAAACCTAAGTGAGTTAACCATAGAACCAACCTTTTAAGAAGCATTCCTCCATGAATTCGAGCTAGAAGATGGTCCAAGCTTACCTAGCTTCTCCTTGGTCATCTTCCTTCTCAAGAGCTTTGTTCTAAGTCGGTCCAAGCAAGGGAACAAGAAAGGAAGTGAAGTAATCGTTCCTTTGCAAACAAAGGAAGGGTGTATGTATATATCTTGGGGTCATTTCCAACATAAGGACAACTAGTTTCTCTTTTTCTCTACTAGGTCCCTCCTTTCTTTTAGGAACGTCCCTCCTCCTTATTTCTAAGGTAAAACTCCTTTTAAAACCAAGAATTAAAGGCAAGGAAGGTCAACTTATCACTAAGGTGCACATATACATAAGGGTCTCCTTACTTACAACTTGGTGATTTAATTACAAAGGTACTCCTTATTATATGATTATTCAAAATAAGTGCCTCCTTCATTATAATAACTTTAAATGATGTCAAAAGTCATAAAATATATTCTAGAAAGTGTATTTTACAAGTTGCACCCCATAATTTAGGTAAACTGCATTTTACTCCAAATTAGGGTTTTTAAGCATAAGGATCATTCCATAAGCTGCATCTTGATACCCAAGCTTGAGAAATCCATTATACTTCATCATATTCATCCTTAGGTTGCCTCAACATTAAAAGAACATAAAACATATGTAATTTGCAAGTTAACCCCTCAGATTGGGTAAATTGCACATAGGTCCCTGTATGCAAAACAATACTACAACATTGTTCATAGGGGACAGAAATGGAAACATATGTTCCCTAGAAGCTTTAATTACATACTAAAGGATAATTACAAACATCTAATTTCATAATTAGGCAAAACACCTAGGGTTAGCTCATAACCCAGGTCAGGGGTGTTACATGAAGACCCACGGAAAAAGATTAAAGATCCCACTTTCTGACATGACACTCTATTATTGGTCTAAAGGTAATCATAACTAATTATTAGTAACTTGGATTACAACATGTTATATATGAATCTTACTAAAAAATACAAGGAATTCAATAAAAATATAATCAAGATTTAGATTTTCCTATAGTTCAAAAGGTGCCCAAGGATTCTATCTTTAATGTGTTTAATACATAAGAACCCTAATTGAGAATTAATACATAGAAATTAGGTATTAAACATAGAAATTAGGGTTTTTAATAAAGATCTTTATTAAAAACATGTTCAGCAGATCTTGTTAGCCAAAGATTGATGGTTTTTAATAAAGATGATGACATGGATCTAATTTGAGAATAATAATCGATAAAATGGAGAATTAGGTTTTCCTTGAGATTAAAAGTGCATAAAATGAGAAGACAAGGGTTGGTAAACCAAAAGGGAATTAAAAGTGATAATTAGGGTTTGAATGAACAAGACCCTAATGAAACCCTAACTTGGACCATAAGTCAGTCTTAATGGTAGATTTTGGATAAAAATAATAATACATTGGTATCATGCTTTAATTTTAGGATAGTTGCTTGTTTGGTTGCTCTTGTTGATTTTGCTTGGACATCAAGTCACTTTTGAGAAATGTATGTGGTTACAACTATGACTAACAACATTAGTTTGCTGATGTTTTCTAAGGATTGTCGAATATAAATCGTGTAAGGCTCCTAATCTAGCTTAGTGCTTGAGTGTTCTTGATTTGCTTAATAAGTTGCTTAGACCTTAATATAATCATTTGAGATACTTTTATGACATGTGATAATCTTATGTTTTCAATTTGGTCTTGTTTGCATGATGTTTGAGCTATGTCTCCTTGTTTTAGACCAAGTTGTAGTTTACCCATGAGTGAGGGTTATCTTGTAATTTGTTGCATTTAGAGTGTGTTTCTTGTGCCTTACCATCATGAGAGAGAAGATGATTCTATAAGGATCCTTTCTTGGACCTTAGATGATGATGTGACATCACATAGTGAATTAGAGTTTCTACGATTTATGGCTTTGGTGATGTGTCGAGACCTTGAGCATTTTTGGGTGTGTTGTGACCACACCACCTCTCTTGCTTGATTGTTGCAATCACAAAACATGCCCTAAGTATGGCATGCTTCAACCTTGGTGACCTAGAGGTGGTTTGGTCTCTATGGTTTGTCCTCTTGTGGTGTGTTTCAACCTAGTTTGGGTTGGTGATCTTGTATAATAGTAGCTACATGCACATGGTGTCCTTCGACTACCACAAGGTGTTTAGTGGACCTAAGTGGTCGCTAAACCACCTTGGTTGCATCACCCTTCGATGCATGGAAGTGTTTAGTGGTTGCATGGCGGTTTCGTTGGTGGACAAGTGTCCTTTTGGTGCTCTCTTGTGTTCACACCTCATAAACTCTTGCTTTTCTCCTACCTGGAGTATACAACCCCTCTCTTCTTCATGCAATCATACTTTTTGGTCCTCCTTCTTTCCTTATCCCTTGTGTTCGTCCTTGAATCTTTGTGGAGCAAATAAGGACTGATCTAGGTGCTTTGGTGGCCGATCATCCTTGCATGTGATGATCTTGAGCTTGATCATCTCCTTGGTGGTGGTTCTTGGTGATCTTCTTTCTTGGTAGGGGGTTTTGAACCCTTGATTTTGTTTTCCCTTGAACCCTACCTCTCTTTCTCCCTCTCATCCATGAGACTATGATGCAACCATGATGGCCTTTCTTGAAGATCTTCTCCTCATAAAGGTCAGAGATGAGGGTTTGACTATGGTGATACCTATGTGAGAAGAAGCTTTCTTCTTTCTTCTTCTTATTCGTCCTAGGGTTTTCACCCCTTTTATTGAGCTCTTCTTTGACCATGGTGTTCTTCTCTTTTGAGGTGATCTTATGGTGAAGGAGTTGATCTTTTTTGGAGTTTCTTTCTCTTGCTTGGAGATCGTGATATTGGAGCTTATTTTTTACATAATGTGGGTTATATAACTCTTTTCCCTCTTCTATTATTTTCACCCTAATCTTGATTGCATGCTATTGTTTGAATCTCTAAAGCATGATCTTAATATGTTAGATGATGTTTTCATGATCTAGGATTTATGACTTTGTAGTATTCTCATATAATTGCTCTCTTTATTAAACCCTAATTTTATGTGCCCTATTTCTAAGTGATGTGGAAGTGATTTTCTTACATGCACCATGATCCTTGGTTTTATCACCATGCTATGTTTCGGACCCTATGTTTTACTTAGGGCTTTGAATCTATTTTCATGTGGTTGAAGCTTTTTTATCTCTCTCCTATTTGGTTTCTTGGTTGATCATGTTGGAGAACATTTCTAGAGTTTGATGTCCATGCGTCTATGAGTTTTGGACATGGTGACACTTGGTTTTCCTGGTGTCTTACGCCTAATTTGGTCATGCACATTTCCCCTTGATGTTGATGCTCTACACTCACATGTGGCTCATGTGTTTTGTTTTTTTCCTTGATCCTTGTTGTGATCGACACATGTGATGATGAGTAAAGTGTAGCGGGTGCTACATATGGATTTCTTTGTCCTGGTCAAAATCCAATGTTGTTGTTTGGTCGTTACATGCATAGTTGTTTTGATGAGTTTTTCTTTGATAGAAGTACCTTGGTTTGAGTTGGCTCATGTGCACCTGGTCATGTGTTGCGGGCTCTAGAAAGCTAACCCCAATCAGCAAGGTCGCTACACTTATGTGCCATGTGGGTCGCTACCCTTTGGTTTGTTTTAGTGGCTATAGGTAGCCTTGGGTGTTGCGGTCGCTACACCATATATGTTGCAGTCGCAACACTATGTCTTGATGGTTTGGGTCGAAACATACATGGTCACATGGTCTCTATATACACACACACACACACACACACACATATATACTATTATCATTCTAAACATGAATACTCGTCTCCGTCTTCCACATAACCAAGAAAACGTGGGCTCTTCATTCTCGGATCCATTTTTCCTTAAGAACCGTACTACCCATTATAAAAAACGTTAAACTCTTGTTTTATGCGCTATATTGTTTTGGCAATTGTGAATTCCGTAACTAATTGGACTCTTGAACAGAATCACGTATATCTTACAATACTGCCATATTTCTTCTACTACTTTCTTCAACTACGGGTGTGTGCACTTGCGCACAACTGCTTGGATCCCTACAATCTTTGCCATGTGATTTCCGACGTCACCAGTGTACGAGTGTAGAGATTATCTCAACGTTTTTTCCCCGGT
The DNA here is from genome assembly GCA_963693085.1 of Alisma plantago-aquatica. NCBI lineage: Eukaryota > Viridiplantae > Streptophyta > Magnoliopsida > Alismatales > Alismataceae > Alisma > Alisma plantago-aquatica. Next base: position 812,664,606 of record OY856411.1, read on the forward strand.
CAGTCCTTGTTGGTCGGTCCACACTGTTCATTAACTCGGATCTAATAGTGCCAAATTCATAGATGTATAGTCATCACCGACTGCAAGTATCAATTTGATCGTTTATTTTTCTTCATCTGTCAAGGGATATGGCCGAGGTTCCCTCCCTGCCAAGAAGCATAGCTCGAGGGTCGCCGATTGAGGTTGCCTCATGCCGAGAAGAATAGCACGTACGAGGCCGTTCATTCTCCGACGAGCCACCAAATAATCTACAATTATTTACCATATATCATAGAGACAGGACAACAATCCTATATAGTCTGGTTGTGCAATCGCCATACTATAACTGTTACCATGTTCAAGTTGTAATCGGTGCATTGGAGAACTGCATAATAATGAGGAGAGACGGTATGTGACGAAGACAACACCCACCGTGCCTCAGACGAGCATTTTCCATATTCTGATTGTGAATATGGTGCATTTCTAGTGTACAAACTTCTCCGTAGACACTTATAAGCGGTTTGGTGTAATGCTGGTACAAAATCCACAACAATGTGGCTGTGACGTCTTCGGAGAGGCTGGATTGGCATCTATTGAGGATGTAATGAAGTTCTCGTCCATAGTAGTCGCAAGCAGGGGCCAATGGAAAATAAATCATGGTTTTTTTCAGGGTATAACTGGCATATATTATTGACATGAGAAATTGATGAACATCGGAAACATCAAACATGCCTAAAGCCACTATGAGATTCTCAGTTGATCTTTTTATCTGTTTGGCAAACTGATCGTCACGGTGGACCACAACTCAATCATAGACCATGTACATATTTGGCATAGTGGCAATTCTGATTGCGCCGGAAACTCCCAATGAAGATGCAGGCTGCCAAATGTACTTCCGTCGATATCGATGCATATCGCTTAAATTGTCCAACTTAGCCGATGGATTCGTCTATATTTTGCAATTTGGAGTAGCGGAGCAAGACCTTCTTTGGTATGGCCTTGTCATTGCTATAAATTGTGGGTTGTCTATAATAATGGTGCCAAACTGCCGGAAGTCCTTCCATCTCCATGGTTCTATCGTAAGATTGAGGATTGCATCTCACATTCAATGCGTTTCTTAGGTTAGTATGTATCTTTGAAATATTTTTTTTCGAGGTTTAGAGTGCCAAAAGCATTCATATAGTTCACTCCTCAATATTTTAACATGAAGTATATCATTCGACAAAGTGAATTTTTAGATTCCAGGGATATTTTGTACTGACTTCATATGTTGTCTATATCTTTATAATTTGTCATCATCCTGGGGTGCTTCTCATTCTTGACATATTTAAGCATTCAGTTAGTTATTGATAGTTGTTAAGTTTTATATGTGTTAGTCTCCTATTCACTTTTAGAGTATCATAATATCATAATGTACCTATCTCCTCATGTAATCCCCCTCGAGGAAAAAAATTTTAGCCAACAGATTTGTCTCATGAAATTGAGAAGGAAATCCTTTGGTTTCACACTGCGATATGGCATGTGGCCCAAGGAAGGGACCTCACCACAAAAGCCATCTCATATGGAATTGGGAACTCTGAATCCTACACCTTTGTCCTATAAATGGCCCCTATCTAATTTGGCTTGACTCCCTAAGCACCTATGGCTTCTGCTTGCCCCCTGACTCCTTCTCCCTCTCAGGTTTGATCCCTCTCTAGTGAGTTCCCCACCACAATAAGGACACCAACTCGATTTGCCTCATCTCCTCCTTAGGACATGGTCGACTCCAGTAGGAGGATAGGGACATGTACGATAGTTTCTACCTTCTTGTCTGACCCCATTATATGGTCCCACCCTCCTCCTGTGAGGTGTGCTATCATGGGGGTTTCTACCTCTCATGATAGGGACGATGGGCAGGTGGTTCATAACCTCGACCGAATGATCAGAAATGAAACCAACTGCTCCCTCTAATCCTTTGTTCGATTCAATCTTGACCCAACATCTTAAACCTTCGGTTTGGGATGTAAATCAGATGGGACCACAGATGACTTGGCAAGAGCATGATCCAATCAGGAATTGCAACCTCAGTCTAAGAAAAAGGTGTTCTTACCAACGTGGAAACATCCTATTGGCTAGTTATTTCTTACCTTGTTCATTTCCTAGAAAATTATTGGTAACTCAGATTACAATGAGTTTTTTATAAAAATTTATCAAAAAAATGTAAGGAATCCATTAAAAATTTATTTGAAGCCTAATACTGATCGCAATTAGAAAAGTTATTAATGTTGTCACCTTTAATGGTGTAATTAATGGAAAACCCTAATGTTGATATTAATGAGATTGAGTAAAGTGTTAAGGAAGATTTAATATGATGTTAACCTATTGTTAATGAAAAGGAAGTTTTAGATCCAAAAGACTGATCTTTGTACATAATTGGCTCACTTTAGGGTTCCATGTATGTGAAAGATCATTACTGGGTCTAGAAACCCTAATTTTGATAATTATGACTTTTAATGGATTTAATTGTGCAAATCCATTAGTAAAATAGAGATATGACGATCCTAAGCCAATTTCAGTATAAAAGTTCCTTAATATAGATAATTTGAGCAATTAGGGTTTTTATGAGTAGAAAAGCTATTTTAGGATTTGTTGACCTAATAAGGATAAAGTTTTAGAAATTAATCTAAGAAGACCTAATGAATCCTAAGGAGACTTAGAAACCTTGAAAAGGTGTCCAAGTCAATACGGAGTTGTTTGGGATATGTTTGTGATGATTAGACATTATACATGTTTTCAGGACAATGTTTGCTTGATTGAACACCTAGTAGGATTTGGATATATTGCTTCTTTGAGATCTCCAAAATAGGTATGTGGTTACGCTTAAGGCTAATCTCTCTAGTTTCACTACAATTTCTGAAGTTTTAGTGATTACTTGAAATTAACTGCTTGGTTGACTTTTTTTTCATGAAACTATAAATTGACTATGACTATCATCATAAATATATGAGCATGACTATCTCAGATCCTAGTCCTCCTTTGTATCTTTGATGATGATGATATGGATGACTTAGTACATATTATATCCTTGGGGTAGGATCATCATGTTATCATGAGATGATGTGTTGGTCTAGCTTTGGGTAGTACCATACGACTACACAACCCTATATAGCAATCTACCTATAAGGTAGGATCATATGTGTTATTTGAGATCTACCATATGAGATAGGATATCTTGTTCCCTAATACCAGTGTAGATTTTCTATGATCCCAACTCCATTACAAATGAATGTTCTGACATGCTTGTTGATGTCATCGCACAATGAGTGGGATAAACAAATTAACTGCTAATGTATGATGGAATGGCTTGAAGAGTAGCTTTAGCTAACTTGATCCTCTTATCTAGTGAGAGGTGATGAAGAGTCCATCCATTCATCTATGTCTTGATAGAGTTGACCACCTTAGCATGAGTGTTATGATTTACTCTATGATACATACTAGGAACCCTTAGGTACCAGCCCAAATTATTGGTAGCTGGGATGCATAGACTTCTATTGATTCTTTGTCTTTCTGAGTTGGTAGTATTTTTGGAGAGGAAACACCTAGATTTCTCGACTGATACCACTTTGCCAGAGACATATAAAAATTTGCGCAAGAGCTTCTTGATGCATTTAGAGTGATGACATGAAGCTTCAGTGAGAAGTATTATATCATACACAAGAAGAATGTGTGAAGTTAGGGGACCTTGTTTTGATAAGACCATAGCTTTCCACTCCTCACACAATAATGACCTAGTAATTGCCTGGTTAAGATGCACCATGTAGAGTACAATGTCATATGCGCTTATAGAATCACCTTGTCAGACACCCTAGTTGGCCTTAATTGGCAGAAGCGGTACACTGTTCCATAGAATTGAAGAGGACTGTGATGTATTGATTCTCATAATGAGTTCAATTGTGGATCTAGGGCATACTTGATGAAAGTCATCTAAAAGAATGGATAACTCATTGTGTCAAAAGCCTTATAAAGATCGACCTTCACCGCCATACACCTCTTTTTCACTGCAAGAAAACACATTGAATGAATGGCCTCACGAACTAAAATAATGTTGTCAATTATCCTTTATCATGGGATGAATCTATATTGGGTTAGTGTGATTCAATCACTGAAAAAATGTTTGATGTAACACCCCTGACCTGGGTTCTGGCCTAACCCTAGATGTTTTGCTTAAGTAAGTTGCTTACAAATTGTTCTTATCTTTTGGGAAAAGTAATCAAGGCTTTTTGTGGAATTCATTCTCAAATCATTAAACTTATATGCAAACTATCTGTGCAATACATATAATAATCTTAGTGAAAAGTACAATTTACCCAAGATAAGGGTCAGGTTGCAAATGTTACATGTTGAATATATCTTAAGTGTTTTGTATGTCATGAAAGAGAATATAATGCTAAGTGGTGGCTTGAGAAAAGCCTAAACCCTTAGTGAGAATTTGTGTAAAATACTAAGTGCTTGATGCATCAATTGTGGTACCGTTTGCAATATGTACAAAATATAGGGCTAATGTGTAAATTTACCACCTCTACATTGTTTTACTCTTACTTAATGTTAGCTAGAGGAAATAGAAAAAAGGAGGAAATATGTTTGTAGAATCTTGAAGAGTTAGTACTTTTAATAATGAAGAAAACAAGAAAATGCAAAAGTTGAAGTCATACGCATGAACCATATTGATTGTGGACTAAGGAAAGGAGCCCCTATCGGCCATAGATCCATAAGGAGGACATCCTATTGGTTTTATGGAGCCTTGGTTTGGCCCATAATGGGCAAGGCACTTAAAGGGAGAATAAGGAATCGATTTGCTTTGCCTTGGAAATGATGGAGTGGAAATTATAATAAGTTAGTGGAAGAGAGCTTTCATTAGAAGGAAACTCAAGGGCTGCTCCTTTATCTTTTCTTTATTTTTGCATGACAAAATAATAGTGGCATGCATGCAAGATCATGTTTCAACCTTGCATAGCTAGGTGGTATGAAACACCTTAAGTAAGTGACACCTATGACCCTCTTTTCAATGAACCTCAAGTATAAATACCTTAACCTTCATTTGTTGGAAAGATTTTTGGATCAAGCAAGTACCCTTTTCTCTTGTATCAAGCGAAATTTCTTCTTGTGTCACCCATGGTAAAGAGGGTAAGTGATATCGGCCAAAGAGGAGATACATCAACCAAGGAAGGTTGAAGAAACCAATTAAGGTGATGTCGCCCAAGATGATGAAGGATATCTTGAAAGAGCTTGAAGCCCAAGTCTTGGAGCTTGGAGAAGGTCCATCCTCAACCTTGGAATGTGAGGAAGTGAGGCTTGAAGCTTGGAAGCTCATAAGAGGCGGGTTATATAACTCAAACCCTTCAATATTGTTATTCTTCTTCAATAATTATTCAATTGGTTGATTATTTGCAAATTAGGGTTTCCTATAAAATCAACTGATATAATCATGAGCTCCAATATCTAATTAGGACCGTTATCCATAACCTTGAATCATATTAATGATTTTGAGTTTGATGATGATGACATCATCATTAGTTACCCGATATGAGTTGATTACTCTTGAACAACCCAATATGGGCTGAGGGTCTTGCAACCCGACATGGGTTGAAGACTTGGAGAAAAACGATATGGGACCCAATATGGAGACTTGTCGATGTGTAGGTAAGTCATGGTAGGCCATATGGTCTATATGAAAGACCCATATCTATCACTTGTACTTAGTACAAAGGTGAAACGATGCCTTATGCCCTATATGTATGAAACCCTAGAATAAGGATGGGTACCCGAGATGGATGGCCGATATGTTGCCCAACATGCATGATCGATATGATACCTTTAATGGTGCACGATATGATACCCTTGATGGTGCATGATATGGTACCCAAGATGGTGTATGATATGGTGTCCATGATGGTGCACGATATGATGCCTTTAATGGTGCATGATATGATACCCTTGATGGTGCACGATATGGTACCCAAGATGGTGCATGGTATGATACCATTGATGGTGCATGATATGGTACCCAAGATGGTGCACGATATGGTGTCCAAGATTGTGCATGATATGATACCCTTGATGGTGCACAATATGGTAACCTTAGGTGAGTACACGAAATGGTAACCCTAGGTGGGTGCACGATATGATAATAGGAGATATGCCCTATACCTGATATGAGGATGTGGTTATACCACATGATTAAATTGAATATTTGACAAGAAGATACATGAATGACATTACCAATCATGCTACTTGTTATGGTAGGCATGTCCTCAATTATTTAGGATTGACTAAGTAATGAATATGATTAATGTAATATTGAGACACAATGAGCTTAACTCATTATTGAAAGATAAATATGTGTTAGCATACATTAATACTCATGAAGTGCGTGGAGTGTGGGTTAGAGCATAATCATTGCTAAAGAAATTTTGAAACTCTAATTGGTTAATGATAATCCAAAGGATGTGCTCCTTAGTACTTCATGGTTAAAGGCATATGTTGATAACAAGATATAATAATCATGCAAGTATCTTAAGGTAATAAGCATGGTTAAGTGAGAACTATGTAGATATGTGATTATAGACTTAGCGAGCTATGTGAATTATGCGAACTATGTGAACTATGTGAACAAGTATCCAGGTCTAATGACCTAGAGGAATTGATTATCGGCTAAGTGGTGACAACACTCATTACCCAAGAATGATGGTGAAATAAGATTGAAATTCTAAGTGTTGTATATGTCTCAATAAGTATGAAAGTACTTGATAAATGCAATTATGCTATTCTATGTAGCATTTGATATAATCCTTGTTAATGAATTTAATACTTTCATACATCTTGATAAGATATATGATATACATGTTCTTTATATTCCTTCTCAAGTAAATAGATATTTTTATAACTCTGTTCAGATTCATATTATTTCCTTTGATAATAATATTATTGGTTGAGAGTTATATCACTCGCTGGGACAATAGTCTCACCCCGAGGGATCCAAATATTTTAGGTAGGACGTGGACGAGGGACTAAAAATTAGGCTGTAGAAGAAGGAGCGTAACAGCAAGGATCATGGTTGTACCTCAGGTTGAGTACGTTGTCTGTACTGTCATGTAGATAGAAGTCCTATGTGTCGTCTCTATACTGTCATGTCCTTGGGAGATAGTCTTAGTGGTTTTTATGTGTGACTTGAGATTTTTGTTTGCCAATCTTGAGGATTTTATGTTGATATTGTGTATAATACAACAAAGCAGCTAGTATTTATTATCCTCGAGAAGAAGACAGATCACTGCATGTAAAATGTGAACCATGTGTTTATAAGGCTTTGGTTCTTTATGTAAGGGTTTTCTGGAAGATGGACCTATGAGCAAAATGGTTTTAAATATTAATGATTTTTGTTAAATCCGTTGTTTATGGTTATTCTTCGTAATTAATAACAATTTGGTTTTCATTTTGATGACAGTCGTTTCATTTGATTCTCTAAAAAAGCACCTTAGAGATTAGTTTATAGCATGTGTTGTTATGGGAAATGAGGAGGAGGTTGTTGTTGGTCTCGACGTTTCCCATTTTTGGAATCAACACCATATGTGAATTTTCTATATCATCATTCATGGAAGTTTTGGCAAAGACTGAGCAAACAATCCTTAAACTGATATTCCCATAGTGTTCTAGTTGACTAGTTGGAATTCATTATGCAACCCATCTGGCCTTAGGGCCTTGGAAGGGTTCATTTTAAAGTGGATGAGTTTGACTTCCTCTACATTGGGGGTAGATGAAAGCTTGATGCTCTGTGGGTTGGATGGACCAGGGAACTATCCAACATATGCACTAGGTTGATGGCAAACTTGTGAGGATGGTTCCATAAAATGCTAAAAGTGTTCCCACACTAGCTATTTCAAAGATCCTTCTTCATAAATATAGTTTCCTTTATAATCTCACATCCTGGAAATGTGATTTCATTGATGCTGCACATACACATTTGAATGGAAAGATTTGTGTTTTCATTCTCATGATAAAGCTAGTTAATATGAGCCTTTTATCTCTAGTCTGACTCTTCCATCACAACGATATGCATTTGAGTTGTTCCTGGAGTTTAATGGTTTGGAGTTCATTATAGGTATTGTACATAGTTGGGAGAGAAACATGTATTCATCTATTTGTCTGATTATATCATTCTTTCTCTAGTGTTGAAGATTCATCAATTGTGAGTCCCATTTCATGAGGTCTGGCTTGAAATTTTGTAAGTCTTTATGGAATGGCATGTTGTTATTCCAATGTATAGATAGTTGTTGGCCAAAATCCACCTAAAAACCTCAGATAAATCACGTTCTAAACATACAATTATGCCGGAAAGCTTAGCATTCTAAGTCATGAGGATCATGTTGTGGTAGAAGAAGAGAAGAAGGAGAGTCGACATAGTGGTGGATTGGTTGCAGTCCAACCACTTCTCATTGTCCATAAGATGATCCAATCTTCCAAATACATGCCCTCTGTGGAAGTTGAACCATTGTGTAACCGCAACAATATTCACGACGCCTATTGTCAGTAAAACATCATTGAAGGATGCATATGACTGTGATCAAAAAATTGCTGCCTTTATTCTCCAATGGTGAAACCATAATGTTGAAATCTCCTATGACAATGCAGTCATTTGAGATTCCATCTCCATTATCAGTAAGGTGATTCCACAACCATTGGTGAGTGGTTGGGTTTGGACTCCCATAAACAAAGGTGATTAAATATTTAAGGTTTATGTGGTAGTGGATGAACTGCCTATGGTTTAACAAGATCTCTTCTAAACATGCATGCTTATCCCATAGGACTTATATACCTCTAGAGAATCCAATTTCTTTTACTTTTTTAGAGGAGGAAAAACCCAACTTGTTGATGATGCCATCAACTACCACTACAGTGTGGTTCAATTCTAGACATTAGGCTAATTTGGTGAATTTTTTTTAGGTGGTGTGTGTATTGGATCTTATTGTCAGAGTAAGCATCTCAAATGTTCCAACACACGTAGTTCATAATTAGCAATCAATGGAGTGAGAGTGAGGTCAAAGCATCATATTATAGTCTTTAACCCAATGATAGGATCCACATCTTCCTTTTATGTATATTGTACTCCTTCTAACTTCAAAAGAGGATCTGAGTTATTGAATAACCTCTGGGCCTCACTCACATTGGCCCTGTCTAGTGCCTATCGAGCAATGACCTTTTTCTTGTTCTATGTGGGTTGCAAGGTACAATTTGATAGATGATCCTTCTATTTCTGAGCATGAAACCACCACGAATAACTCCTACATGGAATGTATTTGTTGTTGTGACACCAAAAATCATACGAGAACTAGAAGGGGGCATCCTTTCCATCAATTTGAACCATGTTGGTGGAATTATCACCACCTCTAAGATTAACAAAGGTATTGGTTGACAGAGGGGTAGTCAAGGACTCCCCACCACTATTCTTGGGTCCTCCTTTGCCTGTCTAAGTAGGCTTGCCAGGATTCATCTTCTTATGGTTCCTTATGTTCAATATAGTTTGCCACATCCCCTGATTTGTGGTGTCACCTTTAGGGTCAGGAGGGACCTCTTCTGGATCTTTCTTGCCTTCATTGTCATGCTTTTTTAATTGTAGTTTACCTTCATCTATCTGGGTAGATGTCTTTCCAGTTTCTTGGCATGTATTGAGAACAAAAAGGGATCTTTGACTGAGGGGCCGGTGGATAGCTAGTATATTTGGGGAGAAAAATATGTGAGTGCACTTTATTTCTTCATGTTCAATGCATCCACAATGTACACATAGAGCAGGGAGACTCTCATACTCTATTCTAAAGATTCTAGCATTAATACAAACTACATAAAGAACGATATTACATGCATCTATTTCAGTGTTTATCCTGGAAAAGTTTCCAAGGTTACCTTGTGTTGTAGTAGCATCGATCTTAATTGTCTTTCCCAACAAGTCACCAATGCCAGATAGTAGTTTGATTGTGATAAAGATCCACAACAAGGTCATAGATTTTGATCCAGACAACCAGCTTTTGAGCGATTGGATCTGATGGTTAGAAGTGTGGTGACCAAGACTAGACTGAGAGAAAGTTGTTAAAGAGTTGTTTATGATCCTTGTTTTTGGGCCTATACATAGTCATTGTTGTTGAACATTTGAAAAACATAAAATCCTTTGTCCAAGTTAATGATTCTGAATTGTGAATGGATACCCCATATGATAGGTAAACAGTTCACTAGCTCTCAAAAACTGATGTTGATCCATATCTCCTTTATGATCACTACAAACTTATATCATTCTAGTATTGGGAAATATGGAAACATAATAGACAGTGGAAATAAAAAATTTATTTTCCATATTCCCCTTGAACAAATTATCACATCAATAACTATATAATGGGAAGGATGGTTTGTGAGGTCAAATCTGATCTTGGAGCAAGTCCAGCAACAATTCCCTTGTAGCAGTATGTGTCTTTCTTCAAGTCACACCCGAACAACATCGGCAGAAGCTCTGTTTGATCACCACAGACAGTGGTTTCCCTTTTCTACCTAGCGGTAGGAAATAGCCTCCTTACCTCTATAGTAATCCACATAGACCACCGAGAACTCCTATCATTCTAAAAACATAGAGAAGAAGTAATTGTCCCTTCTAGTCAGTGTACTAGCACCAACTTGCACTTCCACAATTGTTCTCTAATGTTATCTCTCCCTTTATCAGATAGGACCTGTTGGGGTTATCTTAGTTACCACAATCGGAGAAGACAAAAATTTTCAGAGTGACTAATGTTGTGTCGAGGATCCCCCAGTACCCCTCTATTTCTAGGAGTGTTTGGGTCAGGGTTTCTAGTTGGTGCGAGAGTCGAAAGGGATAGAATTTCACAAACTTTTGCATTCTGCATGAAGAGAAGGGATCGATTCACAGGTGAACCGATCAGTTGGCATGTGAACCTATCAGTTCAACCCTTATTTAAAGTCATGATGGATGATGTTGAAGTACATTTAACGACATGTGATGAGTGTAGTGATTTTAGGTATATGAACCACAATCACGACCTTCTTAATGAGATATGATTCTTGACTACCAATTATGGTTTCCATGTATCACTCTCAAGACCCATTTTTCTGATACACTATTATCCAATAAGTATATATGTGTATGGTTTGATGTCACATATTATGACTGATGAGATTCTATCATCAACCAACACACACTCTAGTCTTATATGTTGTTGTTTTCTATCATCCTTCCACAATAACATTTGACTAGGGACATAACAAGAATGTACATACATCATTGAGTAATGTCACTTTTATACATTCATTCATCATTATCTCATAATTGATTAAAATGGAATTAATTTGAATATTGCCTTTATTATTAATCAAATATTTTACAAGATAGGACATCATAACCATCATATGATTGACTCTTTGGGCATACATATTAACAGACTCCTATATGCACTTAAACCCATCAACCATGAATCTCATTCTTAGTGATCTCAAACATGTCCATTAGGTTTTCGTTGCACAATTACTAATCCACCGGGTTAGCAACATTTGCCATTAGTTGGTATGTTGCATGTTTGACATATATTTGCTGTATGATTTCTCATATGAATGGAATTTATGTAGTATGTTATTTTATATTCCTTGGCTAACGAGTAGCTCTATTGTTGACATAGTATTTATACTATGTCATCTATGGTTGGAACATCCTATAAATCCATCTATATAAACTTCTAGAACCATACAACATCCTTTGCTGTGTTCATAACACCAAGTTACTCAACTTCTATTATAGAATTTAAATAATCGTCTATATTCAGAAATCTTTCAATTTATAGTTCTTAGTTATATGGTCAAACACAAATTTTAGATTGTGATCATAATTTTTTTTTCATTTTGGAAGCATGCACGGTGTAAGCCTTTACACCCAACTCTTCCTAATTACCATAATTTGTGAACTGATCTTAAGTGATTCTCATGTAGTTATGTGTTGGTATGTATGCCCTGAGAGTCAGTCATGGGATGATTGGTGGGATACATTAAGATTGATTTGATAAACATCAAAGGAAAGCTTCCAATTCTTTCTGGTTCAGTCAATGAGATAATGAGAGAACAGATTGAATGTCTAGAGAATGACAGTACTCAATGACAAATGCTTTCAGGTTGAGGACCTGAACGATGAGATCATACAGATGCTAAGAGTTTGTACATTCTTATTATGTCCCTAGTCGGATGTCATTGTGGAAGGTAGATAGACAACAATGACACACACGACTAGATTGTGGTGTTGGTTGATGACAGAATGTCATTAGTCATGATATGGAGATATCAAACCAAACACATAGGTACTTGTTAGAGAATAATTGTACCAGACAGACCCACCGTGAGTTTGACACATGGAACCATGACATGGTAGTCACAGTCAGTTCTCAAAGTGATGGTGGTGAGTGTGATTCTTTGACCTAAAATCACTACACTCAACACATGTTGTTGGGTACACTTTGACATCTTCAAACACAATCTTGAAACATGGGTTGTTATAAAGGTGATGATTGGGTGGCTTTGACACATGGGGCTTTTGAGGGGTGAGTGATAGATATGGGATTTGTCCCTCCTGAGGGAGTTTGATATCCATGGCCACTTGATAAGTAGGATTGAGATAGGCATGCGCACGCATATGTGAATCAATATGTGATATTGATGTCATACATATCTCCTCCAATCTACTCTGAGATCAAGAAAGTGAATGAACGTTGACAGGATGACTGTTCCATGCCTTGATTTCATTCGGGATATCAGTGACAAAGGAATTATACATTCACTATAACACCATTCACGGATTGTAGTATTGAAAGTTGTTCTCCAAATTTCCTTATCACTTGGGTAGCACTGATGTGCGACTAGGCACCGCTCTTTGCTTGTGAAGTCATAAGTGTTATGGACTTTCACTGCCAACGTGAAATGGGATTGCAGGGTCACACACATAGGATTTAATCTGGAAGAGGAGTTTATCCACAAACGATGTTTAGATTGATTACTAAAGGAGTTTAGTAGTTCAATTAAACACTGAATCAATTGATAGCTCAGTATCATAGTATTCAAGGTGTTGGACCGATTGATTAGAGTATCAAATTGATTGAAACTATAATTGACTAATTTTGCACAGTCTGCACTCCCAACCGATCAGCTCATATGATGAACCGATCGGCTCATGTTGGTGAACCGATCCGCTCATGTGATGCACCGATCGGCTCAGGACAGGCTGAATTGACTGGTTCAAGTGTTGAACTGATCGGCTCAACTTGTCCAAATGAGCGAGTTGGGAAAGTCAAGTTGGTGAGACATTTCTCTTCGTTTCACTTGTCCAATTTGATTAGAACAAGGATTGGTATTTGGATCAATTCGAAACAAAAGAGGAAAAGTCAATCGGGAACTGATCAGGGCAGTGAACCGATCATTTTAGAAGTGAACAGATCGACTAAGATGCCCCAACCGACCGGTTCAGGTGTGAACCGATCGGCTCAGGTCCCCAACCGATCAGTTCATGCTTGAAACGATTGGTTCAGCTGGCGCAGTTGGTTTATTTGTGGACCCTTCTATTCCTGCTTTAGTCTCGCATTGCCCGGGGTAGAGAACCCTGTCCCATGACCCTCCAATATATATAGTGGTATTGGGGGCTTCTCACGTACAACTCAGAACACCAGTTGCTCTGTAAAGTTGTCGTTGTCTCTGGTTGTGGTAACCGAGAGAGCCTAAGAAAGTGCTACCTGATTAGGGAGGGACAACGAGGGAAAGACAACTGTAGAAAGGCAACTGGTTGCAGGAGAGTGTGTCGATGACTAGTACGCTGACAGGAGGGTATGAATCCTTCCAGTGCCTTGTACGACAAGGCAATCGGAGTTCCAGGTGGTCCGTGTGGACTACTTTAGAGGCGGGAGACTTCTGCCACTCGGAGGACAGCAGTCAATCCCGATAGTCCTGATGAGGCCAGGAGTTGCACAGACACTGTCTAAGACTGGAGGTGAAGACCGTCCAAATCGCAAGGTAACGTCACCCAGCAAGCCTCGGGACAAGGTATGTCTCTACAAACCATCCTACCTACTGTGTATACGTTGACACGATTCCTTTATTCTGGGTTTGGGAGAAGACAATTTTTGTTTCCCCTGCCTTCTCTGCCTCCCCTAAAACCCAATAGTGGTATCAGAGCCACGTCAACTACTCTATACTTTAGGATTATCGATGTGGTCGATTTTGGTTTGCCACCTTTATTTATTGCATACGATGCGAATAAAATTGGCTTTATGCATGTCTGATCCTAAATCCACAAATCCCAATATACATATATGATATGTAATATGAATGCACTTGATACGTGTCGCCCTTAAATGAGTTTTGTGGTGCATGTATAGCGTGGTTATGGTCAATAAACCCTATGTATGTGTATGGTTGAATGTGTTTGCTTGCATCTCGGTCTGCACACCGATTCTTTACCTCCTTTTCTTGATGTAACTCGAGATAACTTGAGATTTCTTTCCTACTTCTACTCCCCCCGAATGTAACTTGGGGTTTCTCAATTCAGATGTAAATAGGATAGAACTTTTCTTTCTTATTATGTCAAAGAAAGGAGGAAAACCTGACGACAACTGAGACAATCGGTTCAAGGCGTGAACTGATCGGTTGGCGATCTAGAAGACCAGTTCAAGGAACGAGATGAGCGGGTGGCGGCCATGAGGAGATGCACGACAACCAGACAAACTGATCAGCTGGAGGCACTAGTTGATCGGCTGGTGGCACCCAAATGACTGAACTGATGGCGAGTCGATCAATCATGGAGATGAGTTGATCAAACCCAAAATGCAAAAGCACGGAGTTCATCTTGTACAGGTTGCATGTGATGTGGACCTAGATGACCGTGATTCCTCTTGGCTTGAGGAATCACATTAGTATGGCCATAATCATCGCTTTTATCGTTTCACATGTTTTCTGTGGGATATAGCATGTATATGATATGTACTATATATTGTGGTGATTGGATATGTATATGTACCTATAAAAACCAAATCCCTCATTAAATATTAAATTTTTTAGATGCCTTCCAAATGCGACACACGTGAAAATCTTGATCGGCCAAGTGTGGGCACGCCCTAGTGTGGTGCACCATCTATCTCATGGAAGCGTGAAGGATGAATATGTGGGTCTGCCCTAGCAGGGTGCATATTCATCGTGTTGGCTTTGGGTCGGACTTAACAAGGTGACCTAGATAGGATCTAGCACCTTGAGGCATGGATGTGATCATGGCAAGGAGTTGCACATGACATCTTACTAGAGTTGCATATGATGCAATTGCCAAAAGTTGCCTACCTGGAAGTTCTAAGTTGTGGGTGACAGCCCTAGATGTTCCATGACTCAGAGGATTTCAGGATCTTGACCCACTAGAAGATTGTACGCTGCAATCTTCTGAATTGATGGTGACGGCTATCAATTTAAACAAAAATAGTGGGAGCAATAATTAATTAAAGTCCTAATTATATCATAAAACCTTTTCAACTAAATCAAGTCAAAAAGGAGTTTTTGGACTAAATTGCATATATTTCCTTTTGTACAATAAATGGTTAATCAACAATAATCACTTTATTTGCACTCAGTCCTTAAGATGGACAAATTAAATGTTAGGACGTTGATAAGTGTTCTCAATCGAAGAGCGAAAGCTCTAAGTCCTAGTTATACCATAACCAGATGAACTCGATCCCACCACACCAATGGCTTAAAGGATGCTTATGGAAGCATACCGAATATGCCATTGATGTGGAATGCTTAATGTTGTGTTCTCTGAACTATAGTTGTAGAGACAACATGAGACATATGATGTCTCCAAGACACTATCCTAGTATGTCATGACAGAAGAAGATCCAGTAGGCATTCACACACTCATTGTGATTGGGTATGACTAGACTAGGATTTCCTCTGAGCCAACAGTTGGCTACTGGTATGATACTAAAAATGTTGTGAGAATCATACAGTTCATGATGAACTACAACATGAACAACTTTAACAAGTGTTGATAGAGTTGTTGGACATGTTGAGGACAGTAGAGGCAAAGATGAAGAAAGACAAACCCTAATATTTAATGTGATCAATGAAGGGTAAGTCTCAAAGGCAAGGATAAGGGCAAAGAAAAGAAGTGTTCTGATGCTAGCCAGCAATCCAAGATGTCTTCATCCTGAAGGCACAAATGAAGAAGGAGAAGCCTAAGTATGTGATGTTGATCAACATAAAGAAAGGCAAGTCTAAGGGCAAGGGCAAAGCTAAGAAGGGTTCTGATGCTATCCAGTAGCCCAAGTCGTCTTCAGCCTCAACGCACATGGGGGGATGAACGAGGGAATTGCCCTCTATATCTGAAAGAACAAAAGAAGAAGAAGGATGGGATGGAGATCTCCACCTAAGGTATCATGAAATGAACTGCTTCTTAGGCATATGATACCAAGATGAAGATATGACATATATGATATGTAAGATCTATAAAGAAGTGATGGCCTTTATGAAAGGACCAAGAAAGGAGTACCTTTCAGTTTATTTCAGCCTAAAGGGCATGAAATAGAGTTGAGAACTGCTATTTCAAATTTGCCAATAGAAACACTTTATTGTTGCATCTTGTTGAGACAAGGATGGATATCAATATAGTTGATATTTCTTGAGACAAGGATGGATATCAATATAGTTGATATTTCAAATTCAAACATATGCTCTTTGTATCTTATGTTACTTGGTATGCATAAGATAAAATGATACCTAAAAGTTATTGATAACTCAAACAATCAAATTAGCATAAATCATGAGAAATTCATTTCTAGTTTCCATATGATGGATAAATTTAGACTCTTTTGGTTAGAGAACCAGTAAGAGACATGAACGTCTTAGACATCAATCTTCACTAATGGTAGTGGTACAATGATTATCCTATTAGGTATAATACATGTGATGTATTTACACAACTATTGCAGCAAATGCGAATACTTCAATGGTGTTTAGAGAAATACCAATATGAATATCTTGAAGTGTTCAAGAATATCATAGATGAAGTACATATTTGGTAAAGTGTTAATTCTTGATGAGATCAATGAATGAAATACTTGGACCAAATGTTTGAGAACCTTGTGAGTGATTATGATAGTGTATCATAGTAAATTCATGATTAAGGCATGGTGATGTCTAAATCAAAAGGAGTCATACTCTAAGGAGTTAGAGGATGATTATAAAATAACTAATTTCTTCTTAAATAAAGAATAATCCACACTAATAAAGGACATTAAGAATCACGAGTTGTGAGTTCTTATATCCTTGATAGATACACCTCGATTATCTATGTGATGAGTTGGTCATGTGATGAATCAACTATCTAGATGAATACGAGGAACCGTATTTTGAGTTATGGTTTATGACCATTACATCCTAAATGACTTCCATGTGAACCATAAGTGTGAATGAGTCTTGAGTGTTAAGACACATGGATAAAAATTTGAGAAGGATGATGCTTGTTGATTGCAACTTAATGACTAAGAGATTTGGTATACAGATACTAAAACCACATTCGTATGAGGAATAATACAAGGATGTGTATGTGACACAACCTATAAGGTTTGTGAATCCATTAATTCAAATGAAGTCTATAAGTTATAATGGACTAATCAATGTGATTGATTAAGTACAAGCAACTCAGAGCTAGATCTTTACTTTGATGATATAGTCAAAGGGTTTGACTGATATGTCAAAGATAAAGAAGGGATTTGTGATTTAGTGGTAGCATATTCACATTCCACATGTTGATGTGAAATGAGATGTTCTAAGAATGGAATTCTTTGTGGAAATTATCTTGAAGGAAGATAGAGACGTTTCCTATGTGATAGGAATAGAGATCGATAGAGATAGTTCTCGAAAACCTCTTGACTTGAAAAGAGAGAGCATACATTGGCTATCTATACTAAAGGGTTCAGTGTGTACAGATTCAGTGGGAGAAAACTTGTCCATGTTACATGGAGTTAGTATCCCAAGGCCAAGTGTCCAATTCTTATGAAGAATGGGAACACTAAGAATAGATATGGATCTATCACATATGTAATCATCCCATTATCTTGCATGTATATGACATAGCAAGAATAAAATGCATGCATCATCTTGTATGTAGGACATGACAATATGATGTGCTCATCCTGATAACTCGTATGTGGGACATGACGAGTGGATGTCTGTCTAGTTCCAGCAAGGGTTACTGGAATACCATAAGAACTTGATAAGTACTTGAGAAGTACTAGTTCTATGGAAATAAGGAAGGGTTCACTGTAAAGAGTTACACTGATGCGAACTTCGGAAAAGGACAAAAAATTAATCAAAAAATATGTATGAGATATATAAAAGTGAATGTTTGTTGATTAATGGAAATGTTCCAATAAAGCCGTTTTAAAAGGAAAAGTCGAGTATCCGTGTGTTAGAGAACAAAAGTGGATACTATATGGATCTGGAAGTTCATGAGATGAAGTTATAGTTATTCTGGTCATTGATGAAAAATAAGGAATACTTGGTCATGCAATGTGGCTAAAGGATAGCAAAGGAACACTAGATCTCATATTACGACAACTCCATCTTATACGTATGACGTACATTGAAGAGATGAGAGACATGCAGTTAATACGGACTTTGGCAAGGTGTTGCCATAACTCACTGCGTAAGCACTAGAGCATAGTAACATGTGGTACATGTTTGAAGATCACTAACAATATGATTCAAGGGTGATTGGCTCGCAGTGCAAGTGGGAGTCTGTTGGTATGTATGCCCTAAGAGCCAATCATGGGATGATTGGTGGGATACATTAAGATTGATTTGATAAACATCAAACTCAAGCTTCCAATTCTTTCTGGTTCAGTCAATGAGATAATGATAGAACAAATTGAATGTCTAGAGAATGACAATACTCAATGACGTATGCTTTCAGGTTGAGGACCTGAACAATGAGATCATACGGATGCTATCCTACAATTGTGCCAGAATATCCTCTTCCTCAGCTGACAACTCCATCTCCTCATCTTCACTATCTTCCTCTTCTTCATCCAACCTATACGACTGGGACCCCGAACTAGTATCTAGATTGAGTGGTACACACTGTTTGGGATAGTATTGTGTAAATTGTTCTTCCTTTGGATGCAATTGCCACCTTGTTTGCGGCTGGTCCCCACGTCTTGCTTCCATTGAATATGTTGTATGGTGGGCCGAAGTGGGCTTTGGTGGACTCTTTGTTGAGGACGACACTACTTTGGATATTTGTCTTCTTTTGGAAACCATCATCTCGACCTCATCGATCAATTCATAAATGTTCTCCTCAGATGCCTCCTCCTCATCTCCCATGTATGTTTCATTGGTGATTTGTTGGATGTCAGATGACCGTGTGTGGGATAACTCAGGGACACCGAGTGGGGGAGAGATTGGGCAATGGAATTGGATGGTGAAGGGGTGTGTGAAGGCATGGAGACCTGGGAGGAGGCTTTCTCGGTACGTGCCTTGCCTCCTGTGATCACATCAAGGCCCTTTTGAGCCCCTTTCTTCACTACCTTGGTGATCCCCTTCATTTTATGGATGTGGAGGAGGTGGTAGGGATGTGAAATTTAGATTTGTGAATAGAGGATGAGGTGGAGGTGCATTAAGGGGTGGAATGGAAGGATATGGAGGCTTAGATGGTGAGTGAATGATTAGGTTTTGGTTTGGGCGAGAAATGGAGGTTTTGGTGGAGGTTTTGGGCAGGGATTGTTGTAGGGCATAATGGAGGAGAAAGTGGTGGTCAAGGGAAGATTGAAAGATTATTTGGTGCAAAAATGGAAGGGGATTGGTAGAGGGATCATTAGGGAGTGATTGGTGGTGGTTGGGAGGTGATTTGGCGCCTTGGAGGTGGAGCTTAGAGGTGTTGGAGGATGGGGAGCACCACCACGGCCGTGCTCTTGCTAATGGGAGTGATAGAACGGTGGGTCGGGTTGGAGATGAGTTTAAGTTATATTTTTATATGGGGTCAGGGCACACCACAACTGTGGCAAGTGTCCACGGTCGTGGTGAGGGCTGGATAGCATGGCCGTGGTCGGCACCACTGTCATATTGTTGATGAATATCACACCCTTCCCGACCTGGCCGTGATTGTGGTCTCCTACCATGATCGTGGCTATCTGTCCTTGACACGGAAATGACAGGAGGCCACGACCGTGGCCACTCATAGACCAACTTTGTCCAACAACCTGACTTCTTCATCTTCTTCAATAAACAATTACAACAGTCATGGCAGAAGGCCACAGTCATGTCCATCTGTTCTTGACACACCCGTAGCAGTTGGCCGCAGATGTGGCCATTCGTGCACAAACTTGGCCAAACAACCTAACTTATTTGACTTCTTCAACAAATAATTACAAAGTCTATGGTAGGAGGCCACGTCAATGTTTGAACATCTTCTTCCACGACCATGGTTGAGATCCACATCCGTGGTCGAGCTTCACGGCCGTGGTGGGGTCATTTCTTCAAACTATTTAACTCAAATTCAAGAACTTTGTTTTTCTTGGATATTTTGCCACAAATTGATCTTAGTGTCCACGATTCACCTCTGATTCCTCTATCTTTAGTGCCTAACACCTTCCATGTCATCAAAACTCAAAGAAAACTATTAAACACATGTGTATGTGTATTTTATGGAAAAGAAAGAAAAAGTATTTAAAAGAGAAGGTTGGGTGAAAAAGCTCCCAAACCTAGGTGGGTAGCCTCCCACTAGAGCTAAATTTTACACCTTCAGCCAAGCTTATTGATTCTTGACTTCATTCATCTCCTTAGGATTCTTGAGGCATCTTTGAAGTAAATGTCTCTTTCATGTGCATTCAAGCACATCTCCTCATCAACTTGATGTTCTTCCACTAGAATCACTATATCAAAACTTTGATTTGCTTTGTCTAGACCTACTTCCACAACTGAATTCAATATTTGACCATTCACGATGAATTCTCTAGCTCCTTCTTTCTCACAAATCAACACAGCTCCAGATGGTTACGCCTTCTTGATGAGATAAGGCCCTTCCCTTCTAGACTGGAGTTTTTAGGGAAAGAACTTCGTCCTTGAATTATGCAGCCATACCCACTTTTCGGGAACAAGGTCTTTCTTCTTGATCATCTTATAATGTAGAAACTTTGTCCTCTCTTTGTAGCACTTGAACATTTCATAAGATTCATGGCACATCTCCTCTAACTCATTTAGTCGAAACTTTCTTTTCATTTTGGCATTCTCTCCATCAAAGTCCATGGCCTTCAAAACCCATAATGCCTTATGTTGCATCTCAATCGGCAAATGGCAGCTTTTTTCCATACACAATCTTGAACAATGTGGTTTCGATCAGGGGCTTTGTATGCGGTCCTATATGCCCATAAAGCTTCATTGAGACGTAGTGACCAGTCCTTGCGGTTAGGTCTCACCATCTTTTCTACAATGAGCTTTATCTCCCGAATGGCCAACTCGACTTGACCACTTGTTTGGGGGTAGTAAGGAGTAGCCACATGATGGTTCACTCCATGTTTCTTAAGCAAGCCTTTGAAGGTTCGATGGATGAAGTGACTTCCCCCATCACTAATAATAGCTCTTGGAATACCAAAATGGCTAAAGATGTTGGATTTCACAAAGTCACACACCACCTTGTGATCATTTGTCCTTGTTGCAACAGACTCAATCCACTTTGATATCTAATCAACAACAACCAAAATATAGACATATCCAAAAGAGTGGGGAAAAGGGCCCATAAAGTCAATCCCTGAAATATCAAATACCTCCACTACAAGACTGGGTGATAAAGGCATCGTGTCACTCTTAGAGATAGTTCCCAGTTTTTGGCACTTCAAACAGCACTTACAAAATTCATGAGAGTCTTTCAACAAGGAGGGCCAATAGAATCCGCTTTGGAGAATCTTTATACTAGTAGGTTTTCCACAAAAATGACCCCCACAAACTTCAGAATGGCACATAGAGAGAATTTCTTGCTTCTCCATCTCCAGAACACATCTCTGGATAAGTTGGTCGGGGCAATACTTGAATAAGTGAGTATCATCCCAAACATAATTCTTGGCCATAGAAAATAACCTTTTTCTTTCCTCCCTCATCCAAGTGCAACATATCCTTCCACTAGATAAGAAGTTAGCTATGTGTTCATACCACAGCCTTTATGTGAATGAGAGTAGGCATATCTTCTCATGTGGTAGTGTCTCTTTGATTCTACTTGTGTCATCAAAAGGTGCTTCAATTTGGGAGAGATGGTTGGCAGTAGAATTTTCTACTCCCTTTTTATCTACAATATCAATATCAAACTCTTGAAGCAACAATATCCAATAGTAAAACTGTTATAACCTCATTTTCCAATACATGTAATGAGATTTGTAAATAAATAAATAAGACCAATGTGTGATTTCATGGTTTGTTTTGAATGAATTTCATATATAATGGCCTTGCATGCTTTCTTGATGGGCCTTATTGGCCATTAAGCCCATTTGAAAGAAAAATAAAAAGAAATGAAAAAGGGAATTCCATTTAATAAAAGAATCCAAGGGAATAATGGAATATATATGAAAATGGTTGAAAGTGATAAAAAGGTTAGAAGATAATTTCCCATAATAGGTTTTCATATTATAAAGGATCCTTGGGGTTCAAGGAACTCAAAATAATTGAATAATGGCCAAGGAAATAAAGAATATGTGGAAAATACCATTAAATAAGAGATAACTTGAAACTGAAGTAAAGGACTCGTTTCCTTGGGATAATGACTCCAATTTTTGCACAATGAAATATAAACATATAAAATACTTTCCTTTAAAATTTGAGGCCAAAAGGACTTATGGATTTGGAGTTATTAAATTTTCAAGTTATCTTTAAAATAAGGACTTTCCTTGTATAATTGGGAATTCTTTTCCTTTTCTGTTTAAGCGCGGGTAATCGTGTCCATTGGATCATGATCCAGCGGATCGGGCTCATCGTCCAGAGTCCCACAGGGACACGGACTGTAGCACAGTTACAGGAAGGGGAAACTCTCCCCATCGTTTTCTCACGATCCAGCGCTTGTGCGCTAGTGGAAACTTTCTCGTTGAGTTCGGGCGTGAGAAGCGAAGCTTCTCGACCCAACTTTGTGGGGTTATCATTGCCTATTCATGAAACGCCTAATTTGTCTAGAAGTATGTTCACGGCGGGGTTAAGAAAACCTTAGAGGGGCCTTCTCACCCTATAAATAGGGGTCCTCATGGTTAAGAGTACCTTCACGAACTCATACGGCAACACCATTAGTTTCTGAACTCCCCCTCGTGCTCGATTGATCTTTGCTCCGGCGAGAAGACCACCGCGGTGCCGCCGCTAGTTCATTTTAGAAGTCAAGGGAGGATGACGAATAGGGACCCTTGGATCCCGGATCATCGTGTGCCCACCTTAGGTCCAACGTTGTTGAAGCGGCGCGCTAGTTTAACTCAAGTAAGTGGGGCGTGTTGACAAGGACCGTTGGATCAGGGACTACTGTGAGCCCACGCGTCATCGACGATTGGTAAAGGAGGCACGCCGCTAGTGGAGGCATCTAACGCAGAGCGTCAGATCGAGGCAAGGTTCACTGGCGCACCAATCAAACGGCTGGGGATATTTGGTAAAATACCTCCCTCTGATCAAAATTGTAAATAAATGATTTTTCTTGTTAAAATCATAGTAATTGCTAGGAATCTCAAATAAAGAAACTTAATATATGAAAGTTGGGTAGAAAATTACAAGGAATATGTTAAAAATGTTTGTAACACCTGATTCCAGTTCGTTTTGCAAAAGTACTTTAATTACTAGTAAAATGCATTTCAAGTTATTTGAAAACCCTAATTGCATGAAAGAGATGTTTCTTTGTAACATAATGGGTTGAATAGAGGGTTATTAACCTGATAATTAATAATATGCAGTTTTCATCCATTTTAATTGCAAATATGACTAAATTAGGGTTTAAGACTATGAATGAAATATCATGAACATGAAAACCCTAATTTAGGAAGGAAACCATGTTATTTTGATAAAGTGCTAAATAATGATCCTAAAATTGTTAGGAATATTAAAAGGAAATAATTTAAAGTTTTTACATGGATTTGATGAATTAGGGTTCATAGTAATTGAAAATGAAAGCAAAACCCTAATTTTCAAGAAAACCCTAAAATTGGATAGAAACCCTAAGGGACATAATGATATTGGATAAATATTAATAAAAGTAAATTTGTACTTTTATTTCAGGGTTTCTGTGCCTTTGCTTGCTTACTTGGATATTCTATTTCTTCATTCTTGATTCTGTATCTGAAACTGTAATAAGAGGTATGTGGTTACATTTATGGCTATACCGCATAGTTTTCCAAGGATTTACCGACGTTTCCCTAAATGTGTGAAATAACTGTTGGATGTTTTAATTCCTGCCTCTATAAAGTGACTATGGCTATCACTATGAGTATATATGTATGACTAGCTAGATCCGAGTCCACCCCTGTGGCTATGTCAAGGCTAAGGATAACCTAGAGCAAGGTCTAGGGTATCATGAGTCAGAAACTGGGGTACACATGTGTAGTGCCATGAGACTCTTAGCATACCATGAGTTAAGGAGTAGGCTACCCACGGGTAGTGCCATGTGACTCAGCCCTAGAAATTGATTCACCTATTAGGTGAAGTCATGAGGGGTAAAATGGGAATCTACCATAAGGGAGGTAGTATCCAGGTCCACTGCAGGGACAGCGCAGGGGATAGGGTACACATGGATCGCGTAGTTATACTTAAAACGTAATATTGTTTGTTAATTGATAATTGAATGCAATAATTTTTTATAGATAATTGCACGATTAGTGAATCCCCCCACATACCAGCTTTGGCTGACCGACATTTTGTTTGTCGGCGTTTTAGGTACAAAACAAAAAGGACAAATAGTAATCCGTCATATTGTGAAATATACTAATTAAAGTCCAAGGAGGATTAGTTAGTTAGCCTGAGTTCTGGATCGAAGTTTTAGAATTCCAAATTTTCAAAGGTATGTAAAAGTTTTATTTATTACAGCTTTTCAGTTTAGTCTAGTAGAATTTATTAATTGTTATCAATTAATTGCTGAACCTTGATCCAGAAATTATGTGTGCGGCTTTGACCTCTCGGTCTCCCTTAATTGGGGGTTATCAGAGGTGGGGTTGTAACATTTGGTATTAGAGCCATGGTTCTCCACTTAATTGTTAATCATTATTAAATTTTACAACCTCCGTAGAACCCAAGGGAGTTATTAGAGGATTTTCCGAAAGACTGAGGTGTCTAGAAAAGGATCACTTCCGGGGGCTAGCAAAAGTTTCCTCTGCACCGCTAGTCGGAATATGAGGACTCCCAGAATGTGTGACTGCCTGGCCGATGTCCTAGGATTTGAATCGAAATAAGATACCTTTAGGATTTTCTCCTCTTATTCATCCCTTCTCATCACAATTTCTATTAAGGACTTAAGAGTTAGGGATTTCTGTCTCTTCCCCACCCTCATGTGGTATGGGTAAATAAGTTAAGGATTAAGGAATTCTCCATCAAATTAATAAAAGATACGTAATGAGACGTCATTTACATAAGTATAATTAGTTTAATGATAAACTAAAGATCTGTTTGTTATGCTTATGTAGATGGCTTGTACAAAGACCGTTGCTATCCCGGAGGGCTCTGGGAAACCAACAAGGAGTGGTTGGCCTCCTCGTAAGGGAAAGGGGTCTTCTGAAAAGAAAAAGAGGAACCTTGATGGTGAATCCTCTAAGAAGAGAAAGAGGCCTAAAGAAACCACTCATGAGGTCCCTAACCCTGATCCGATACCCTTCGACAACCTTGACCAAGAGCAGGACCAAGGGTATGAAGAGCAGCATGTGTATGAGGAAGCAGACCAGATGGAGGAGGACCAAGCTGGAAGTCTAGAATCGACTATGATGATCCACACCTCCGAGGCCTTGTGGATAGAGTAGCAGAAGAAGCTGACAGAGGCCATTAATGCCTTGGCCCTCCGAGACCTAGCCAGAACTGAGAATGGTGAGCCGCATCCAGTTCGTCCTCGACTAGGAGCCACCATCCTGGATTTCGTCAAGCTGAATATCGAAAAGTTTTGGGGAGAGGACAAGACAGAGGTGATCGACAAGGAGGAAGCTTGGCTGCTTGCAGTCGAGAATGGATTCTGCATGCTTGAAGTTCAACCCAGCAAGAAGGTCCTCTTTGCTGCTCATCTCTTGGAAGGGGCAGCTAAGATATGGTGGGAGACCCACATCACTGGCAGAGACTTGACAGAGGAGCCCATGGCATGGGCTGATTTCAAGACAATCTTCACCGCCAGATTTGTCCCAGTCTCAGCTAAGAAGGAAAAGGAAAGGGAGTTCACCAACATGACCCAAGGAAACTCTTTTGTGGCAGACTCTGAGCGTAAGTTCCAGATCCTGGAATGCTTTGGGTACAAGATGGATGAAGAAAGGAGGGTGGATCACTTCATAGAGCGCCTTCACCCTGCCATCAGACCCCATGTGATGGCAAGCAAGCCAAGCACCTTCGCCGAAGCCTACAATACTGCTTTAGACATGGAGAGGACTGTGATGCCTGCCCCGTTTCCACCTAAGGGGTACTTGGGTTTCACTGAAGGAGCCGAAGGCCCGAGAAACAACCACAAGAAGGGTCCAGGACGACACCAAGCTAAAGGTAAACATGGAGGAAAGGGGAAACCTCGTCAGGAGAACAACCGACCTCCTTGCCGCACCTGCGGGAAGGGCCACGCTGGTGAATGTTGCTACAAGAAGAAGACTTGCTTTCGTTGCCACCAAGAAGGACATCTGCAATCCGTCTATCCTATGCCAGAGCCCAGAGGACAAGGACCTGTGGCAGCCCCACCAGCAGCGGCACCACCTGTGGGAACTCCACCTATAGTTGTAGCCCCACCTGCAGGAGAAAGAAGGCAAGCCCGGGTGTTTGCCATTGACAATGAGGAGGCTCAAGTTAATGCAAATCAGTTGATTGAGGGTAATAACCCTTAGAGTTTTTCTTTTATGTTTTAAAGTTAAGCATGTAATGGTCTAATGCATGATGAAAAACAATGTAGGCATGCTTGAAGTTATGGGACATAATGTGAAAGCTTTATTTGACTCTGGATCTACTAATACTTTCATTTCGAGAAATCTTGCAACTATGCTTTGTTTGGATATCAAGGATCTAGGATATGTCTTAGATGTTACAACCCCGAGTGGTCGGATCTTTACTTCCCTTTTGAAAACTCCGGTGATACCAGTGAAATATCGAGATCATGAGTTTCCTACAGATTTTATTCTTCTTGATATGAATGAGTTTGATGTAATCATTGGCATGGATTGGCTTTATACCTATAGGGCCAACATTGACTGTAGGGAGAAGAAAGTGATCATTAAGAGACCAGGTCACCCACCTTTTGTCATTAGGGGTAGGAAGGATGCCACCACCAGCATGTATGTGTCGGCTTTGAAGGCAGAACAAATGATGAGTAAAGGATGTCAAGCTTTCTTAATAGTAGTCACCGAGCCAGAACCCAAGGTACAACCCTTAGAGGAGATAGAGGTAGTCCGAAGCTATGCAGATGTTTTCCTTGATGATCTACCCAGGATACCTCCCGAGAGAGAGGTAGATTTTTCAATAGAGCTAGCTCCCGGTACAAACACTATTTCCCGATCACCCTATAGGATGGCCCCTGCTGAGTTGCTTGAGCTAAAGAAGCAATTGCAGGAATTGTTGGACAAGGGTTTTATCCACCCTTCCACATCACCATGGGGAGCGTCGATTCTTTTTGTAAAGAAAAAGGATGGTTCGCTCTGAATGTGCATAGACTACCGGATGATTAACCAGGCTACCATTAAGAACAAATACCCATTTACCCCGGATTGATGACTTGTTTGACCAGTTGAAATCAGCTCGAGTCTTTTCCAAGATCAACTTGAGATCGGGTTACCACCAGTTGAGAGTCAAGAATGAGGATATCCCGAAAACCGCTTTCAGGACCCGGTATGGCCACTATGAGTTCGTGGTTATGCCTTTTGGGTTGTCCAATGCACCTAGTGTGTTCATGAACCTTATGAACAATGTGTTTCAACCCTTCCTTGACTCGTTTGTCATAGTGTTTATAGATGACATACTGGTTTATTCTGATGACCGAGATCAACACCGAGACCACCTAAGTAAGGTCCTTGATATCTTAAGAAAGCAGAAGTTCTATGTGAAATTCTCTAAATGTGAGTTTTGGATAGACCGAGTCATATTCCTTGGACACATCATCTCAGGAGGAACGATCGCCGTAGATCCAGCTAAAGTGTCAGCAGTTCGAGACTGGCCAGCACCGAAGAACCCCTCCGAGATACGAAGCTTCTTGGGGTTGGCAGGATATTATCGGCGCTTCATCACAGATTTCTCAAAGACCGCCTTGCCTCTGACTATGTTGACTCAGAAAGATGTGAAGTTTGTGTGGTCTGATGTTTGTGAGGCTGGTTTCCAGGAGCTGAAAGATAAGTTGACCACTGCACCAGTTTTGACATTACCATCAGGCAATGAGGGTTTTATGATCTTCACCGATGCATCAAAGATGGGACTTGGCTGTGTGTTGGAACAGAATCGGCACGTGGTTGCATATGCCTCCCGACAGCCCAAGCCAAACGAGGTGAATTACCCGACACATGACCTGGAGTTAGCTGCTATCATTCATGCTTTCAAGATTTGGCGGCATTATCTATATGGTGCCACTTTTGAGATCTTCACTGACCATAAGAGCCTGAAGTATCTTCTGATGCAAAAGGACTTGAACCTACGACAACGACGATGGATGGAGTACATGAAAGATTACAACTTCACCATTGCCTATCATCCAGGGAAGGTGAACGTCGTAGCTGATGCCTTAAGTCGAAAATAGCTCAGGTGTGCAGCTGTTTTGTCTAGTCAGTGGAAGAGCTTAGAAGAATTGGTGGAATGGTCACCTCAACCATTGGATGATTGAGTTCATTTGGCCAATATTCAGATACAGTCTGAGTTATTGAGTGAGATTGTCGCAGCACAGTTGGCTAGTGGAGGACTTGACAAGATGAAAGGCTTGATGCAGAAGACACAGACCCGTCTTTCTTTGGGAATAGACGGAGGAATCCGATTTGAGAATCGCATATGGGTTCATGAGGATTCACCGTTGAAGGAATGTATCCTACAAGAGGCTCATGGTTCTAAGTACACGGTACACCCAGGGACTACGAAGATGTTTAAGGACATGCAGAGGTTTTTCTGGTGGCCAGGGATGAAAAGAGACATTGCAGCTTATGTAGCCCGTTGTCTTACATGCCAAATGGTGAAGGCTGAACACCAACGACCCGGCGGACTTTTACAATCTATAGAGATTCCAGAGTGGAAATGAGAGCAGATCACCATGGATTTCGTGGTGGGTCTACCCCAGACCAAGAGAGGTCATGATGCGATATGGGTTGTGGTAGATCGCCTTACCAAGTCAGCACACTTCCTTGCCTTAAAGACCACTGCCAAGGTGTCAGATTTAGCTGAGTTGTATATCAGAGAGATAGTACGCTTGCATGGCGTACCCGGTTCCATCATCTCCGATAGAGACCCAAAGTTTACTTCCAAGTTGTGGAAGCAGGTTCAAGAGGAACTAGGTACAAAGTTAAAGTTCGGTACCGCCTATCACCCCCAGACAAATGGTCAGTCAGAAAGGACGATTCAGACCTTAGAGGATCTGCTGCGAGCTTGTGTGCTCGATTGGGGTGGATCATGGGAGCAGTACCTGCCTTTAGCTGAGTTTGCCTACAATTATTGTTACCAAGCCAGTATCGGGATGCCTCCATATGAAGCTCTGTATGGGAGACTGTGTCGGTCACCACTTCACTGGGATGAAGTTGGTGAAAGGACCTTATTGAGGTCAGATGAACTCCAAGTGTATGCTGATAAAGTCGCTTTAATCAGGCAAAGGCTAAAGAGAGCCCAAGACAGACAGAAGTCGTATGCTGATGCGAAGTGGACTGATGTGCATTTCACTGTGGGAGAACATGTCTTTCTGAAAATCCGACCGCTCCGAGCTATAGCTAAAAATAGAGGAAAGTTGAGTCCCCGATACGTGGGTCCGTTTGAAGTGTTAGAACGGATTGGTGAAGCCGCATATCATTTGGCGTTACCCCCTCAATACAGTATGATGCATGATGTGTTTCATGTGTCCAATCTGAAGCGATATGTGCAAGATCCAAGCAATGTGCTGAGCATTGAACCAATTGAGCTTCAAGGAAAGTTGTCTTATCCTAAGTTGCCTTTACAGATTCTAGATACCAAGGTAAAAGAGCTCAGAAATAAGAATATAGAGATGGTAAAGGTTTTTTGGAAGCACCATGGAGAGGATGAGGCCACATGGGAGCTAAAGACGGACATGGAAAAGGCATATCCAAATTTGTTTGTTTTATTGTTGAATTTTGAGGGAAAATTTCCTATAAGGAGGGAAGGATGCTATAACCTCATTTTCCAATACATGTAATGATATTTGTAAATAAATAAATAAGACCAATGTGTGATTTCATGGTTTGTTTTGAATGAATTTCGTATATAATGGCCTTGCATGCTTTCTTGATGGGCCTTATTGGCCATTAAGCCCATTTGAAAGAAAAATAAAAAGAAATGAAAAAGGGAATTCCATTTAATAAAAGAATCCAAGGGAATAATGGAATATATATGAAAATGTTTGAAAGTGATAAAAAGGTTAGAAGATAATTTCCCATAATAGGTTTTCGTATTATAAAGGATCCTTGGGGTTCAAGGAACTCAAAATAATTGAATAATGGCCAAGGAAATAAAGAATTTGTGGAAAATACCGTTAAATAAGAGATAACTTGAAACTGAAGTAAAGGACTCGTTTCCTTGGGATAATGACTCCAATTTTTGCACAATGAAAGATAAACGTATAAACTACTTTCCTTTAAAATTTGAGGCCAAAAGGACTTATGGATTGGGAGTTATTAAATTTTCAAGTTATCTTTAAAATAAGGACTTTCCTTGTATAATTGGGAATTCTTTTCCTTTTCTGTTTAAGCACGGGTAATCGTGTCTGTTGGATCATGATCCAGCGGATCGGGCTCATCGTCCAGAGTCCCACAGGGACGCAGACTATAGCACAGTTACAGGAAGGGGAAACTCTCCCCATCGTTTTCTCACGATCCAGCGCTTGTGGAAACTTTCTCGTTGAGTCCGGGCGTGAGAAGTGAAGCTTCTCGACCCTACTTTGTGGGGTTATCATTGCCTATTCACGAAACACCCAATTGGGCTAGAAGTCTGTTGGTGGTGGGGTTAAGAATACCCTAGAGGGGCCTTCGCACCCTATAAATAGGGGTCCTCATGGTTAAGAGCACCTTTGCGAACTCATACGGCAACACCATTAGTTTCTGAACTCCCCCTCGTGCTTGATTGATCTTTGCTCCGGCGAGAAGACCACCGCGGCACCGTCGCTAGTTCGTTTTAGAAGTCAAGGGAGGACGACGAACAGGGACCCTTGGATCCCGGATCATCATGCGCCCACCTTAGATCCAACGTTGTTGAAGCGGCGCGCTAGTTTAACTCAAGTAAGTGGGGCGTGTTGACAAGGACCGTTGGATCAGGGACTACTGTGAGCCCACGCGTCATCGACGATTGGTAAAGGAGGCACACCTCTAGTGGAGGCATCTAACGCAGAGAGTCAGATCGAGGCAAGGTTCACCGGCGCACCAATCAAACGGCTGAGGATTTTTGGTAAAATACCTCCCTCTGATCAAAATTGTGAATAAATGATTTTTCTTGTTAAAATCATAGTAATTTCTAGGAATCTCAAATAAAGAAACTTTATATATGAAAGTTGGGTAGAAAATTACAAGGAATCTGTTAAAAATGTTTGTAACACCTGATTCCAGTTCGTTTTGCAAAAGTAATTTAATGACTAGTAAAATGCATTTCAAGTTATTTGAAAACCCTAATTGCATGAAAGAGATGTTTCTTTGTAACATAATGGGTTGAATAGAGGGTTATTAACCTGATAATTAATAATATGGAGTTTTCATCCATTTTAATTGCAAATATGACTAAACTAGGGTTTAAGACTATGAATGAAATATGATGAACATGAAAACCCTAATTTAGGAAGGAAACCATGTTATTTTGATAAAGTGA
Source organism: Alisma plantago-aquatica (assembly GCA_963693085.1). Lineage (NCBI taxonomy): Eukaryota > Viridiplantae > Streptophyta > Magnoliopsida > Alismatales > Alismataceae > Alisma > Alisma plantago-aquatica. The sequence goes on from OY856411.1 coordinate 812,696,850, forward strand.
TAAATAATGATCCTAAAATTGTTAGGAATATTAAAAGGAAATAATTTAAAGGTTTTACATGGATTTGATGAATTAGGGTTCATAGTAATTGAAAATGAAAGCAAAACCCTAATTTTCAAGAAAACCCTAAAATTGGATAGAAACCCTAAGGGACATAATGATATTGGATAAATATTAATAAAAGTAAATTTGTAATTTTATTTCAGGGTTTCTGTGCCTTTGCTTGCTTACTTGGATATTCTATTTCTTCATTCTTGATTCTGTATCTGAAACTGCAATAAGAGGTATGTGGTTACATTTATGGCTATACCGCATAGTTTTCCGAGGATTTACCGACGTTTCCCTAAATGTGTGAAATAACTGTTGGATGTTTTAATTCCTGCCTCTATAAAGTGACTATGTCTATCACTATGAGTATATATGTATGACTAGCTAGATCCGAGTCCACCCCTGTGGCTATGTCAAGGCTAAGGATAACCTAGACCAAGGTCTAGGGTATCATGAGTCAGAAACTGGGGTACACATGTGTAGTGCCATGAGACTCTTAGCATACCATGAGTTAAGGAGTGGGCTACCCACGGGTAGTGCCATGTGACTCAGCCCTAGAAATTGATTCACCTATTAGGTGAAGTCATGAGGGGTAAAATGGGAATCTACCATAAGGGAGGTAGTATCCAGGTCCACTGCAGGGACAGCGCAGGGGATAGGGTACACATGGATCGCGTAGTTATACTTAAAATGTAATATTGTTTGTTAATTGATAATTGAATGCAATAATTTGTTATAGATAATTGCACGATTAGTGAATCCCCCCACATACCAGCTTTGGCTGACCGACGTTTTGTTTGTCGGCGTTTTAGGTACAAAACAAAAAGGACAAACAGTAATCCGTCATATTATGAAATATACTAATTAAAGTCCAAGGAGGATTAGTTAGTTAGCCTGAGTTCTAGATAGAAGTTTTAGAATTCCAAATTTTCAAAGGTATGTAAAAGTTTTATTTATTACAGCTTTTCAGTTTAGTCTAGTAGAATTTATTAATTGTTATCAATTAATTGCTGAACCTTGATCCGGAAATTATGTGTGTGGCTTTGACCTCTCGGTCTCCCTTAATTGGGGGTTATCGGAGGTGGGGTCGTAACAAAAACCTCATCTTGGATTCTTTCTTTGCCATTAGATACTTCAAAGCACCATGGTCCATGTATACAATCACCTTGTTTTGCAGAAGATATGATCTAAACTTGTCAAGGGAAGAGATAACTACAAGTAACTCTTTCTCGATAGTCATGTAGTTTCTTTGGGCTTCATCTAGAGTCTTGCTTGCATAGTAGATATCATGTTGAATTTGGCCAACTCTTTGGCCCAGCACATCCCCCACTACCATGTCGAATGCATCATTCATGATCTCAAATGGGAAAGAAAAGTCTGAGGGCTACATTATAGGAGCAAAAACTAGATTTTCCTTCAAGTGGTTGAAGGCTTCAACACACTTGTCATCAAAATGAAACTCAACATCTTTCTCTAGCAAGTGGCATAGAGGTCTCGAGATCTTACTAAAATCTTTGATGAAGTGGTGGTAGAAGCCTGCATGTCCCAAGAAAGATTGGACATGTCTTATGGTGGAAGGAATGGCAAGTGTAGAAATGAGGCCCACCTTGGTCCTATCAACTTCAATCCCGTCCTTTGAAACTCGATGGCCTAAAAAATGCCTTCGAGCACCATGAAATGGCTCTTCTCCCAACATAGCACTAGGTGTGCCTTGACACATCTCTCAAGAACAGCAGCCAAATGGAGTAAGCGCTCATCAAAGGTTTTACCAAAAACTGAGAAATCAACCATGAACACTTAAAGCGATGAATCAAGCATATCAGCAAAGATTGAGGTTACACATCTCTGAAAAGTAGAAGGGGCATTACACAACCCAAAAGGCATTCTCCGGTAGGAAAATGTACTACTTGGGCAAGTGAATGTTGTCTTCTCTTGGTCCATAGGATGCACAACAATTTGGAAGTATCTAGAGTACCCATCAAGAAAACAATAGAAGCTTTGCCTTGATAGCCTCTGTAGAATCTGGTCTAGAAATGGGAGAGGTTAGTGGTCCTTCTTGGTCTTTTTATTGATCTTCTTGTTGTCAACACACATTCTTCACTTTGATTGTTCTCTAACCGACATGAGATCACCATCTGCATTCTATGCCACAGTGATCCCACTCTTTTTAGGTACAACCTAGAGACTCACCCACATACTATCAGAAATTGGATAAATGATCCCAGCATCTAGCAACTTCACAACCTCTTGAGTTACAACTTCTTTCAGGTTTGGATTCAAACACCTTTGCATTTGGTGGGTTAGCCTTGCATCATCCTCCAAATAGATCATGTTCACACAAATGGAGGGGTCAATACCCCTCAAATCAGTAATGGACCATCCAATGGCCTGGATGTTCTTCTTTGAGACTTTCATCAATGCCTCCTCTTATTTTGGTGAGAGAATGGAAGAAATGATCATTGGGAGGGTGTCATTTGAGGCTAGAAAAGCATACTTCAATCCTTTTAGGAGTGATTTTAGCTCAAGAGTTTGAGGTTCTTCAAGAGAGTTCTTTTATGGTTCAAAAATTGAAGGGAGGTCTTCACTTGCATCCACCAAGGATAGCTCATTCACTTCAAACTCTTCATAATAATCATTTGGGAACTCAACTATTGGTTCTAAACCTCTACCTTGAGTGGCAGTCTAAATCCACGTAGGTCGTAACTCCTCCACAATCTCATCAAGGCATTCAACGCGATAGTAATCTACTTCAGTGGCCCCTATCACCTCGGTTGTGGCTGAAGATTTAAAGATGTTCAACCAGATCTTCATGTACATGAATGTCACATTCATAGTCCTGGTCCTCAAATGAATCATTGGATCAACTGTGGCTAGGAATTGCCTCCCCAAGATGATAGGTACCTTTCTTGTATCATTTTCCATATCTAAAACAATGAAATCAGTGGGGAAGAAAATAGAAGTCTCATCATCCAGTCTAATAAGCACATCATCAACACACCTTCTAGGCATCTTTACTGACGGCCAACTGCGAAGTAAAATGAGACGGACTCAATTGTCCCATGTGGAGTTTGGCCAACACATCATACATCATTAGGTTAATGCTAGCACCCAAGTTTAGAAGGGCTTGGTGTATGCGATGTGCCCCAACGTAGCATGAAATGATGGGAGCATCAGGATCTTTCCTCTTTCTTGGAATGGTGTGCTATAGAATTGAGCTCACTTGCTCGATGAGCTTGACTTTCTTTGGGGTTCTCCCCATTGTCTTTCTCTTAAAGGTGCAAAAATCATACAAAAACTTAGCATAAGAAGGAATTTTCTTGACCGCATCAAGCAAAGGAATGCTAATTTTCACTTGTTTGAAATTATCTAGGATGTCTTCAGTATGTTTCTTTCTTCTCCTCTCAACAAAAGGCTCCTTAAGAGCATCGGGAAATGGGGGGAGTTGCGCTCCCAAATGGCTTAGATCAGTTGTATCATCAACTGGAATCATGGTATCACTACTTGGTATCACAATATCACTTCCTAGTGTCACAATATCAACTCTATCTCTCATCACAATATCATCAAGATGTATCTCAATATCAACCTATCCAATCATAGTATTACCTATGTCCTCACTAGTTGCTCTATCAACAACAATAGTATCACGGGGCTTCTCCAAAGTCCGACCACTCCTCAAAATCATTACCACCTTCATATGCTCATGGGTAGTAGAAGAAGAGGCTTGTAGAGGTGGTTATGGTTGTTTGGGTGGTGGTGGTCTTTGTTGAGGTAAATTTGGGTTTTGGAGGATGAATTGCGGTAGTGGTTGGTGTGGTGGTTGTGGTTGTTGTGGATGGGTTGGTATTGTGGAGGTGGTTTTTGGTATGAATGAGGTGGAGGTGGAACATATTGATAGTTGAGAGGTGCTTGAGGAGGTGGTGGAGCATAGGGATTTGGTGGTGCTTGGTATGAAAGTGAAGCATATGAACTTTAAGTGTTTCCTAGGAAAGTACCATCATTGTTTAGATTTGGCTTTGGTTGAGATGGGAGTCTTCCTTCCTCCCTCCTAGCAAGTGAGAGAGAGATTTGATCCAATCTATGCGCAAGACGGTAGATGAGCTGCCCATGTGAGGATACATCCTTCTTCACCTCATCCAAAATTCTCAATCTTCCAAGCACTTCATCTTCGAACTTGGATCTATATCATGGACTTGGCTGCCCTTGTCCTTGACCATCTTCATTTTGTTGTTTCTATGATAAATTGGGATGGTTCCTCCACTCGGGAGTGTAAGTGTTGGACATGGGACCTTGATTGTTTTGGTTTCCAAAAGAGTGCAAGGTATGAACTTCCTCTTAGCGGCTTCAACCTCCATGGTGGATTGACTAGAAGAACCACCAACTTGTCTCTTCATCATATTCATCATGTCTGCTAATATATTCATCATGTTAGGGCTGGCAGGCTTTTCCACGAATGTGCATTCACATGATGAGTCGATATTGTTTTGGATCAACTCTTCAAGCCCAATGTAGAAGGCTTGGACTAGCTACCACAATAGTACTTCATTTGGGGACAGTCACAGAGGAGCTTTTGGAACCTTTCCCACTCATCATGGAAAGGTAAATTTTCCTTTTGGGCAAAGGTTGTGATACATCTTCTCATGTCAGTCAACTTGGAAATTGGAAAGAACTTTTTGAGAAACTCATTTTTGACCTCATTCTAAGTCACCAACTCCGGCTTCAAAATGTACCATTCTTTATCTTTTTCCTTTAGAGAGAACAGGAAGAGAGTCCTCCAAATGGAGTCATCGGTAGCAGTGGGGGTATGGAAGGTGGAACACATCTCAAGGAATGCATTCATGTGATGGTAGGGATTTTCATTCTCCATCCCATAGTAGGTAGGTAGGGATCCAAGGACTGTGGGTGGAATGGAGAACTCTTGACCTGACATTTGGTCAACTAGGGTGGAAATGGGAGAATTGTAGTTCTTCGGGGTAAAATACTCATGGAGGGGGCGGTTGGGCTGTGATGGGGGTGGTTGAGCATTCCATTGAGGGTTGTTTTATGCTATGTGGTCACCCATCTTGGCTTCTCAATGTTGTTTGTGGTGGCTTTTGCATCTCCTCCTACCTATCTCGGGGTCATACAACACCAAGTCAGTAGAAGTAGAACATGTATGGTGCATGCACAGCTGTCACCTGCACAATACACAAACAAACAACAATAAACCAAGTTAGAATGGTCGTATACAAAAGTGAACAAAGAATAAAGAATAGAAATGATTAAGGAAATAGGAAAGGCTAAGCAACACTAACTAGCTAGGTCGAGCGCCTCTATCCCCAGCAATAATGCCAGAAAGCTTGGTGCTTCTGAGCCAGAGGGGCACACACTAACCAACAAGAGGTAATTAGATGCGCCCCACGGAACTCGAACACATGGGGTCTCTCAAAATTCATAAAAACCCTAACAAGACTTGATCACCACACAAAATAGGTCACCTGCAAGCAGACGGGTTACTATTCTAGCATAGGTGATAGGCAAGAGTAGGGGTCAATCCTCAGGGACAGAGGAGCCACTAGAGCTAGGTTAGCGTTGGCTATGTTCCTAATGTGGAGACCAGGGTTAAAGTGTTTAAAAGTGATTTTGGTTGTCAAACTAAGTGAACAGAAAAGTAATGGCAATATGAAATCTAAGTTATTGCAAACCTAAATTATCCTACGTAAGAAAGTCTAAGGAACTAGATTAAGCAATTATCTTAATAGGAGCAAAGATTAACTACATTACACTAGTAGAGAGATTAGCAACTAAGAGATAAGTAACCCACTCAAGAGAGCAAGAACCTAAGTTAACCCTTAAGAACAAGACTAAGCAATTAACTAGAAGGAACAAAGACAATTAAACTACACTAGTATTAACAAGCAAGAAGGTTAAGATGGGTTTTAAGCAATGAGATTAGGTAGGTGGGCTGTTTGGGGTAAAAATGTGACTATGATACCATGTTAGGGGAGAATAATTTGTAATGAACATATTTAATTCAGTGATGATTGCTTTTGCTTCTATCTCATTTCCCATTATCTTGCATGTGATTTTTTTCTCAAACTTAAATTGCTTGCATTGTGACGTTTGATGACACTTAGCTCTAGGAGGAATTGGAGTCTATGTAGAAATCTTAAGAATGGCTCATAGGTCCAATAAGTGGATCCCTAGATATCCCCCTTTGTTCCTACATACATATCCCTTCTTCTACCAGTGAGTGTGAGATCAAAGTGACTAGTGTGAGTGTTATTAGTGCAATTGCCTATAGCTCCCTAAAGGCTAGATGGCTTGTAGAATGAGGTGAAAAACCCTCATCTCGACTCCCATTCCTACCCGTGGCTATCAATTCCCCTAATTCCACTTTCCCTAGAGAACTAGACTTCTCAAGTCCTACTAGAATTACACCTAACCCTAGTTCTATAACTAGTAGTATAGGGTACACTCTAATAGCACTCGCCAAGTCTAGGTCTCTAGGCTAAGTGGTACTAGGGAAATTGAGAGACAAGGGTAGGAATGGTGGTAGAGATGAGGGTTTTTCACCTTATGCTACTAGCCATCTAGCCTTTAGGAAGCTCTAGGAAATTGCACTAATCACACTTGCACTAGTCACTTAGATCTCACACTCACTTGTAGAAGGAGGGATGTGTATGTAGGAACAAAGGGGGCTAGCTAGGGATCCACTAATTGGATTTAGGAGCCATTCCAAATATTTATTCATAAACTCCAATTCCTCCTAGAAGCTAAGTGTCATCAAACATCACAAAGCATGCCATTTAAGTTTGAGAGAAAAAATCACATGCAAGATAATAGGAAATGAGATATAAGAAAAGTCAATCATTATGGAATGAAATTATGTTCATTACAAATTATTCTTCCCCAACATGGTATCAAAGTCATATTTTTACCCAGGTGGAAGTATTTCATTCTGATCCTAGGCTAGTATTGTAACCTCAAGGAAGGTCGGAGAAGGGATATTGTTGCATAGCCATCAAAAAGTGAAGTGTATAACATACGGAAGAATATGAATACACACAACGAAGTTGGGTCGGATGGGGTGAGCACACTTTTTATTTAGAAAGTTTTTTCTTATGTGGGAGAGTATGTCTACCGCATTGAGAAGACATCCATGTATGATGCCTCATTGGCATCTAACCTCTGTAATTCTATCGTTGTTCTAATTCCCAAAGTTCCTAAATTAGAGAAATGTGAGAAACTTATGTCGTGTTGAAAATCATCTCCAAGGTTTTAGTGGAAAGACTGAAAACTTCTATGTCGGCATAGATTTCTCAAGAACAAAGCAAGTTTATCCCATGGAGGAGGATAACTGATAATATAAAGTTACTTTGAGAGCTAATTTTATAATATGAAAAGATAGAAGAGTGTCAAATACATGTCTACAAAGTTAGACTCAACTAAAGCTCATGACAATATGTCGTGGCAATTTGTTGAAGACTATAAAGAGTAGAACTCGAAAGGGGGTTCACTCAATGATACAATATAAGAGCTATGTTATAATAAAGCTGTGAAATCAAAACTATTACAAAGTTATATAATGATTCATTTACATTTGTTCCTCAACATATAAAAGGGTACATAAACTAAAAAGGTACACATCTAGTAAATCTAATAACATGCACGACCTAATGCAAAGGGAAACCTAGCCATTCTAAGCTATCCTTTGGTCCAATAACCTATATGTGATCTTTGTGCATCTTTGTCTTCTAATGTACCTACAATTGGGTGGAAGGGAACATCACCCAAAATATGGGAAACAAGTATAGGTCAGCAAAGGCTAAGTATGTACATATAATAAACACTTTGGCCATTATATAGGGTTATTAGTGATAAAGGGATGTTCCCACAAGAAGGGGTTGCTTACAACTAGGTAAGTTAAAGAGAAATATAACAAGAGAAATGAGGCATATTAAAATCTAGATTACAACCATGAGAATAAAAGTACCTTGCCACGACAATTATCAACAATCTCAAAGTAAATCAATAATCTTTGCATGCATAACAATGTAGATTAAATATACCTAAAACAGGGTCATAACACCATAGGATAACGCACACCCTGGGTGGAAACATGCGCCCTATATAAATATGGTTGTACATAAGTACCACTATTCTAGATATTCTAGTCAAACATGTAGCATGCATAAAATAGAGAGGCAAGAGTAGTATTTTCGTCAATTTTCAATAAAGAAACAATCATAGAAAGTGGGGTACAAGTACCCATATAAACAATGTAGTACAAAAACTACATGGATATAATGAGTCAACATTAGGAAATAAAAATGTTCAATAATTTAGATTTTGTAAGGAATAACAGTTCAAGAGATTCCTCATTAAAAGAAAGTAGGTTTTAGTCAAATAATGTCCAAAATAACATGGAGGATGTACATACTTGATCTTCACCGCTAAAACTTAACCCATTCTATATACTTGGCCCACGAAGACAAGTTTGCATCCTAAAAACATATTAGATAAGTGAGTCAAAAGAAGTGAGCTTGTGTATATGTTCCTAGTATAACTATATATATTGTTATTATCCTAGTTATCACTCAGTGACATATTAGGTTTTAACCTTATTAAATGAGCATGTGATCCATTAAATATCTATTTTAGCTCTAATATCCATTTTCAGTCGCACAACCCTAGGTATGTCTAGGTTTCGCATATATGTGGTTACTAATAGGCATGCCTTCTAGGTCTCAAATGTTGTTCTCTCTCAATGGTTGTATGATTCAATATCATTTCTAACATCATAATTATCATTTGTATAAGTGTGTATGTCCATTGTACTATCTTCCTACCATTAAATATGTATTTACATTTATTTGTACCCAGGATTTACAATATATGACACAAATGAGATTTGTATACTATGTTTTATTAACTCACCTAAATATATGTTAGTACTAATATGTAAAATACAAAGATAATAGCTAAAATATGATAGGTTATAATTATAACCTTGTCTATATATTTTAATCTTCTTCTTGATCTATTAAGAAGGTAGTTTACTAAAGTTTTAGACTTCTAGTTAGCATTATGTATGTATAGACTTCTCATAAACACTACTACAATATGATTGGCTATAAAGCATAGGACCATCTACCGAGTTTTATTATGTATAAGAATGGATAGCATAGTCAACTCATTTGTTTTCATAATCGTATTAGTTATATCCTTGAGTCTATATCACAATAATGGAGTGATTCACTTACAGGTGGGTTGGATACCTCCATATGTGGTCGTCGACTCCTCCAGTTCTGAACAAAGGCAAGGCATAGCTCCGACTTGGTGGTGGCGGATCCACCTCGTCTACCCCAGCATGTATAGGTTGAGAAAGGACTCTATCTCTCTCCAGCTAGACTTGTCTAACCTTTTAAACCAAGTTGGTGGCAGTAAGATGACGAGAGGCGTCAGCACTGAGATGACAAGGTTAAATGTGTGTCTGGGTGTCATCATGGATGTGGAAAAACATCAACGGTCTACCACCCCACACGTGAAAATCTAAATTTGACTTCAGCCAGGGAAATCCAAGGTTCAAGGAAACAATGGCAATGAGGTGAAAGGAGGGGGAGAACCATGGAGTTGGGAAGGACTCGAGCAACACTAGTCACTGGGTTATCAGTGTAGACTGTCATATAGTAGTCTATATGAAATTAATGGGTGCATATCATGGAAAGCTTGCTGGGCCACAAAGATTTCATGCAGATCCCAGACGATCTAGGAGGAGGAAGGTAAAGAAGAATAGGAGGACAATAGGTAGAGAGGAATAGGGTGAGGAGGGGGTCAGGTGGAGATTGTGCTGATGTGGTGGTCATTGTCGATGAGTCTACAAAAAATGGGTGGATGGATTGAAGATAGTAGAAGTGGTAGAGTGGAGGGAATCTTTGTAAGCAATCATTAGAGTGATATCTCTCACCTGAACAACCAAGGTGGTGGTTTTACTACAATAAAAATCGATGAGGTCTAAGGGTTGTAGCCTCCCTTGTCCTCTATGATTGCAGGTGTTGGATTCCTACTGCTTGATTGGTGGGTGTCGGGTGATGAAGAGATAGTGGAGGCTTGGGTTTTGTGGTGAAACTAAGGTAAAGAAGGGAGAAGAAGGAAGAGAGGAAGACATGTTCAGTACTGAATTGTGTCATGCATGCCTGAAGATGCACATCATGCATCACAGAGAGAGTGTGTGCATCTCAAAGGAGAAAGAAACCTCATCAAACTAGGGTGGTATATGTCTCATATTAAGGTAGGTGGGGGTTGAATTGATGATAGGATATGTCGATCTTGAGAACATACCAACACTACCATCGATGGTTATGGATCTCATCTTCAAGGAAAAGGGGGGAAAACTAGGGAAGAAAGAGAAAGACGGTAGTTGGGTGTGGTTATGAGAAAAGAGGGAGGAAGAAGTAGAAAAAGAAGAGGAAGACAAGAAGAAGTAGAGAACTATAGTCATGGGTAGAGAGAATTGAGCATGTCAATCAGTCATGAGAGAAGAAGAATAAGAGGAGAAGAAGGGAGGCAGAGAAGAACTCAGTCAATGGAAGTTGTGATCCGTAGGTTCGGGGTGCATTGGTAGAGTCAAGAGGAGAAGCGGGTTACATGGACAAGGAAATCGATGGTAATGCAATATAATTATAGCATCTAAGTAATTATATGATAACAAGGTCTCAACTAATTAAAAGGATAATCAAATGAAATATTTTTACATGAAAATCAATGACTATGCTGATTAGATTGTGAGGAGTCTGATTTTACCATTGATTTCTCTATTTGACTCTATCTGACCATTTATCCTTCTATTAGTGTGATAAGTAGCATTTATTTCCTTTGTTTCTCTTTAATTCAATTCACCATAATATTTGTATTTATTTATCATCCCTTAAAGCCTAGGAAGGTTCTAGAGTGCCAAACTAGGGTAAAAGTAGTTGAATGCTGAATTTAAATAATGAACTCCCAATTCATGTCTAAATTGATTAAAGGATCATTACTCTTATAAATTATTAGAATACTAATTTTTTATATGTTAAAATACTCTTAATTAACCTATTTCAAGGAAAAAGGATTACATTCTAACAAAATGAGTAAGGGGCCTAGGAAAAGGGAACTTTATCTATGACCCTAAATTTGAGTATGTTACAAAGACACTCTTACTTAACTCAATCTTCTAGAAAATATTTTTAAATTTATCATGAAATCAATAACTGGTGGCTCCATATCACTAGACTGGAATGGAAAAAGCTCACACAAGTTCAATGCTAACAGGGGTCTTTGCCAGGGTGACCCATTGTCCTGTTATTTATTTGTGTTGTGCCTTGAGCACCTAAGTCAACTCATAAACAACTCTACTCAGGAGATAAAATGGAAACCCATAAAGCTTGGGACATTGGGACCTACTACCAATCATATATGTTTTGTTGATGATTTAATCCTTTTTGTAGAATCTAGTGTTGAGCAAATGAAAAACATACTGGAATACTTTAGCAAATTTGAAAGAGCTTCAGGTTAGTCTATTTCTATAAATAAGAGCATAATTTTCTTTTTTCAAAGAGTAGATAGGGATGTTAAGAGAATAATCTAATGTCTTAGTGGGTTCCAAGTCACTGAAGATATGGGTAAGTATCTGGGAGTCCCAATCATTCATTCAAGAGTAAATAAGAACACCTACTTGGAGATTATTAGAAAATGGATTCTAGAATCAATACTTGGTCAGCATTATGCCTATCTCTAGTAGGGAGGATTTTTCTTGCCAAGAGTACCCCAGCAGCCCTCCCCACTTACATTATGTAGATTGTAACGCTCTCAATCACCCTTTGTGATAGAATTGATTGGCTGGTCTGGCCATTTCATTTGGGGGGCACCCATAAAGCTCGCCGCATGTCCCTAGTTGCTTGGAACAAAGTTACTAGTCTAAAAGACAAAGGCAAACTCAGTATTAAGGCTATGAGAGAAAGAAATGTTGTGCTTCTTGTGTGAAATACCTAGGTTTGTTGTTTGATAAAAAAACCTCTATGGTACAAGGGGCTGACTAAGGGGATCAAGTCCTTCAATGCTCTTAGGAGACTGCAGCATCAAGCCTAAGCAAGTTTGCATTTGAAGGGAACAAATTTATCTTTCATAATGCTAGGATTCAACCTATGATTGTCTTCCAAACAAACTTTTAGTTGGATCGTTGTGTACGATCCAAGTTCAATCTTGTGAATGTAACCACCAACAGGTTCCTTTGGATTGAAAGGACCTATTTGTACTAAGTGTTATTAATTAGGATGGAAAATGGGATGTTATCTTCTTCAAGGAATGGTTTGAGGAATAAGTGGTAAAGGATATTAGAAAAGTGAATCTGGAATCATACAACTGATGGGAAATACAATACTAGTTCAGCATATGAGATCATGAGAGAATACAAAATGTTGAACTCAATGGTACCTAGAACCAAATTTGGGGATTGAAAGTATACAGTCGAATCTAGTTATTCATCTAGACCATAGCTCATGGAGCACTGCTTACAAATGTCAGGATAAAAGCTCGACATATCACTGAAGGTGACATTTACAACAGTTTTCATTTCTATGAGGAGTCTATTCTCTGTGCTCTTAGGGACTACAAGCATGTTAAATCAGTTTGGGAAAAATATTATGGGAAAATGAGTTGGACGATTGCTTTAACTTTTTTGATGTCAATACATGGCTAGATACCTACATGAAAAATTAAGAGAGCTTGAAAATTAGATTCCTTATTACCTGCTAGAATATCTGCAAGAATAGAAATCTACATGTGAAGGAGAATAGAGCTCGGTCTACTCCTCCACATATCGTGCACATTACCAAAGAGATCCAGTTAACGATAATGGTTGGGGAGTCTAATACTGAGGATAGTGTATATTACAGAGAGGGGAGTTTGTCCAAGCCTCTACAAGGTTGTTATAAATTTAGTTTGAATGAAGCCATTGGAAAGGATATGACCTCATCTATTTTCATTTCCTATGAATTGGACAGTAGATGGATGAGTGATCGAGGCACTAAATTTGCATCTTCATTTTCTACAAAGGTTGAGCTAGAGAGCATATAGTTAGCTATGGAGTTTGCTTCTATGAACCTTATTGATATAGCAATTTCCGAATCAGATTGTAGTAGCACGGTGGAGGCTATTGGTGACCCTACTGATAAGCATCCACAATATGCTCAGTTGATAATGAATATTAAAGGATTAATGAAGGATGATTGAAGGATACAACATGTGCAAATGGATATGAATGATGTTGTGGATATCCTACAAAATCATCACCTTTAAAAGAAACACCATTATTTTTATTTTGTCATCCCACCTCCTACTCTAAGTCTTATTATCTATCTATAAGCACAAAATCATAGTAGTACTACCAAGTTGGATTTTTCAAATACTAGTAGAAACTATAAAAATGTTTTAAACTAGCTAGCAGGAGGAAGGCAATATGAATAAGATAGCTTCCCGACTTTACCAAAAAAAAATTGCAACATCTTAATATATTATATAAGAAATATATACATAAATTAATATTGATATTAACTAAATTCAAGTAGTTCATGTAATGCCAATTATAAAACATTCAAATATAAGATTACTAATTAATATAAAATGATGTATTTTGAATTTTTCGTAGGAAAGAAAAATGATAACTTAGGTGGCACAATTTATTTTATACTTTTATGGTGTACAATTTTTCTATGAATTAGTAAATATAAACTTCATTAAAACTGATTCACAAGTAGAAGTTAGAAAAATACAAGCTGAGTTTTTCTAAACCCTCAATGTTCAATCAACCAGAACAAAGGGGGCTATCATGTCTTCATCCATTTGTAATTTTTTAAATAAATATATGATGTTCTTTGACGGTTATATACAACAGCTGAATATGTTTGAATTTAATAGAAAATGGTGAGTCTTCGAAGAAAAATGAAAATCTAATATTGTGATGTGAGTGAACGTATGAGTACTACATATTGTGCATATTTATTGTATCTATATTAAGAAGATAATTATTCTATAAAATTTATTACTTGTACTCTATTACTTATACAAGAAAACCCCAATAAATTAGTCATGAGATCATTTGGAAGAAAATTACAACTACTAATGTACATCATGAATGCATAGGATGCATAATATATATATATATATATATATATATAGACACACACACATACACACACACACACACACATATATATATATACATATATATATAGTGCGTGCATGTCTCCCTCTGTGTGTGTGTGTGTGTGTAAGAAGGTAAATCTAGGGTAGTGGGTATTGATCATGTAGCAGGGATGTAAGTTTTGATCAAACCTTCAACATTAGGATGGATAATAAGACCCCTCCTTGTTATTCAACTGAAACCTTATAGAATCCATTCTTTTGTATTTATAATCATAATATATTGACATATACTCATCAATAAAACATGGTTCATATTAACTTGTTTTGGTCCCAAATTTCTCAATAAGGCTCATTATTTTGTAAGAAAAAGATCTCCCTTATTTAGTGTTGTCAATCAAGGAAATTATCAGAATCTTATTTATGAAATCATATATAATGACCCATATTACTTTATCATAAGGTAGACCTTATTCAATAAATCAAAATATTTAAAATGATGTGAAAATAAGTTACTGAATATCACAGGAAGGATGGTTGTCTCCCTTGGGTTTAGGAGAGGAGGCAACCAAGAAGGAAGAGGAAGCCGTGACTAGTAGGGGTGACCGCCCGTCAGATGATGATCAATCATAGAAGGAAGCTCTTCCATGATAGGCATAAAACATTGGCATTCCTCCAAAGTGGATGAAGACATGACTGAGGGATACAACACTGATCATGCAAAGATCTCATATGTATAGGCGATGTCTGACCAAAGGAATCTTGTCCATCACCTGCCAAATCTGACATCAGCAAACCTTATGACATCTTGGTTGATACATCAGGAAGCCTTCCTAGCTTCACCATCATCCCTGATGCCCTACAGTGTGAAACCTTGGCATTTCATAGTAATGATGAAAGCACTTCATATGAATCTAGGGTTTAGAGTGTTAGTTAATAGAATCCAAATTATGTGGAGCCTAATGGATCATTTCGTTGTGATCGACCTCAATCTTGCATACTATATAATTCAAATAGGCACCTATGAATATTACTAAAGTACTAATTGGAGAACCATGGACTATATTAGGCAATTACTTATCTCCTCAGTCATTGTCCCCCACCTTCAGGCCATGTGATCCTATTCCATGTAGCCTTGTAGTGTGGGTGAAGATTCCTGACCTCTTGATTCATCTTTACCAAAACTTCCTTCTTGTAAGGATGGTGAACTCCATAGGAAGAATGACCAGAATTGATAACCACACTTCTGAAGACAATATAGGGAAGTTCTCAAGAATCATGGTGCAGGTTGTCACTCATAAACCTTTGTTACCAACAATCATTTTAAACAATGAACAGTTGAGAATTGAAAGAAAAAAATATTCCTACAATCTATATGAACTGTGGTAGGATTAGCCACACTGAGAAGGATAGCAAATTCATCCCTGCAACCTCAGACATATCTTATTTCTCTTCATCTACCACTATGACCAAAATGTACAGGCCTGATATCCATGCTCAGAATCCAAAAAAAAAGAATGACCGACAATCAAGAAACCACACAAATACAAACAACCAACAAGAGTCAGCCGCTCCTAATAACTGAGAGAAAGATACTAACCATGTGACCTCCCTTTCCAATACTCAGGACGAGGAGGAAGAAGTCTGGAAACCAAGTGGTACTAGGCATTAGATAATATACAAGCATCCTCTAAGAAATCAAACTCTTACAAACAAGGAGGATGACACATCTGTAAATGATCGACCATTATCAATGCCACCAACAGGGCCTAACATGTCAGTCATACTTGAAATGGATGAAGTTCCAGAAAATTGCACTTCAAATACCAAACTTGCACCCTTCACTTTTGGCTCATTGGATGTTAATTGCATGCCACCTCTCCACATAGGCAAGGGACAAAGTTGAGGAAAGTGAATATCACTAATTCTCCACAATAAGAAGGTTATCTTCTAAGATGCATTGTCCAGTCTATATCATGTGCGTAAGAATAGAAAAAGTACATAAGAAAAAGTATTTCTATTCCCTCTGACAAGATAGTTATTGACTTTGAGGAAGTAATAGATGCTACTAATTCGTGAGTTGAAAGTGAGGCTTATGGATTATGTGTTATCCTCCCTTGACACTTCTAACAGTGTCATCACATAGAACATCTACACATGAACTTCGTCAGTTGGAATGTTCAGGGCATGTGCTCTGACAAAAATATTTGAACAATGAAATAATATTGCTTATGTCATTATCTTCATATTCTAGCTATGACCGAAGCATGATGTAGTGGGCTGATTGTTGACAACATCATCAATTGTGTTGGTTTCCACTCATCACATAGAATTGAAGCAAAAAAATTCTCAAGAGGCAATGGCTTCTTTGGGAGGAGGCGCATTTCAATATGGATATTATCCTCAACCATTGGCAGTTCATCCATTATTGGGTAAATAGTAATGGTTGCTCACCATGGTTTATGGTAGTCCCAATCCCACCATGGGTCAAATTATATGGAATAGACCAGAAGCTCTTAGACCCGTGAGTGATGTACCTTGGGAAGGGGTTGGTGACTTCAACACCCTCCTTCACTAATCATAGAAATGTGTAACACATACTTCAACTCATCCTTGTCCAAACTCTTTCATGACTTCCTTCTTAACACCGATCTTTTTGACCTTGGAGCAGTGGGACAATCCTATATCTATAAAAGAGGGGGTCTTATTGAAAGAGTGGATCGCCTCGTTGCTAACGAACAATGGTTCAGTTTGCATCCTAGATCCCAAATCTCAATCCTCACCCAGTTTATCATGGATCACAACCCACACTGGTTAAATTCTCCAAACCACATAGTGGCACACATGTGGGATTCAGGACCAAGGCTAGTTGGAGAATTACAAACAACTTTTCTTCGTGGATGCAAAACAACTGGGACTCTTTGAAGGCCTTCAAGGAATCATTGTTGGGCTTCTAGAGAGTTTCTACAAAGTTGGACCAAGAAACCATCTTGAAGCAAAACCTCAAAAAGACCAAGTTGCTAAGGGCCATCAATGAGATTTAATCTAGCCAAAAAATGTTACATCTATGGTGGATTCTATCCATGTGGTGGGCATCTAAGAATAATATCAAGCATCAATGCTTAAAGCCAATATTTATCAGAAATAGAAACCATGCATCAGCTAGTTCAAGTAGGCGACTCCAACACTCACTTCTACCAATCCTATGTGAAAGCAAGAAGACATCACAATAAGACCCCAAGAATCCAAGATGAGAATCATTCTTGGATCAATGACCTAACACTCCTCTAAACACATGTAAATATTTTTTTATTTCTCTCCTTTATAACGAATGCCCTATCTCCCGATAGAAAATAAGTCAATATGCAAGATCCTTTCCCCCCATACCAGCAATACCCAGTCTATTTTGGTGGGTATACCTATTGTTGTAGAGGTATATGGTATCATATTTGCCATCTCACCAAGAAAGGCCCCATGTCCTAATGGGGTTACTTCTCACTTCCTCCAAGAACATTGGAACATCATCAACCCATCTATTGTGCAAACAATGCATGCTGCATTTAGTACTTCCTCTATTGATCAACACATGGCAAACTCTTACATTGTTCTCATCCCTACAATGAAGATGCCTCTGCATTGTAGTGATTTTAGACCTATTACCTTAAGCAACGTAATTTTCAAAACAATTTCCAAAACCATAGTGGAGTAAAGCAAAGCTTTCATCGATGGCTAAATAACCCACTCAATCAAGCTTTTTCTAGGATCAAAAAAATTTCGATAATATTCTTCTTATGCAGGAAGTTATATACTCGATGAACCATACAAAGGGATGTACTTTTAACTCCCCATTAGAATAGGTCCACTATTGATTCAATGTCATCTAATAGTTATGCTACAATCTATAACACACTCATCACGTACATCATACTTTATTATTAGAACTTCCTTTACAAACCCTAATAGAGGCTTTTTCATATTTGAATCTTTGTACACATTCTTTGTTTTAATTTACCCAAACATTTATTTCTTGGAACTTCCTATGAAGTAATGATTCCTTGATATTTGACATGTTTTTCACCTCTATCACTTTGAGAAAACTTTTTTTTAATTGTCCTCCCATTCGCTAAAAGTTACCTCCGTCATGGATAAGATGAATTCTTTTACCAATCATCATTTGTAAATGATTATTAATTCTAGTAATTTCAATCATTCATGATGGAATGCCTATAACATACTAAAACCTAGCATCTTTCCTCTAGAAGCCCGAATCCATTGGATGAGATGTTTGTAGCTTAGACCTTTAATTTTGGCCAAATAATGATACACATAAAACCTAATACAATCATTTGTACCTTATAGGAACATTAATTTCAAATGTAATGAGTAGCTCAAGTATAAACCATATACAACATTATGTGAAACTATGATCATGTCACGGATATATAAACCCTCATATGATGATATGGACCCTAAATTCGAAGTTGTAATTATCTAACCCTATCATATATATGTTTTATTCCATACATGATATTAGTACATTATTTGTTTGATCACACAATACCTCAATATACATAACATGGACCACATAACTTGATTAAGATCCAATATGTAAGTTAAGCTCATAAAATGTAATATTTGTCACCTTGTTTGTTTATACAAACATAATTACTTAAATATGCTCAAGTAGCAATTTGATGTGAAAGAATGACAGTAATATTAAATACAATATGAATCATAGATATGGTGTGATAATACATGGATTTTTAATATGAGTTAAGTAAGTAAAATATGAAATTCATGCAATATAACTCACCATAGATGTTTTGATAACTAATTGAGGATAATAGGACTCCAAGTAATAAATGTTAATGATGATGATGCAATATTATAATAAATCTAAAGGTAATGAGCTTAAAATCTAATTGTAATAGATCTCATAAGAATTTTAAAAATTGAAATATGATCTCAAGTTGAATTTCATGGGTCCGGATTAGCTAATATATATCAAGTTTCAACCTAATTGGATAATAATTGTTTTCCCAATTCAAGTAAGGAAGATAATCCATAAGTATTGATCACAATGTAAATAGGACTATAGCATATTTTATTTTCCAATCACATTAATTGATTTTCTCAAATTTTTCATATTGTCCGACTATCACGCAGCTTATTTCTCAGTTTGCATGTAGTTTTCCGCTATCATGTTGACTTCCCTTGTACATTAGAAACTTGTATTCAATGATGACAGCTACATGTAAATCATGTTCCAACTATCATTTCTCCTACCTTTCGACTTAGGTATAGTTCCTTACACAGAGCCCCAATTTTTGCCCCTTCTTCTTTCCTTCTCTCTTTCCCTTCTTAGTCTGACTTTCCTTTCCCCTCAAATTCCTTACATCACCCTGAACTCAAGAAACCCTAGTATATACAAGTCTTGTTCTTGGAAGGTTCTCACCAACCCTGATTTCCCTCTCCCCTATTGCTCCTCTATTTCTACTATCTTCCCTCTAGTCCTTCAAATTCCTACAAACCTACCCCTCTACATTTGCCACCACTTCTAGTGACAGTTATCGTCATCGATTTGATCTCGTCCTTTCCTGGGTGTGTTCAAGAATCCCAATTTACCTCTAGTTGAGTGGTCAAAATTGCCTTGTGTGTTTCTGGACACCACAAGGATGAAATATTATTTATAATAATTTCTATTTCCTCCAAAAATGTACTACATCTTTCAATTTTTTCCTTGGACTAGTGATTGGTTTTCCCCTTTTCTTCCCTTCTTTATGTTGTTAGGGTCGTGACTTAAGGATGTGATTTTCTAGACTATCTTTTTCATTGGTTTAGTTTCCATGAGCTTCATGCGATCACCACATTTAGGTTTCATGACTTTTCTTGCCTTTAGTGATTTCTTGCCATGATACCAAGCTTTCCTTCTATGGCAAGTAATGGCGGAAGCTATTTTGGTGGTTTTTACTACCTCAAGACCCGCCCAACGTGTATCTAAGATAGTGAGACACTACTAAATTGAAAGTTCGACTTTGTGTTACTAAGAGTTGCTAGTTTTTGGGATCTACAATCATTAGTAGATGTTTTTGTCTTGATGGTGTTTCCTAAATGATGGAGGAACAAAGTTTCTCCATGAGTTTCATTTCTACCCATGATTTTCTTCCTTCTCGCAACTCAGGTTAGGGGGCATCTTGGTCATTTCACTAGTTCCATGTCGATATGGTCACATTCTTGTTTGGAAGAACTTGAGCCGTCTACCCAATCGTTATTGGCCCAACTCAGTTGGGGCCCTTCTCTATAATAGGGTAAAGAAGTATACATGTGGAATTATTGAGATTTATGATTGGATGGATTTTCTAAAAATCATAACTTTTAACTGATAAATCATAATATTAAGTAAAAAACAATTTGGAATCAATAAATTATTCTACTTTTAATGGTATAATTCTAATCACGTAATTTCAATATAACAATATGTTATTTCAAGGTTTAATTAATATTGTAAGAATTTATAAGAATTCATATCTAATAATATACAAGTCTAAAAATAAAATAAAATATGTTGTAGACTAAGGAAAATATAACCTACAATATGGTGTGGTTTTGATAATCTGATTCATTAATAATATACATTGATTTTAAGATTTATATAATTAATTTAAACAAACCCTGACTTTCATATGTGTGTTTAATAGGTGGCTTGGAACTCAGATGTACATCTAGGGTTTATCTTGGATCTTGGTAGATGTAATATGAGGTATGTTGCATCTCCTTAATTCTGTATTGAGAAATCACCCATATTTTTCTCTCTCATTCCTTTGCAACATATTATCCTATACACATTTTTTCTCTTCTAAGAGGTTGACTTCTATGAGAAACATGTCATGCTAATACAACACCTTATCATCTTAAAAACTTAAACTTCGGTCTCTTTTCCTCCTATCATGTCATGCACGGTCTGGTTTAACTCACTATCACCCTATAGTAGTCCCTTGATCTGATCATAAGAAGTAGGCTTGACTTGCATCTGTGCAATCAAACCACTATGTGTTGTCATCCCTAAGTCTAAGTTCAACCTCCACATTTCTACTAACAGGTCTCTATTAAAACCTGCCATAGAGAATGCATTAACTGTTGAACTTGACTTTCTGCTGAAAGCATCAGCCACCACATTCTCTTTACCAGGGTGATAATCTATTGTCACATCATAAAGATAGTGATGCTATGTCTTAAAAACATGAACTACATCAGCTATCTGCAGATCATATATCAGGTAATACTCTGATTTCTATGCTACTTTCTTATAGTTACATTTTAGCTTTATATTTTACTCTTTCCTCTAAGTCATTTCATGTTGTTTATGTACCGTTCAGATTAGCTACCTTTAAACCCTAGATCACTATCAAAGCCAGATTACTTTACATAGAACAAATCTCAAGGTCTTATTTATAGAGATACTAGTATTTAGGGTTAAATCACTAGCGACATTCCTTGAACTATTTAAACTCTAATCATACTAGGGTTTGGTCCTTATCAATATCATAGCGTTATTGTGTATGTGTGTGGTCGATTATATAAATAAATTTGAGTTGCTTGGGTCAATAGCATATTAACCCAACACTCAATTTTAATTATATTGGCTGAGAATTCAGTTTTCACAATAGTTTCTGTAATTCGTTTACTAAATAGCTAACAGAAGCTCCAAAAATTCTGGAAATTTTATATGTTATACCTAATGAAGTTTCAGACCTCCATTAAAAATTTGAGATCATTTCTAATTACCAATAAATAATTAAAAATCAAACAGTGCACTGCTATATTGCAGTCTGCAGCAGATTCGGTCGAGTTGTAATCTCGGCCGATAAACATGTCAGAACATTCTTCAAAAATTCTGATATTTTCCAATGTTGTTTACATTTTATATATCCAAATCATATCCAGATTTGAGCTAAATCCGAATTACACATAAAATACTAAAAATCATTTACTGAGACATTCTATTTATCAAATTCTGTGTTTACGTATCATCAAAACCTAATTTGGGCCGATTAGGGTCTATGCTTCTCAAACCCTAATTCTCAAAACAAAAGAACATTTAGACTTCTTATCATAGTTAAAAGATCCTAGTGTATATACATTCTCACTATGTTACGGGTCTAAATCACCCAGATTCTATTCTTATTTTACTTGTTAATAGGAGTCATTAGATCCCAGTAACGCATCCTGCCAGCCGGACCAGGCCGAACCTGTAGTCCTGAAGCCAAGAGCTACTCGGATTAATCAACCCATATTAATCTTAAACATGTGGAAAGAATATCCACTTAGGGCAAACTCATTTAAACATAATTTCGGGTCTACATTAATACAAAGAAAACAAACATTAAACAATTCACTTCACGACACAACAATATAAAAGAATCATATTTGCTTTACAAACTGAACAATTTAATTTCATGCATATAAGAGCATTTCTAGTGATCTTTATATCAAATAAGAAAAATCAAGTAAGAGTTATATCGCATCCTATATGTAATCTCTTGTTCCTATATTAATTTCTTATCTCATAACCCTAAGATTTCTAGGGTTTCCCTCTAGCCTATCCTTCCTCTACATACCTGGCCAGGGCATCCAGAGAAGAACAGACAGAGTAGCTTGATACTGGTCAATCTAAGTATTCAGACACCTGGCCAGGGTATCTAAACACTCAGACCTTCCAGAGCTAAAACACATCATTTCATATTTGCCTCATTATAACTTTATCTTTTGACCCTAATGATTCTTAATAACTCAACCTAAGCTCATTACTTGATTCTCGTGACCACATCCTCTTCCTGCTATCTGCAATAGTATAACAGAACACTTCCTGTTAGAAAATTACAGATAGAAGAAAGACACCTAAACCTTAATCCTATTGGTCTCTTATCGTCCCCTGACCTTGAGTAACTATGTACTTAAACCAAAACTCTGATACCAAAACGGTCACGCCCCAATCTCACATTAACCACAAACCACAAGATTAGGACGCAACAGGATGGGATTTACACATGAGCCAATCACTCTTTTCTTTTTAAAACATTTTAAAGATATTAATAGGAAAATCTGATTTATGCTGTAAAATGAAACTAAACAAACTGCGGAAGCATCTTTATTAACTGACTAGCAATATAAACAGAGTCTACCGCATATTACATTGTCCGACATAAAATAAAGCATATCAGTTAATTTACATCTTTATACACATTCTCTCTCTCACTCACACCTTGTCCCAAAGATCGAGGGGAAAGGACTAAGAGACCTCTAACTACTAACTATGTATACCTTCTACAGACTAAGCATTAGGACGAAAGGATCCTTCAGATTCCTGCTGCTGACGATAACCTAAAAATGTTTTGAGTAGAGGTATGAGCCTACTCGCTCAGTGAATAGCCTTTCATTTAGCTATCACTAAACAACTCATCAGTTTTATAGAAGAAATAAACATAAATACAGTACAAGCAGGGCCGTTCTAATGACAGCAGATTTACAGATAACAATTTCATTTCTATGCAACATCAGATAATTTAAACAAATAAACAATTATAGAGAATTGATACAGCAGTGCAAATCTCTTAACATATTAAATTTACTGTGCTCCTATATGATTACATATTTATTTTATTATGCCCTAATCATATGCAGTGTACCCTGCATACAAAGATCCATATCGAACTACGATCCCATCGTACAAGACTTAGCGACACACCCGGGAAATGCTAAGTCTGACGCCAGCCCTGCTCTGCCACAGGACCCCAGGCTCCACGGCCTCAATGCACAACCACGTGTGCTGCACAACCACGTGTGCTCCAGACTCCTCCTGACAAACCTGAGTACACAGGCGGAGAGTCTCACCGGGTTACCTCCGTGACACAAGCACGGATGATGTTGAATAACCCCCATTTTCCTCCAGTGCCACCATGACTCCGCACGCGTTGTTGTTGGACACTGCCTCTCTGTCCTCGTGTCTCCATGACTCTGCACGGATAATGTTGCAACACGAGTTTCACCCCTAAGAAGCAGATCTGTCAAAGGGGTTCTACGGTGTTAGGGCACCTAAGTCTATTAACTGATTTAACATATAACCATTTAAACAGGAATATCACATTTACTGATTTCAGATCAATTCACAATACACTGTCATTCTAAAACTGTCAGAGCAATATATTTCAAATCATTGTAATTTCTGAGAAATTCTCATACCATGCATTCAGACAAATTAGAAATGCATAAATAACCCAACTTATTTCAATCTGGCACATACATAGCGAATTTAAGCAATTGAACATCTTATTGCACGAATTAAATAAATTTACTTCAAATACGAGAATCATACTCAACATTTGTCAATTCTCTAAAATTCTCAAAAAACGTGCACATTAACCCTAATCTTGGTTTGTGCATCACTTAACTCAATTAAAAGTTAATTACCTATCACAACACAATTTAATAACAATACTTGAGAATTTCTGGTAATAATTCAGAGAAATGTGCCATTTCATGTAAATATAAATTTACACATATTAACGTCAAAAGATATATGCAATTAGGATTTTATTGCATATTTTTATTTATTCATATCAACTTTGAAATCATACATCTGATAATTTATCAGAAACCCCTATTGTCTGGGTTCATACCCAAACCATACCATTTTCAGATATGAATCTCTAATTTCAACATTCAAATGAGCAATTTAGGTTCCAATGAACCATATAATTCTACCGATTCAATCCACACTGATCAATTGCTAAATTTAATCATATAACAACGTCTAGAAGCAATTTATGAAATAAAAAGTCGGGTGTCGCCAAGCGCTGCCCAACGCCTGATAACGCCTGCTATCAGCGTAATTCGCGCACAAAATAGAAAATATTCAGACGCCTGAGTTTATTAATGATAAATAAATGAAATCCTACTCACCGTGATTTGGGATGTCCGGATTCGTCCGGAAGTGTGTCTAAAGATTGTCTTCAACCTCGGAATAAGCCCAATCTGAACATGTTGCAATCAAACAGTGGCTTCCACACACATACAGGTTCAATCTCACACACAGGAAGAAGATGGCTCGGCTAATCATCGCTGCTCGTGGCTTGGGGTCGGCGGATTCATGCACGGGCCTCAAGGCCAGACTCAAAGGCAACGATTCGAGTGCTTGCTCTGCTCAGCATCTCTGGTTCGAACCTGCTGCTGGAAGCAGGCGTCCTTCTCACATATGGGTAGAGGAAGAAACTTGGTTGGGTGCCTAATCGCAGCTAGAAGCTGCGGATTCTTGATCTGGATCCGCCGTCGAAGTCATAGCCGCCATTACTTTGGAGTTTGCTGCGCCTAAGGCTCCTGGCCACAGTTCTACAGGTCGGCCGCCCTAGCAGCTAGGGCAAGCTGCTGGTGGCTATGAGGGTGGAGTGGAGGAAGGAATGGAGGAAGAAGAAGGACGAAGGTCTACGGAGCTCGGTGGCTAGCTGATTCCCCCTAAAATCGCCCTGCGATCGCCCCTCTTCTGCTGCTCTCGATCGCGCACTGTGCGCCGCAACAGAACCCCGCTTCAAGCGGTTCTGTGAGTACATCGTAAAGAAGATAAGGGAAGGGAAAGGTTAAAAGCAAAAAAAATGGAAAAATTGCAATATCGGCCCAAGAAAATTAAAAATGCTATAACTTTTTACTCGATTGTTCGATTGAAGTAATTCTTCTTGAAAACTTTCAAGCACAAGGTCCTCTACACTCTCAAAGCAAGAAATCAAGCTGATTAACTTGTCTCAGTTAATCAAAATACTAATCGTTTCTTGGGCACTTATTCACTTAATGATTAGCACTGCAATTTATCATTAATTGCCTCAGGTGATTCAATCTCAGCTATTAATTCACATCTTAGCTTATCTTGATTATTCATGATGTTTAACAAAATACTTAGCACCAATTGAGGTGTTTCACGTAATTCGAGGTAATTATAGACTAACCCTGATATGGGTTGTAACAATCTCCCTCCCTTATAAGAATTTCGTCCCGAAATTCCTAAAAGAGAAAAGGAAACTTGTTACGCACATCTAACCCCAAAACTCCCATGTGGCTTCCCCTAAGTTGTGGTTTCTCCACAAAACCTTCTCTAAAGGTATCTCACGATTTTTGAATTTCTTGATCCTCTGATCAACCATCTACACTGATCTTTCAACCTAGGACACATCTGATCTGATTCCAGATCAAACCACAATACATGGTCTTTCTAGAATTGTTATAGCAATATCTCAATTCATGGTAATTACCGAGAAATTATGATAGTATATATGCAGACAAACTAAAATTCTTAAATAAACAGAATGCATGTCAATTTGGTACTAAAATAAAATCATGCAATTTAACTGTTAAATATCATCACATCTCATAATGAAAATTGATATCCAAATACTTGATTCATCGTACACCCTATCCTTAGGGTTTCATTTGCCTTATTCATTCATCACATGCCAACACCCTACTCTTAGGGTTATCTCATTCACTAGTCACATGGAAACACCCTATTCTTAGGGTTTCCGTTATCTCATCTGTTTGATTGCAATTCAAATCACAATACGGTATCATTCTAGAACTGGCAGAGTAGTAAATTCAAAATCATTGTAATTACTGAGTAATCTTTATATCATGCATGCAGGCAGATTAAAAATTCATAAATATTCCAAACTCAAATCAATTTTGGCACATACATACTGAATTCATGTAATTGAACATCCTATTACATCAATCAGAGTAACTTACTTTACCTATAAGAAACCATATGTAATATTTTTCAATTATCTGAAATTTCTCAAAGAACATGCAACTAGGTTTATTTGCATATTTTAATGCTATCTTACTATCTTGAAATCATGCACCTAATGGTTTACCAAATTTTTATTGCCTGGGTTTATAATCAAACCGTACCATTATCAGTTGTGCATTTCTAATCTCAACATTCACATTAGGCAAGCTCTATAAGACTGAAATATTCATTCTTACTTTCACCGAAAAGCAAAACACATGCTCTCAGCATGTCCTCAAGAGTCTGAATGGTTCTCTCAGACTAGCCATCCGTCTGCGGATGAAAAGGTTACATTGAATCTTAACTTTGTGCCCGAAACACGATGCAACTGTTTTCTACAATTCTAAATGTGAACTTAGAATCTCGATATGATATGATTGAAACTGAATTACCAGGCAACCTAATTATTTCATCCATGTATATCTTAGTCAAGTTTTGAGACATCAAAGGTTGACTTAATATGAAGAAAGCGAGAAGACTAAATTAGTACATCCACAATCATTCATATCAAATCACAACCTCTAGGTGTCCTGGGTAACCTTACCACAAAATCCATTGTGATATATCCCCATTCGCATTCAAGCCTAGATAAAGATTACAAGGTAGCTGTAGATTTCTAGGGTTCAGCCTTAACCTACAGGCACACACTACTTCTAACCACGTACTCAGCTACATCCTTCTGCCTATCTGACCATCTGTTTCAACTCCTTGAGATTCATATACATCTTAGTGTTTTCCTGAAAACATAGCATACATCAATACATGCACTTTCATAAGAATCTTTTCTTTCAACTCACTATTTCGAGGTACACACAACATGTCATGCTAATACAACACCTTATCATCTTAAAAACTTAAACTCCGGTCTCTTTTCCTCCTATCATGTCATGCACGGTTTGGTTTAACTCACTATCACTCTATAGTAGTCCCTTGATCTGATCATAAGAAGTAGGCTTGACTTGCATCTGTGCAATCAAACCACTATGTGTTGTCATCCCTAAGTCTAAGTTCAACCTCCACATTTCTACTAACAGGTCTCTATTGAAACCTGCCATAGAGAATGCATTAACTGTTGAACTTGACTTTCTGCTGAAAGCATCAGC
Organism: Alisma plantago-aquatica; assembly: GCA_963693085.1. Lineage (NCBI taxonomy): Eukaryota > Viridiplantae > Streptophyta > Magnoliopsida > Alismatales > Alismataceae > Alisma > Alisma plantago-aquatica. Next base: position 812,724,990 of record OY856411.1, read on the forward strand.
CACCACATTCTCTTTACCAGGGTGATAATCTATTGTCACATCATAAAGATAGTGATGCTATGTCTTAAAAACATGAACTACATCAGTTATCTGCAGATCATATATCAGGTAATACTCCGATTTCTATGCTACTTTCTTATAGTTACATTTTAGCTTTATGTTTTACTCTTTCCTCTAAGTCATTTCATGTTGTTTATGTACCGTTCAGATTAGCTACCTTTAAACCCTAGATCACTATCAAAGCCATATTACTTTACATAGAACAAATCTCAAGGTCTTATTTATAGAGATACTAGTATTCAGGGTTAAATCACTAGCGACATTCCTTGAACTATTTAAAATCTAATCATACTAGGGTTTGGTCCTTATCAATATCATAGCATTATTGTGTATGTGTGTGGTCGATTATATAAATAAATTTGAGTTGCTTGGGTCAATAGCATATTAACCCAACACTCAATTTTAATTATATTGGCTGAGAATTCAGTTTTCACAATAGTTTCTGTAATTCGTTTATTAAATAGCTAACAGAAACTCCAAAAATTCTGGAAATTTTATATGTTATACCTAATGAAGTTTCAGACCTCCAGTTAAAATTTGACATCATTTATAATTACCAATAAATAAATAAAATCAAACAGTGCACTGCTATATTGCAGTCTACAGCAGATTCGGTCGAGTTGTAATCTCGGCCGATAAACAGGTCAGAACATTCTTCAAAAATTCTGATATTTTCCAATGTTGTTTACATTTTATATTTCCAAATCATATCCAGATTTGAGCTAAATCAGAATTACACATAAAATACTAAAAATCATTTACTGAGACATTCTATTTATCAAATTCTGTGTTTACGTATCATCAAAACCTAATTTGGGCCGATTAGGGTCTATGCTTCTCAAACCCTAATTCTCAAAACAAAAGAACATTTAGACTTCTTATCATAGTTAAAACATCCTAGTGTATATACATTCTCACTATGTTACGGGTCTAAATCACCCAGATTCTATTCTTATTTTACTTGTTAATAGGAGTCATTAGATCCCAGTAACGCATCCTGCCAGCCGGACCAGGCCGAACCTGTAGTCCTGAAGCCAAGAGCTACTCGGATTAATCAACCCCTATTAATCTTAAACATGTGGAAAGAATTTCCACTTAGGGCAAACTCATTTAAACATAATTTCGGGTCTACATTAATACAAAGAAAATAAACATTAAACAATTCACTTCACGACACAACAATATAAAAGAATCATATTTGCTTTACAAACTGAACAATTTAATTTCATGCATATAAGAGCATTTCTAGTGATCTTTATATCAAATAAGAAAAATCAAGTAAGAGTTATATCGCATCCTATATGTAATCTCTTGTTCCTATATTAATTTCTTATCTCATAACCCTAAGATTTCTAGGGTTTCCCTCTAGCCTATCCTTCCTCTGCATACCTGGTCAGGGCATCCAGAGAAGAACAGACAGAGTAGCTTGATACTGGTCAATCTAAGTATTCAGACACCTGGCCAGGGTATCTAAACACTCAGACCTTCCAGAGCTAAAACACATCATTTCATATTTGCCTCATTATAACTTTATCTTTTGACCCTAATGATTCTTAATAACTCAACCTAAGCTCATTACTTGATTCTCGTGACCACATCCTCTTCCTGCTATCTGCAATAGTATAACAGAACACTTTCTGTTAGAAAATTACATATAGAAGAAAGACACCTAAACCTTAATCCTATTGGTCTCTTATCGTCCCCTGACCTTGAGTAACTATGTACTTAAACCAAAGCTCTGATACCAAAACTGTCACGCCCCAATATCACATTAACCACAAACCACAAGATAGGACGCAACAGGATGGGATTTACACATAAGCCAATCACTCTTTTCTTTTTAAAACATTTTAAAGATATTAATAGGAAAATCTGATTTATGCTGTAAAATGAAACTAAACAAACTGCGGAAGCATCTTTATTAACTGACTAGCAATATAAACAGAGTCTACCGCATATTACATTGTCTGACATAAAATAAAGCATATCAGTTAATTTACATCTTTATACATATTCTCTCTCTCACTCACACCTTATCCCAAAGATCGAGGGGAAAGGACTAAGAGACCTCTAACTACTAACTATGTATACCTTCTACAGACTAAGTGTTAGGACGAAAGGATCCTTCAGATTCTTGCTGCTGACGATAACCTGAAAATGTTTTGAGTAGAGGTATGAGCCTACTCGCTCAGTGAATAGCCTTTCATTTAGCTATCACTAAACAACTCATCAGTTTTATAGAAGAAATAAACATAAATACAGTACAAGCAGGGCAGTTCTAATGACAGCAGATTTACAGATAACAATTTCATTTCTATGCAACATCAGATAATTTAAACAAATAAACAATTATAGAGAATTGATACAGCAGTGCAAATCTCTTAACATATTAAATTTACTGTGCTCCTATATGATTACATATTTATTTTATTATGCCCTAATCATATGCAGTGTACCCTGCATACAAAGATCCGTAGCGAACTACGATCCCACCGTACAAGACTTAGCGACACACCCGGGAAATGCTAAGTCTGACGCCAGCCCTGCTCTGCCACAGGACCCCAGGCTCCACGGCCTCAATGCACAAGCACGTGTGCTGCACAACCACGTGTGCTCCAGACTCCTCCTGACAAACCTGAGTACACAGGTGGAGAGTCTCACCGGGTTACCTCTGTGACACAAGCACGGATGATGTTGAATAACCCCCATTTTCCTCCAGTGCCACCGTGACTCTGCACGCGTTGTTGTTGGACACTGCCTCTCTGTCCTCGTGTCTCCATGACTCCGCACAGATAATGTTGCAACACGAGTTTCACCCCTAAGAAGCATATCTGTCAAAGGGGTTCTACGGTGTTAGGGCACCTAAGTCTATTAACTGATTTAACATATAACCATTTAAACAGGAATATCACATTTACTGATTTCAGATCAATTCACAATACACTGTCATTCTAAAACTGTCAGAGCAATATATTTCAAATCATTGTAATTTCTGAGAAATTCTCATACCATGCATTCAGACAAATTAGAAATGCATAAATAACCCAACTTATTTCAATCTGGCACATACATAGCGAATTTAAGCAATTGAACATCTTATTGCACGAATTAAATAAATTTACTTCACATACGAGAATCATACTCAACATTTGTCAATTCTCTAAAATTCTCGAAAAACGTGCACATTAACCCTAATCTTGGTTTGTGCATCACTTAACTCAATTAAAAGTTAATTACCTATCACAACACAATTTAATAGCAATACTTGAGAATTTCTGGTAATAATTCAGAGAAATGTGCCATTTCATGTAAATATAAATTTACACATATTAACGTCAAAAGATATATGCAATTAGGATTTTATTGCATATTTTTATTTATTCATATCAACTTTGAAATCATACATCTGATAATTTATCAGAAACCCCTATTGTCTGGGTTCATACCCAAACCATACCATTTTCAGAAATGAATCTCTAATTTCAACATTCAAATGAGCAATTTAGGTTCCAATGAACCATATAAATCTACCGATTCAATCCACACTGATCAATTGCTAAATTTAATCATATAACAACGTCTAGAAGCAATTTATGAAATAAAAAGTCGGGCGTAGCCAAGCGCTGCCCAACGCCTGATAACGCCTGTTATCAGCGTCATTCGTGCACAAAACAGAAAATATTCAGACGCCTGAGTTTATTAATGATAAATAAATGAAATCCTACTCACCGTGATTCGGGATGTCCGGATTCGTCCGGAAGTGTGTCTAGAGATTGTCTTCAACCTCGGAATAAGCCCAATCTGAACATGTTGCAATCAAACAGTGGCTTCCACACACATACAGGTTCAATCTCACACATAGGAAGAAGATGGCTCGGCTAATCATCGCTGCTCGTGGCTTGGGGTCGGCGGATTCATGCACGGGCCTCAAGGCCAGACTCAAAGGCAACGATTTGAGTGCTTGCTCTGCTCAGCATCTCTGGTTCGAACCTGCTGCTGGAAGCAGGCGTCCTTCTCACATAAAGGTAGAGGAAGAAACTTGGTTGGGTGCCTAATCGCAGCTAGAAGCTGCGGATTCTTGATCTGGATCCACCGTCGAAGTCATAGCCGCCATTACTTTGGAGTTTGCTGCGCCTAAGGCTCCTGGCCCCAGTTCTGCAGGTCGGCCGCCCTCGCAGCTAGGGCAAGCTGCTGGTGGCTAGGCGGGTGGAGTGGAGGAAGGAATGGAGGAAGAAGAAGGATGAAGGTCTACGTAGCTCGGTGGCTAGCTGATTCCCCCTAAAATCACCCAGCGATCGCCCCTCTTCTGCTGCTCTCGATCGCGCACTGTGCGCCGCAACAGAACCCCACTTCAAGCGGTTCTGTGAGTACATCGTAAAGAAGATAAGGGAAGGGAAAGGTTAAAAGCAAAAAAATGGAAAAATTGCAATATCGGCCCAAGAAAATTAAAAATGCTATAACTTTTTACTCGATTGTTCGATTGAAGTAATTCTTCTTGAAAACTTTCAAGCACAAGGTCCTCTACACTCTCAAAGCAAGAAATCAAGCTGATTAACTTGTCTCAGTTAATCAAAATACTAATCGTTTCTTGGGCACTTATTCACTTAACGATTAGCACTGCAATTTATCATTAATTGCCTCAGGTGATTCAATCTCAGCTATTAATTCACATCTTAGCTTATCTTGATTATTCATGATGTTTAACAAAATACTTAGCACCAATTGAGGTGTTTCACGTAATTCGAGGTATTTATAGACTAACCCTGATATGGGTCGTAACACATATGGTCACAAGTATAAGGAATAAAATATGCCCATGATTAATAATAATACTATGAATGATAAAACTTATGTGTGATATACTCATGGATGCTTCTTTATACTTGATAGCATGATAATTTGGTTAATCCATAATGGCTTCAGTAATCTCTGTGAATGTGTATACTAACCATGCAGGTATTTCATGTGGATTCATAGCCTGGAAAGAGCTATGAGATAAATGTGCTTCGACTAGCACAATGTGATGATAATCCTTGTTAATAAAATAACAAGTTGATAGGTTTGAGGACCTGATATAAGGTTGAGTGCCTAGTTGAGGTGTTATCCTCTGATGATGGAATAAGGGATGTGTTCCCAGTATGTTGATGCATGATTATGATGTCTTGAGAGGCAGTGGTTGATATCATGAGGGATTGAGGTCCCAGAACAGTATGTTGATGGCAATTATGATGTAATCCTATATGACTATGTTTATACTTTGGATGCCTCAACAATTGACTTAAAATATACTAATCAATTATAGATGAACCTATCATGTAGTTTGCCCTTGCCATAGATCCATTACCACCAGTATTTGGTGATGGTGATATAGGTTTATCCTGTGGGATTACCTGGAGCACATATTGTTGAATATGCGAGGTTTCCCCTAGCCTAAAATAGGAGGGTTGAGTGCAACTGTGGTTGCAGACTCAAGATATATGGAGCATGGTGAACATACCCATGGATCAGGATATGTGATGACGAGCATGATGCATTCATGGCTCGGATGTATGTACTAGCACCTATGATGAGGTGAGCTGGATATATGGGTAGCTTGTGGAGCTGACCTAGAGAATGAGGCCCTATAAGCATAAGACTGCGGTCTTGCTTGATGATTCGTGTACTGACCATGAGAAGGTGTGGTCATGGAGTCCAGATCTCCTTAGACCTTGTATGGCACCGGATTGGGCTCCGCAGCCAATGGTTGGATTTGAGCAGGGAAGGCTCACTTCCTGAGGGCATAATAAGATGTAATACAGCCGGATAATATATGCTACACTGAATAAATATGAAACATTGTTTGAGGCCTTGTTTATAGATAATCCAGTTACCTACTTATAGTTGCTTATATGATCTTGATATCTTGTGATAAGTTCTTATAAAGCTTATCTTGTCAATCATGTTCCATAAAGAAATACTTGGTTATATGCCTCCTGGATATCTTGGTGAGCTTGATGGTAATAATAGCTTTGCTCAGTATGCTGCTCTTGTTAATACGCTCTATCAGTTATTTGTTGTTATATTCTTTAACCTTTGAGGTTTTATAGTTGTGGCGGGAAGTTATGTTTCTCGCTGGGACTGTGTGTCTCACCCCGCTGGTTTACACCCTTTTTAGGTTATCGCTCTAGACGCGGTGGTGGTTGTGAGGTTGCGGTCGAGCAGCAAGAAGAGCAGTGTAAGGCAAGAGATGGTCATGCTGCTATTTTGGTGGTTTTGTAGTAGAGTCTTAGAAGTCATCCCTGTACTCTCAGGTCCTTGGAAGTGTTTTAACGACGTTTCACGATGTTTAGCTACTGTAATTTTTGTATACCCTACTGTTGGTCGTACGTGGCCGTTCTGTATGTATAAACAGGTGATGAACTAGTATGCGCTGTTGCGACAGTGGGTGACTTTAAGTGGTGAACATATCAGGAAGGTGATCTTGAATATATCTATATATGACATGATCTTCTTGCAGGGCCTAGTTGCAAATGTTCTGTATGTATGCTTTCCACAATCGGTTTTAATTAACTGTGTTTTCGGTAATATATGGTTCAGCACGTTTTCGCGTGTCATCTCATTGTCTGTGTGATGGCGGGGTGTCACAGTTAGTTTGGTATCAGAGCTCTAGGTTCACTGAGTCTACAGGGATCTAGGACTAGGTTTGTGTTTGTTCTTGTTAGTTTCTCAGTTTTTCTTACAATAACCTACTGCTCTCAGTGGAAGATAAAGCTTAAAGATGTCTGGAAACCATGAAGAACATGTTGTCGAGAGCAGCGATGCTGCATCAGTTGATGGAGAAGGAGGGAAGGCACATGAAGATCGGGTGCCTGGAGTTCCCCAACTTGACCCAGCCATTTTCAAAAATCCTACCTACCAACAGCTTATGGGGCAGATGATGGATACGATGAATCACGTGGTGCCTCAGCCAAGAGAACAGGCTCCCCATGGTGAAACATGGGGTATTGGGATGACCTTTGAGCAGCTTTGCCGAGTCGAAGCTTCGGATTATGTTGGAATGGTTGATCCAGCGGATGCTGATCTGTGGCTGAAAGGTCTTGAGAAGGCCTTCTGAATCCTCGACATCCCCAAAGCAGACAAAGTCAAGCACGTTGTCTACCTTTTGAAAGGTAGTGTTGGCCACTGGTGGGCCATCGAGGAGGAGAAGTGACCCAGTGAGGAGATCGGTTGGGAGATCTTCCGGTGAGAGTTCGTCAGCAGATACTTTCAGAACATATCTGGACAAGAAGATCAACCAGTTTGAGCATCTACGTCAAGTAATGATGAGCATCACTGAGTATGAAGCCAAGTTCATGGACTTGCTGAGGTTTTGTCCTCACATGGCAGTGACAGATGATGAGCGGATCAGGCAGTTTGAGAATGGTTTGACTACTGAACTGTCGACACCTACTGCTGCTTTAGAGAATTAGGAGCGGTTTGCCACGTTTGTGGAGTCCGTCTGTAGGATTGAATGATATGTTAAGGAGAAAAGGGAGTCCATGACCAGGAAAAGGCCTGCTCAGTTCTAGGGATAGAGATCTGGTGGCTTCAAGAAGTCAAGGTTTTCAGCACCTTCCATGATGAGAGGTTCTAGTGCACCGTCACAGTGGTCTCTGAGTAAGGGAAGAGGTCATGCTTCTTCGCCATCTAAGGCACATAGTACAGCTTCTGTGGAAGTAACAAAGCCATCTAGACCACAGACAAAAGGCAGGCCATGTTATCACTGTGGACAGAAGGGGCATTTAAAGTCAAATTGCCCAAGAAGAGACGTTGAAGTAACACAACAGCCGAGACAGAATCAACAAGGATCAGAGAGACAGCAGCCCAATGCTAGCAGAGGGTGAGGACGCAGTCAAGTGTCGGAAGCAGGATTGTATGCTCAAGGAAGCAGAGGACATGGACAACAAGCAACGACTCGATTCTATGCTATGAGTCAGTCAGAGCCGATAGTCAACCCGCGTGTGGTGACATATCAGATGGAGTTATTTCATTCCGATTTGTCTTCTTCTTGCTTTATATCTGTTTTGGTTGACCCGGGTGCTACGCACTCTTTTATCGCTCATAGTCTGCTTGATAGTTGTCCTTTACCTGTTAGTTGTAAGGAAGATAGCATGTTGTTAGAAACCCCTCTTGATGGTTCCTCGATGCTTCAAGAAGAGTGTCCATCTTGTGTCTTATCTCTTTCAGGGCACAATATACAAGTGGATCTTATACCACTTGATATGCATGGATTTGATGTGATCCTTGGGATGGATACCTTAGAAACGTATAAGGTCGTGTTGGATTGTGGTTCCAAGTAGGCAGTGTTTGATGACAATGGAGAGAAGTGGATCTTCTAAGGAGATAGGAAGCTTCTTTCGACATGTCTAGTGTCAGCGATGGTGGCAGAAAAGTTGATGCGACAAGGTTGTAAGGCTTTCTTAGCTCACGTTGTGGATACCAAGGCAAAAGTTCCTAGCCTTGAGGAGGTAACTGTTGTCCGAGAGTTTGCGGATGTGTTTCCTGATGAGTTCCCCGGTGTTCCCCCACCTCGAGAGATTGATTTTGAGATCAATTCGGTACCAGGAACATAACCAGTTGCACAGACACCATATAGGATGGCTCCAACAGAGATGGTAGAGTTGAAGAAGCAGTTACAGGAGTTGTTGGAGAAAGGTTTCATTTTACCAAGAACGTCGCCTTGGGGTGCTCCAGTGTTGTTCGTTAAGAAGAAGGACGGGTCGATGCGGCTATGTATAGATTACCAACAGTTGAACAAAGTTACGATCAAGAATAAGTACCCATTTCCAATAATAGATGATCCGTTCGATTAGTTGTGTGGTGCTATAGTGTTCTCAAAGATCGATCTACAATTTGGATATCATCAGTTGAGGATTATGGTGGACGACATACCAAAGTCAGTGTTTAGGATGAGGTATGGTCACTTTGAGTTTGTGGTTATGCCGTTTGGGCTAACTAATGCACCTGCTGCTTTCATGGATCTGATGAACTGAGTGTTCCGTCCGTTTCTAGGTCAGTTTGTTGTAGTCTTATAGATGACATCTTGATCTATATTCAGGACAGTCAAGAGCATGAACGACATCTTCGAAAAGTATTGACTCTTCTTCACCAACATCAGCTGTATGCCAAGTTCAGCAAATGTGAGTTCTGGTTGAAGGAAGTGACATTCTTGGGACATGTGATATCTGTAGAAGGAGTCTGGGTGGACCCTAAGAAGGTGGAGTCAGTTGCAGATTGGGAGCAACCTAAGATTCCGACAGAAGTTCGTAGTTTTCTGGGTTTGGCCGGATACTACCTGTAACATCCCTGACTTGGGTTATGTACTAACCCTAGGTGTTTTACCTAATTAAGTTGATCAGATGCTTGGTATTATACTTTGAAAAGTAATTAAGGCTTTTGAGGAACTTATATTTCAATTTCAGTCCTTTTTGAATAATGTTGAAACATTGTTTTGTTACTTTTGGACTAAAGTGCAAATTACCCAAGCTTGAGGGGTTAAACTACAAATTGCACATAATAAGATGTTCCTCTGATGTTGAGACCTCATAAGAATGAATATGGTGTAGTGGTATGGATTCTACAAGCTTGGGCACCAAAATAAAGCTTGTAGAGCAATCCTTGTGCATTAAAACCTAGTTTTGGTGTAATGTGCAAATTACCCAAAACCTAGGGTTCAATATGCAAAATACCACTTCTAGAGGGTCTCTCATGTTTCTTGGAATCAAGTAGAGCAAATAAAATGATAAGGGTGCCTCATTTGAATTATCTTGGAGGAGAGAGAATCTTGACATTAAAGTAATCAAGATTTAAGCACAAATGGCTCTTTAATATAATTTAGTGCAAAAAAAAATATAATTAAGGAGCCCTTCAACCAAAAGTTGAGGTATGTGTTTGCTACAGTTTGGACGAGCTTGTTCCATGCTTGGGCACAAAAATATCTTGGTTGAGTGGAAGCCATTCACATTAATATTATATAAAGCAATATCCAAGAAAAGGATGGATATTTATATAAAACTAATGAAGGTGCTTAGTTCCTTTTCCATTATATCTTGGATAATGGGGAAGTTTTGCAAGGAAATAGAGGGTGGCTTCGTGTCCAAGGAATGAGGAGGCTTTAGTGGAAATTAGTTGGAATTAAAGAAGATAATTCTCTTTATTCTTTTTTCTTAAAACCCATATACATATCTCTTATGTATATCTTTTGCAATACACATGAGAATCGTTCCCTTAGTTCTTTCCCTTTTCACCTTGCTTTGGCTAACCAAAGGAGATCTCTAGAGCAGAGGAAGTACAACCAAACATGTTGGTAAGTTTGGATCATCATCTACCTCGGATTCATGGTGGAAACCCTAAAACAAGGCTTGATTAATGGTTTTCTTCACACGATTTTCATTTCTAGCCATCTTGTTCATCCACAAGTTGAAGGACGGACCTTGGACAACTATTGGAACTCCATCCACCATTAAATCCATCGAGCTTGGAGCTTTGGATCAGTTCTAGAGGCGTGTTTTGTAACTCTAACTCCTAAGCATTAGTATTGCACTCTTTTCTATAAGAATCGTTGGTTACTTTTCTTCATTTAATACTCTTGTGAGTTCTTGCTATAACTTCCGTGAAGAACAAAAAAAGTTCTTGGTTGAACAGAGGAAGACGAAGGCGACTTCATTCTAGATAAATATCCAAAAAGTTACTTTACCAAACGGTTTGCTTTTGTTGCTCAAACGGTTTCCCAAACTGTTTAGGAGCAAACAGTTTCAAACTGTTTGAATGCAAATGGTCCAAAGACCATTTGGTGGCTTTGACCAAGCATTGACCATTTAGAGACCTTTTTAGAATAATGTAGGTCAATTCTCCATAAATAATTATTAATTAACTTCAATTGGTTCACTAATTGAAGGTCCAACAATCATCAAAACCCTAATCGGGTTAAGTGCTGATTTGATTATTGATTGAGTTGAAACATGGGTTGATTGACCCAAACGGTTTCAAAACCATTTGGGGATCACCCAAACGGTCTCAAGACCATTTGGTGCTCACCCAAGACTGTTTGGGGGTTTAGGGTTAAGTATGGTTGAGAAATTGAAGGTTCAAAGATATTAAGTTGAAGTATAATCAATTGCTGATATGGCGACCAATCCTAGGATTCAAACCCTAATTGAATGACATGGTGAGTGATGATGTGATGGGAAAATGGTCTCAAGACCGTTTGGAGGTCATCCAAACGATCCCAAGACCGTTTTTGGGTCACCCAAGACCGTTTGGAGGTCTAGGGTTCACTATGGTTAGGTGATTGAAGATCTAATGATCCTATGTTGAAGAGCAATCAAATGTTGATATGTTGATCAATCCAATGAACCAAACCCTAAATGGTTGACTTGGATTTTGATGTTGAATTGGGAAAACGGTCTCAAGACCATTTGGAGGTCATCCAAATGACCTCAAGACCGTTTGGGGTCAGGTCATGCCCAATTTGGATGGTAATCCAATAGTTTCAAGTAATTGGTTCAACAATAATCAACATTCAAGGATCAACGTTCCCAAACCCTAATTCAATTGATTCAAACCCTAATTGATGATTAATTGAGGGTCAATTGAGGGTCAAATCAGTTGAAGGTTGACCTAATTAACTTAATTGAAGTGTGGTGACAAGTCCAATTGATGAGCGATAACATGATTACAATCATTGAAGGAATTGATCTTGGAAACCCTAATTCAATTGAAGCGGTTGAGACCCTTTTTGGTCCTTGCAGTTTTGAGGGGGTTTGGACCAAACGGTCTCAAGACCGTTTGGGACCAAACAGTCTCAAACCATTTAGGTTCATGCGGTTTCCAAATCGATCAAGTTCATGCAGTTTCAAAAGTCAACTTTGGGCAAACGATCTTCACCATCTATTTCACCAAACGGTTTTAGAGGTTGTGCAAGACCGCATGGAGGTCTAAACGGTCTTAGACCGTTTGGATGTTTGTGGTAAAGATCGTTTGGGGTCTTTGTAGCCAGGATCGTTTGGTGAATAATTATCTAAAAACCGCATGGATACTTAAAGTGGTTAAAGGTTAAGTTGGTTAATTGTTTAATACAAGATGTAATCAAAGATGATTATGGTACTTCTATATTAATGGGATAAAGTGATTAATATCCAATAAGTAGTTAATCTTTAATGATCATAATGGTAATGACATAACCTATGATGTCAATCCTCTTACATATTGAGTTGACTTAGCCTAATCAAGGCTGAAGTAAACAACATCCTATAAAGGATGAGAGAGAAAGGATTACCTACATAAATGTTAATTATGTAATGGATTCTCATTATGAATAGATGTCTAATTAGGGTATGATCCATGATAGTGAGATCATGAAACCCTAATTACGAAGGATTATGAATCATAACCCTAACTGAGGGTATTATTGGAAGTAATCTTAATACATGGTGATGGTATGATCTCAATTCATAGTGATGACATGATAAACCTTAATTCAAGGTAATTTGATGATCACTCCTACTTGGGGTGAATAGTAAACCCTAACCTAGGGTGATGTGATGTGAATAGTAAACCCTAACCTAGGGTGATGTGATATGAATAGTAAACCCTAACCTAGGGTGATGTGATGTGAATAGTAAACCCTAACCTAGGGTGATGTGATGAGAATAGTAAACTCTAACCTAAGGTGATGTGACATGGATAGTAAACCCTAATTCATATGTTGAACAGGAACCATAATCAAGGGTGATGCAATGTGAATAGTAAACCCTAATTCCAAATAAGTATATGAAAGTGTGAAACCCTAATTCTGGGTTATGCTTTATAGCATGAAGCTCTATGATTGGATAATGAAATGATAAATCATTAATTATAATTGAGTTTAGGGGATGATTAACCCTAATTGAAATGTAAAGGGAAACCCTAACCCTAATAAGGGCATAGTGGTGCAACCCTTGAATAGTGACGTTATCATTGTTTTGCATTGTGCTGATATGAAATAAATGTATATGTTATCATCTGTACTAATCATGCAAGTTTTATGAAATAATGAACATAGCCAGGTGAGTGCTATGATTCTTTGTTTAATGAAAGTACTTTATAAGTTTTGTAAGCAATGATATGTTATGTTGCCTAGCAAAAAGGTAATAAAAGAGACTGACAGGCTGTATGAGCCAAGTGAAATACCTACATTGCTACTATTATGTTTACACTGTCAAATAACTTGATGGCATTGTGTTACCTGTTAAGGTGGTAACAAGTGATTTGATGATCTAAGGGTTTGTACACCCATATTAATGAATCATGATGATGAATTGATAAGGGATTGAGATCCCAATGTTTATAAAGTTGTGAAATGAACTTGATAAAATAGTACTCTTTCTTTATGGCATATTTTATAATGGTTTATGCTTGAAAACGTGCCTGATGCTAAAAGAGTGATGTAATGTACTTAAATAATCAAGTGAAATGATATCATGTAGAGCCTTGACCATAAATCCATCATCGTCAGAAGTTGGATGATGGTGAAACAGGTTTTCCTAAGGGAACTCCTAAAGAGCATACTTTTTAATATATGGGGGTTATGGACGTGAATATCCTTACATCCTAATGGAGGAATTGATGTGAGATAAACATTAAATCCCTCAATCCTTCATTATATGTATATGTCGGGATGATGTATCACTAATCTCCCGATGATGATGTTAATGTTGCATCGATGTGAGATAAACAAGAAATCCCTCGATGGTGAAGAGAGTACATCATGCCACTATAACTCTTATAGTGAAGTTGCCAGAATACCCTGGAAAGCTATTTTAGGAGAGACACAAGATGTCCTACATGTTGTTCCTCACACTGAGTGAGGATGATGAGGTCATAGAAATCCGGCTCTTCTGATAACCTATGTATGCTACCGATTTCAATTTCGCAATGGTCGGTTGGAGTATGAGCGGTATATCTCATCTCCTCAGGGCATAAATATGTTTGTAAAATGTAATCAGTCGTGTAGCATAATTGCTAGGGTTGAACAACGAGAATCAATGTTTGATGATACATTGTTTAATATGTCCTAGTTGGATAATTAATATACATGTTCTTCATATTCCTTATTAAATGAATGGCTTGCTGCTTAATCAAGTTATAATTGAAATGATTGCATAGAGAAAAGTGCTCTGCATATCTTATTCAATGAATTATCTATTGTTGTATATTTATAATTTTACTGCTCAGTGTTATTCTCTTATCAGCAATAGAAATGCTTCTGGTGGAGAGTTATATCTCTCGCTGGGACAATTCTCAATTGTCTCACCCCCGTGGGATTCAACTTTTTAGGTAGATGCCGAGGAAGAAGAAACCCTACAGTGGGTGAGCAGCAACAACAACAGCCACAGCAGCAATAGCAACAACAAGGGCAGCAGTGATCTTCAGGTGGAGATAATGTCTATTAGGGTTTGTATATAGAGAGTGTTATGAGTCGTCTCTATACTCTCAGGTCCTAGGAGTCAGTAGATGGTTTAATGTAGATCTGAGATTTTTGGCTTGATGCCTCGAGATTTTTGTCTACTGCTCATGTATAGTTTAACATGGCAGTCAATGTTTATGACTCTCGAGATGGAATGATACAGATATGAACTGATGTATCAGAATGTAAATAACTTATTTTAGTTCTTTATGAAAGAGTTGTGCAGTTTGTGGTTCTCAGTGCAAAAAGTTTTAATTTTTAGTAATTTTCAGTAATTATGTTGCTAAGTAATTTCTTCCGCATCAGTTAGTTTAGTTAATAACATTTTGTTCGAACGGTGTATCACACTACTGGAGGTTTATCAAGGACTTCAGTTTGATCACATTGCCGATGACAAAGCTGACCAAGAAGGATGTACCTTTTATTTTGGATGATCGTTGTCAGTAAGCTTTCTAAAGTTTGAAGGAGAAGCTGACTAGTGCTCCAGTGCTAGTGCTGCCAGAACCTGGGAAGGGCTATGTTGTTTTCTGTGATGCTTCCAAGAAAGGCTTAGGTTTTTTGCTGATGCAGGAAGATCATGTGGTTTCTTTTGCTTCACGACACCTTAAGAAACATGAGGAGAACTATCTGACACATGATTTGGAATTGGCAGCATTGGTCCATGCGTTAAAGATTTGGAGACACTATCTTTATGGGGAAGTGTGTCAGATCTTTATAGATCATAAGAACTTGAAGTATATCTTTTCACAGAGTGAGTTGAACATGCAACAACATCGTTGGATGGAGCTAATTAATGATATGATTGCACCATTGAGTATGATCCTAGTAAGGCAAATGTGGTAGCTGATGTGCTTAGCAGAAAGTCTTCTTCTCTCCCCATGAAGAAAGCACAGTTGAGTTCCTTAGTATGTCATAAGCGAGATATGTTTGTCTCCTTGCGACAGATGAATGTACAATTGGAAGTTTCCTTGTTGGCAGGACTGTTGGCACAGATGCAAGTTAAGCCTACGCTGAGACAGTAGATCAAAGACGCACAACAAGCAGATGATACAGTGCATTTGATCAGGTCAGAGTTTGGCAGTGAAAAGTGTGATGGGTTCCATGAGTCCGAGGATGGACTAGTTTGCTATCATGGTAGGATGGTGGTCCCCGATGGTGATAATCTAAGAAAGCTAGTGCTTGAGGAAGCACACACGTTGATGTATGCTATGCATCCAGGAGTCACCAAGATGTATCATAACCTGAAGGACCTGTATTGGTGGTCTGGCTTGAAGAAGGATGTAGCTGAGTTTGTGGCTAAGTGCGCAGTATGTCAGCAAGTTAAAGTTGAGCATCAAAAGCCGGCAGGTATGTTGCAACCCATTCCGATACCACAATGGAAATGGGATCATATAACCATGGATTTCGTAGTTGGTCTACCAAAGACAGCTAGGAATCATGATTCCATTTGGGTAATAGTGGACAGGTTGACAAAATCTGCTCATTTCATATCGGTAAAAACAACGTATACAGTAGAGAAGCTTGCTCAGGTGTATGTAGACGAGATAGTGCATTTACACGATGTACCAGCAATAAATTAGTTTCTGACAGAGGTCCTCAGTTCACTAGTCGTTTCTGGGAACAGTTGCACAAAGCCTTGGGAACGTAGTTGACGTTTAGTACCGCTTTCCACCCGCATACGGATGGACAGTCTAAAAGGACTATTCAGACTTTAGAGGATCTTCTCTGAGCTTGTGTTTTGTAGTTCCTAGGTAGTTGGGACATGCATCTCAGTTTGATAGAGTTTTCTTATAACAATAGTTATCAGTGGAGCATTGACATGGCTCCTTATGAGGCTCTATATGGAAGGAAGTGCAGATCCCCTTTATGCTGGTATGAGTCTGGTGAAAATCAACTTTTGGGTCCTGTGTTAGTACAGTAGACAACAGAAAAGATCAGAGTGATACAACAAAAGTTGAAAAAGGCACAGGACAAACAGAATTCTTATGTAGACAATCGTCGACGACCTTTAGAGTTCTAGGTGGGAGACAAAGTGTATCTCAAGGTCTCACCTTAGAAAGGTGTGCTAATGTTTGGCCGGAAAGGTAAACTGGCACCCAAATATATGGGGCCATAACCGCTAATAGCACGTGTTGGCAAGGAAGCTTACAAGTTAGAGTTGTCGCCAGAGTTTCACAGGTTGCATCCAGTGTTCCATGTCAGCATGTTGAAGAAAAGTCATCCAGACACAGGGACAGTAATACAGCCAGTTGAGGTTGAGCTTGATGAAGATGTGACCTATGAGGAGGGTCTGGTGGCGATCCTTGATAGAAGAGTAAAGAAGCTGAAGAGGAAGGACCTGGTTCTTGTAAAGGTCCTTTGACATCATCGTGGTGTTGAGGAAGCCATGTGGTAGCTTGAGGAAGAGATAAGGCGGAAGTATCCCTCGCTTTTCTCTTCATATATCGGGGACGAAATCCTTTTGTAGAGGTTTATGGCTTGTAAGGACCCTGACCTTCATTTTGGGATTACCCTCTTTGTTTTGCCTAAACCTTGTGCTTGGTTGTTTGCTAATCATCTTTAGTGATGATTAGGGTTCGCTTGTGCTTAGTTGAGAGCTGGAGGTGCTACTTGCAAAATAACCTAAGATAGGGTTGGAGAGCAAGTTTGTCACCTTGAGAGATGTCTTTCTCTCTCTTTGCTTCCTCTAGGGTTGAGAGGAAAGTTTGGGCTCGTGCCTTTAGTTGCCTTGGGCTTGGTTGAGCTCTCTTGGGCCTTGTTTTCCCTTGTTTGGGCCTTTCCTTGCTTGGTTGAGCCCTGTAACGGGCAAGGATGCTTTGTATCTGCCATGGGGTATCACCCATGGGGGTGTATCGGCCATGGATGGAGTATTTCGACCTTTGACCTTTGTTGACCTTCTTGCCTTGGTTGTGTCACCCTAGCTTGGACATGTGGCTGATCCTTGGGGGAGTAGTGCCATGGCATGTGCATGAGTTTTGCAAGGTGGTAAAATGAGTGGACAAGTGTCCCTTGGTAAGGTGACACCTTGCCTTGGTCTAACCTTGACCCCCATCTATATATGCCTTGCCTTTCTCTTCCTTAGGAACCCTTTAGCTCTTTGTTGCTCCTCTCCTCCTTAGTGCACGATACACCTCTCCCTTGCAACCTTTGGTGTCTGATACCCTTGGAGGAGCTAAGATTGGTGGCCGATCCCCTTGAAAGAGTTCTTCTTCTTCTTCCTTTAGCTTGGTGGTAGAACCCTAGGTGGGTCTTGTTCTTTGGTAAGCATCTTCCCTCTCTCCTGAGCATCTTCTTCTCCATCTTTCCTACTCTTAAGCCATGGTGGTTATGCTTCTTGTTCTTTTTCTTGAGGTAGCCGGAGTAGTGTGCTTGGAACTAGGAGCTTAAATCTTGGAGCTTTGGAGTATGAGGAGTTTGCTTAAGGCGGGTTACATAACTTCTAACCCTAGCTGTACTACCTTCTCCATGTTGCATGTTTCATATATGATGATGATCGGCCATGCATGTTATGCTTCTTGCTCTAGTATATGTTGTTGATCTTATGGATATAATGAGCATGATGTTGTTGTTGTTGATGGTTTATGTGCCTTTACACCTAGTTGGTCAAACCATGGTTTAGGGTTTCTTTGTTGAGCAACACTCTTTTCTCTCCTTGGTCTGGAGAAGTGAGTTTGAGCTCTAGTAATGTGGGCAATACCCCTCTCTCTTGGTTGTTGAGAGGTGAGCTTATATTCTAGTTGCTTGAGCAACACCCTCCTCTCACCATGGATTTGAGAGGTGAGCTTTTGGATAGATGATGACCTATGTTGAGGTGGATCCTTGTGGTTGCCTGATTTTTGATAGAGGTTGTGAAAAACCCCTCTCTCTTGGTTGTTGAGAGGTCAGCCGACCTTCTTAATCAATTAGGGTTTGGTGCCCTTGTGCTTGAGGTTGAAGATGATCTTGTGGGGATGTGCCTTGCATGATATGACCTTGGAGTTGTGCTTCCCGATAGCCCTGTTTGGAGTTGTACTCTTGGGCAACACACCTTGTTTAGGTAGTTAGCTTGGTGCCTGTTATGCTTTGGCTGATATGAAGCCTAGTAGGCTATCCTTGTGTTGGGCGATAGGGTTTAGTTTTGGTGATGCACGGTATGTCCTTGAGGTGTAATCCTTGGTAGATATGCCTGCTTGGGCATTTGGATGATCATTGTATCCCTGGCCGATATGCCTAGTTGAAGCTTAGTTAGTGCCCGTTATGGTCCATTGCTCGATACCCTTGGTGGAGTTGATGGATGGGTGATACACCTATGATGAGTGGCTGATACACCTTGTATAGGTGGTTGCCCAATACATCCACATAGAGAGGACTCATGATACACTCCCTTGTCTTAAGGTGGTATTGGCCGATATGCTTTGATTGCTTGGCGTCCGGCACAACCTTGGCCGTTATCCTTGTTTAGATGACCTTGGGAGACACCCCTTTGATCGATATGGCTCCTGTTGAAGGTTAGCTGATAGAGGAACCTAACCGTAACCCTATTTTGGTGCATGTTAGACCCTTGGCCGATAGCCATGTTAGTGTTGCACGATATACCTTGGTGATGGCTTCCCGACACCAGGAGTGCTAATGGAACCTTGATGCACGTTAGAGGATGTGCAGTGTTTGGCTGATATGGTGGTGAGTTGCTTTAGGGTTTGGAACCCTAGCCGGTACACCCTTTTGGTGAGGGTTGGTGCTACTCGCCATACTCTATAGTGAGGGTTGTAGGAGTTGTGGTGAGGGTTCTGATAACTCGGAATGTATATAGTTGATGGTTCTCTTTTAATATTGATGATACAAGTGCAATGATGTAATCACTTTGAATCATGTCAATATGTTGATAAGTTAAAATGATAGATTGTGAACCAGGAAGCTTGAAAGCATGTGATGTTGTTACACAGGTTGATATGACACATGCATATGGTCAAAAGTGTAAGGCATAAAATATTCCCATGATTAATAATAATATTATGAATGATAAAACTTATGTGTGATATACTCATGGATGCTTCTTTATACTTGATAGCATGATCATTCTGTTAATCCATAATGGCTTTAGTAATCTTTGCAAATGTGTATACTAACTATGCAGGTACTTCATGTGGATTCATAGCCTGGTACGAGCTATGAGATAAATGTACTTCGACTAGCACAATGTGATGATAATCCTTGTTAATAAAATAACAAGTTGATAGGTCTGAGGACCTGATATAAAGTCGAGTGCCTAGTTGAGGTGTTATCCTATGATGATGGGATAAGGGATGCGTTCCCAGGATGTTGATGCATGATTATGATGCCTTGAGAGGAAGTGGTTGATATCATGAGGGATTGAGGTCCCAAGACAGTATGTTGATGGAAATTATGATGTAATCCTATATGATTATGTTTATACTTTGAATGCCTCAACAATTGGCTTAAAATATACTAATCAATTATAGATGAACCTGTCATGTAGTTTGCCCTGGCTATAGATCCATTACCGCCAGTATTTGGTGATAGTAAAATAGGTTTATCCTGCGGGATTACCTAGAGCGCATATTGTTGAATATGCTAGGTTTCCCCTAGCCTAAAATAGGAGGGTTGCGTGCAACTGTGGTTGCAGACTCAGGATATATGGAGCATGGTGAACATACCCATGGCTCAGGATATGTGATGATGAGCATGATGCGTTCATGGCTCGGATGTATGTACTAGCACCTATGATGAGGTGAGCTAGAGATATGGGTAGCTTGCGGAGCTGACCCAGAGGCTAAGGCCCTATAAGCATAAGACTACGGTCTTCCTTGATGATTCGTGTACTGACCACGAGAAGGTGAGGTCATGGAGTCCGGATCTCCTTAGACCTTGTATGGCACCAGATTGGGCTTCACAACTAATGGTTGGATTTGAGCAGGGAAGGCTCACTTCCTTAGGCATAATAAGATGTAATACAGCTGGATAATATATGCTAAACAGAATAAATATGAAACATTGTTTGAGGCCTTGTTTATAGATAATCCAGTTACCTACTTACAATTTCTTATATGATCTTGATATCTTGTGATAAGTTCTTATAAAGCTTATCTTGTCAATCATGTTCCATAAAGAAATACTTGATTATATGCCTCCCGAATATCTTGGTGAGATTGATGGTAATAATAGCTTTGCTTAGTATCCTGCTCTTGTTAATACGCTCTATTAGTTATTTGTTGTTATCTGCTTTAACCTTTGAGTTTTTATAGTTGCGGCGGGGAGTTATGTTTCTCGCTGGGACTGTGTGTCTCACCCCGCTGGTTTACACCCTTTTTAGGTGATCACTCTAGACGCGATGGTGGTCATGAGGTTGCGGCCGAGCAGCAAGAAGAGCAGTAGAAGGCAAGAGATGGTCATGCTGTTGTTTTTGTGGTTTTGTAGTGAGTCTTAGAAGTCATCCCTGTACTCTAAGGTCCTTGAAAGTGTTTTGACGACGTTTCACGATGTTTAGCTGTTGTAATTTTTATATATACTGTTGGTGTCCGTACGTGGCCGTTCTGTATGTATAAACATGTGATGAACTAGTATGCGTTGTTGCGACAGTGGGCGACTTTGAGTGGTGAACATATCAGGCAGGTGATCTTGAATATATCTATATATGACATGATCTTCTTGTAGGGCCTGGTTGCAAATGTTCTGTATGTATGCTTTCCGCAATCGGTTTTAATTAACCGTGTTTTCAGTAATATATGGTTCTACACATTTTCGCGTGTCATCTCGTTCTTTGTGTGATGGTGGGGTGTCACCGTTTTAGTCCTCCTTCCCCTTTGTATGGAATATATAGGTTTCTATCCTACATTTTAGTATATGCAAGTCTCCTTATTACTCACCATGCAACTATTTATATTTTGTGATATTATTGATGTGACACTGTAAAAAGGCAAGACACCCTCTTATTGTTTATCGTCTCAAAATATTCTTTTTGATATCCATTTGAATGACTATTTTACTTTTGAATTTACGTAGCCTTTCTATATTTTATTTATGTCCTTTTCCTCTGATATTTCTCAACTCCTATTTATATTCACATATTGGTTTCATGCTGACAACATCCATTTTATCTTATCTTGTGGTGTATGCTTCCAACCCCTTAGGTGAAGGACATGGTAGACTTGACATGATGAACTGGACATGGATTAATGGAACTAACTCTTAATAGATAGAGTTGAAATAGTTCGAACATCCCTCTATGTAATGAATAAGTTGTTTCTATCATGTAAATCCCAATAAGTGGGAGATTATTATGTAAACTTGTGAAATTGAATATAGTCATGACATATTATTTCCATTGCTATACTTCAGTCATGTATACCATTGTTTTGAGAAATGAAAAGCATACATCTGTTCCAACATCCTTTTTAATGTATTTGGATTAGATGGGTTCATTTTCTCAAATTTAGTAAGGAGTGGATCCCCTATCATGTCTCACTCCTTACAATATCCTAGTAAAAATGAATCAAGTGTTTTTATTGAAAAAGTATGTAATATGTGTAACACCTCTACTAGCTATCACTCTATGAATATGGATGGTATGTATAAAACTTCTAAGGGAGGCCGGGAAAGACTGAGAATGGAGAACAAAGATTTATGATGAAAGAGGAATGCCTACCTATTGTGTAGTTTAATTGTTCTTTATATGACTTCATTAATGAAAAGGAGTGGTTGATCACTGAGATAAAATGTTGTACCTTTGACTCCTGACCCCCAAAAATCAAGCTCATGAATCTTGTGTTCTAAGAAAACTAATTTAGCCATGTCATATGCTTTCAACATATCAAGCTCTTGTAGTATACTTTTTCCATGTCTTCTCAACTTTTCCTAGAACAATATAGTTCAAATGTCATAAGAGGATTATTCCTAACTAAACCCCAATAATTGTATTGAGAACTAATGCACTAATATGCTTCTCTATAATTACCCTCACCTATTCTTATTAATACTAACCACATAGAACCATTTTTACATACACTTGAGGCACAAGATCATATATATATATATATATATATATATATATACATATATATCTTATACATATATAGGTATATATATATATATTGTAATCCTTACATGAATTCTACTTCTATAAAATAGTTGGCCAGAATAGTTTAAAAGGAAGAAAAAAATTACAATGTGATGGAAGATAGGAGGGTAACAAACTGTGGCGCCACTATTTTTTGGATGGAAAAACCAATTTATAACACTAGATACATAAACTTAGGGGTCATAACATTACTATTCATAACCATTTGAACCCTCTGTTGGTATGTATGCCCTGAGAGCCAATCATGGGATGATTGGTGGGATACATTAAGATTGATTTGATAAACATCAAAGGCAAGCTTCCAATTCTCTCTGGTTCAGTCATATGAGATAGTGATAGAACAGATTGAATGTCTAGAGAATGACAGTACTCAATGACGTATGCTTTCAGGTTGAGGACCTGAATGATGAGATCATATGGATGCTAAGAGTTTGTACATTCTTGTTATGTCCCTAGTCGGATGTCATCGTGGAAGGTAGATAGATAGCAATGACACACAAGACTAGATTGTGGTGTTGATTGATGACAGAATCTCATAATTCATGATATAGAGATATCAAACCAAACACATAGGTACTTGTTAGAGAACAAGTGTACCGGACAGACCCACCGTGAGTTTGACACATGGAACCACGAGATGGTAGTCACAGTCAGTACTCACAGTGATGGTGGTGAGTGTGATTCATTGACCTGAAATCACTACACTCAACACATGTCGTTGGGCACACTTTGACATCATCAAACACAGTCTTGAAACAAGGGTTGTTATAAAGGTGATGATTGGGTGGCTTTGACACATGGGGCTTTTGAGGGGTGAGTGATAGATATGGGATTTGTCCCTCCTGAGGGAGTTTGATATCCAAGGACACTTGATGAGTAGGATTGAGATAGGCGTGCGCACGCATGTGTGAATCAGTGTGTGATATTGATGCCATACATATCTCCTTCAATCTACTCTGAGATCAAGAAAGTGAATGAACGTTGACAGGATGAATGTTCCATGCCTTGAGTTCATTCGGGATATCAGTGACAAAGGAATTATACATTCACTATAACACCATTCACGGATTGTAGGATGAAAGTTGTTCTCCAACTTTCTGCTTTCACTGGGGTAGCAATGATGTGTGACTAGGCACCGCTCTTTGCTTGTGAAGTCATAAGTGTTATGGACTTTCACTGCCAACTTGAAATGGACCTGTAGGGTCACACACATAGGATTTAAGATGGAAGAGGAGTTTTGTCCACAAGCAATGTTTAGATTGATTACTAAAGGAGTTTAGTAGTTCAATTAAACACTCAATTAATCGATATCTCAATATCATATTGTTCAAGGTGTTGGACGCATTGATTGGAGTATCAGATTGATTGAAATTGCAATTGACTGATTCTGCACAACCTGCACTCCCAACCGATTGGCTCAAGTGTTGAACCGGTCGGATGAGGTTGCTGAACCGGTCGGCTCAAGTGTTGAGCCGATCGGCTCAAGTCCAGGGTGAACCGATTGCTTCAAGTGTTGAAACGATCGATTCAACTGGTGCAACCGAGCAACTTAGGAAAGTAGTATTGGTGAGAATTTTCCTTTCATTTCAAGTTGCCCAATTTGATTGGGAAATAGGATTGGTATTCGATACCAATTAGAAACAAAAGAAGGAAAATCAATCGGGAACCGACTAGGACCACCAACTGACCGGTTCATTTGTGAACCGACCGGTTGAGGTGTCCCAACCGACCGGTTCACTTGTGAACCGATCGGTTCAAGGTCCCAACCGACCGTTTCAGTTGTGAAACGATCGGTTCAGGTTGTGAGTTGGTTGCTTTTTGTGGAAAATCTCGAACCCTTCTACTCCTGCTTTAGTCCCATATTGTCGGGCATAGAGAACCCTGTCCCATGACCCGCCTATATATATAGGGGTATTGGGGGCTTCTCAGAGAACAACTCAATGCAAGCTGGTTGCTTTGCAAAGTTGTCATTCTCTCTGGTTTTGGTAACCGAGAGAGAGCCCGAGCAAGTGCTTCCCGCAAAGGGAGGTGCAGCATGGGAAGGACAACTGCAGTTGCAACTGGAGGCAGGAGAGTGTGTTGGCGACTAGTACGTCAACAGGAGGGTGCGACTCCTTCCACTTCCTTATGGGACAAGGAGTGTGGAGTTCCAGGTGGTCCGTGTGGACTACTACAGAGGCGGGAGGACACTTCCGCTTAAGAGGACAACTGTCATCCGACAGTCCGGTAGGAGGAGGAGTCGTCAGTTCCGGTGCGACCAGGAGCTGCACAGACACCGTCCAAGATCAGAGTTGAAGACCACGCATTGCACGAGGTGTTGTCACCGAGCAAGCCTTGGGACAAGGTATGATTCCACAAACCATCCTCTCCTAATATATAGACATTGACGCGTTTCCTCGGTATGGGTTGGGGGAGAAAATTTTTTTGTTTCCTCTGCCTTCTCTGCCTCCCCTAAAACCCAACAGTGGTATCAGAGCCACGTCAACTGCTCTATATTTTAGGAATATCGATATGATCGATTTTGGTTTGTCGCCTTTATTTATTGCATGCAATGCGAATAATATTGGCTTTATGCATGTCCAATCCTAAATCCACAAATCCCAATTACATATATGATATGTATTATTAATGCACTTGATACGCGTCGCCCTTAAACGAGTTTTGTGGTGGATGTGTAGCATGATTATGGCCTATAAACCCCTATCTGTGTGTGGTTGTTTGTGGTTGCTTGCATCTCGGTCTGCGCACCGATCTTCCCTTTCTCCTATTCCTGATGTAACTCGAAATAATTCGAGATTCTTTCCTACCCTTGTTCCCCCTGAATGTAACCCGGGGTTTCCCTTTTAAGCAATGTAAAAAATATGATAGATTTTATTTCCTATTATGTCGAAGACCGGCGGACATCAAGACGACAACTGAAACAATCGGTTCAAGGAGTGAACCGATCGGTTGATGACCGGCTCGAGGAGCGAGACGAGCAGATGGTGGACAGAAGTAGATGCACGATGACCAGGCGAACCGATCGGTTGGAGGAGCCAACCGATCGGCTGGTGGCACCCAGACGACCGGCCAGAGAGAGAAGATCATTCATGTGATGAGTTGATCAACTCGGAAGGCAAAGGCACATATTTCATCTTGTACATGTTGCATATGATGTAGACCTAGATGACCGTGATTCCTCTTAGCTCAAGGAATCACATTAGGATGGCCATAATCATCGCTTTTTATCATTTTGTGCATGTTTTCTGTGGGATATAGCATGTATATGATACGTACTATGTATTGTGGTGATTGGATATGTATATGTATATAAAAATCAAATCCATCATTAAAATATTAAGTCTTATATGCATTCCATTAGCGGCACACATGAAAAGCTCGATCGACCAAGCGTAGGTTACGCCAAAGCGTGGTGCGCCGTCTATCTTGTGGAAGTGTAAAGGGTAGACATGTAGGTTCTGCCAAAGCAGGGTGCATGTTTACCGTGTCGGCTTTTGGGTTAGACTTAACTGGTGATTCTTAGAGTGTCTAAGCCCAGAGGCAAGGAATGTTCATGGCAAGGTGTTGTGCATGTTCATTCAACAAGAGTTGCATATGATGCAATTGGCAAGAGTTGCCTACCTGAGAGATCTAAGTTATGGGCGATCAGCCAAAGCTGACTCATGACTTAGAGGATTTCAGGATCTTGCCCACTAGAAGGTTGTACACTGCAATCTTCTGAATAGATGGTGAGGCTATCAATTTGAAGTAAAATAGTGGGAGCAATAATTAATTTAAGGCCTAATTTTTATCGTCAATTTTTCAAATCAATCAAATAAGTCAAAAGAGTTTTGGACTAAAATTGCATATATTTCCTTTTGTTAAAATAAATGGTTAATCAACAATAATTACTTTATTTGCGATCGGTCTTAGAGACCAACAAATTAAATGGGAATAATTCCACGATTGGTTAGGACGATGAGAAGTGTTCTCAATCAAAGAGCGAAAGCTCTAAGTCCTGGTTATACCAGATGAACTCGATCCCACCACATCAATGGTTGAAAGTATGCTTATGGAAGCATACCGAGGATGACATTGATGAGGAGTGCTTGATGTTGTGTTCTCTGAACTATGAGTTGCAGAGACAACATGAGACATATGATGTCTCCAAGACACTGTCCTAGTATGTCATGGCAGAAGGAGATCCAGTAAGGTATTCACACACTCAATATGATTGGGTATGTGGAAAACCAGACTAAGAAGGATTCCCTCTGAGCCAAGGGTTGGCTATTGGTATGATATTGCAAAAGTTGCGAGAATCATACAATTCATGATAAGCTACAACATGAACAACTTTGACAAGCGTTGACAGAGTTTTTGGACATGTTGAGGATAGTAGAGGCAAAGATGAAGAAAGACAAACCATAATCTTTGATGTGATCAAAGAGAAAGGTAATTCTTAAGGGCAAGGATAAGGGCAAAGCAAAG
Organism: Alisma plantago-aquatica; assembly: GCA_963693085.1. Taxonomy (NCBI): domain Eukaryota; kingdom Viridiplantae; phylum Streptophyta; class Magnoliopsida; order Alismatales; family Alismataceae; genus Alisma; species Alisma plantago-aquatica. Next base: position 812,752,055 of record OY856411.1, read on the forward strand.
AAGTATTCTAATGCTAGCCAGCAATCCAAGCCGTCTTCAGCCTCAAGGCACATGGGGAAAGGGTGTATGAGGGATTGCCCTCTATATCTGGAAGAACAAAAGAAGATGAAGGAGGGGATGGAGATCTCCACCTAAGGTATCATGAAATGAACCGCTTCTTTATCTGAGGTATATGATACCAAGATATGGATCTATCATATATGATATGCAAGATCCACAAAGAAGTGATGGCCTTTGTGAAAGGACCAAGAAAGAAGTACCCATCATTGGAGCAAGTGTTGCTGCCATAGATAGGAGTATCTTTTAGTTTATTTCAGCCTAAAGGGCACGAAATAGAGTTGAGAACTGCTATTTCATATATTGCCAATAGATAGAAACACTTTATTTTTACATATTGTATGACAATGATGACAATTAATAAAGTTGATATTTCAATCTTAAAGATATGATCTTTGTGGCAATTCCTTGTTTATCTTGTGGCATTTGATATGCATAAGATAAAATGATACCTGAAAGTTATAGATAACTCAAACAATCTAATTAGCATCAATCATGAGAAATTCATTTCTAGTTTCCATATGATGGATAAATCTAGACTCTTTTGGTTAGAGAACCAGTAAGAGACATGAATATCTTGGACATGATTAATCAATCTTCACTAATATAGTGGGAGAGTGATTATCCTATTAGGTATAATACATGTGATGTATTTACATACCTATTGGAACAAATGCTAATACTTCAAATGGTGTTTAGAGAAATACCAATATGAATATCTTGAAGTGTTCAAGATTATCATAGATGAAGTACAAATTTGGTAAAGTATTAATTCTTGATGAGATCAATGAATAAAATACTTGGACCAAATGTTTGAGATCCTTATGAGTGATTATGATAGTGTATCATAGTGAACTCATGATTAAGGCATGGTGATGTCTAAATCAAGAAGGAATCATACTCTAAGGAGTTAGAGAATGATTATCAAAATAACTGAATTCTTCTTAATAAAAGAATACCCCACACTAATAAAGGACATTAAGAATCACAAGGAGTTGTGAGTTCGTATATCCTTGACAGATACACCTCAATTATCTATGTGATGAGTTGTTCATATGATGAGTCAACTATCTAGATGAATATGAGGAATCAGATTTTGAGTTATGGTATAAAACCATTACATCCTAAATGACTTCCATGTAAGCCATAAGGTATGACCTTGATGGTAGCACTCATTGGATCATATCCATAAGTGCAAATAAGTCTTAAGTGTTAAGACACATGGATAACATTTTTAAGAAGGATGATGCTTGTTAAATTGCAATTTAATGACTAAGACATTTGGCGTATGGATACTAAAACTGCATTCCTATGAGGAATAAAACCAGGATGTGTACGTGACACAGCCTATAAGGTTTATGAATCCACTAATGCAAATGAAGTCTAAAAGTTACAATGGACTAATCAATATGATTGATTGAGTACAAGCAACTCAAAATTGGATCTTTACTTTGATGATATAGTCAAAGGGTTTGACTGATATGTCAAAGATAAAGAAGGGATATGTGATTTAGTGGGAGCGTATTCACATTCCACATGTTGATGTGAAATGGAAATGTTCTAAAATGGAAATCAAAAAGTGGAAATTATCTTTAAGGAAGATAGAGATGTTTCCTATATGATAGGAATAGAGATCTATAGAGATAGTTCTCGAAAAATCTCTTGACCTGGAAAGAGAAAGCATACATTGGCAATCTGTATTGAAGGGTTCATTATGCACAGATTCAGTGGGAGAAAACTTGTCCATGTTATATGGATATTAGTATCCCAAGGCCAAGTGTCCAATTCTTATGGAGAATGGGAACACTAATAATAGATATGGATCTATCATGTATGTAATCATCCCATTGTCTTGCATGTATGACATGGCAAGAATAAAATGCATTCATCATCTTGTATGTAGGACATAGCAATATGATGTGCTCATCCTGATAACTCGCATGTAGGACATGACGAGTGGATGTTTGTCTACTTCCAGTAAGGGTTACTGGAATACCATAAGAACTTGATAAGTACTTGGGAAGTACTAGTTCTATGGAGATAAGGAAGAGTTCAATGTAAAGAGTTACATTGATGCAAACTTCCGAAAGGACAGAAAATTGATCGCAAAATATACATAGGATGTATAAAAGTGAAAGTTTGTTGATTATTGGAAATGTTCCAATAAAACCATTTAAAAGGGAAATGTCGAGTATATGTGTGTTAGTTAACAGTAGTGGATACTATATGGATCTGAAAGTTCATGAGATGAACTTATATTCCACTCATTGATGACAAGTCTGGAATCCTTGATCATGCAATGTGGCTAAAGGTTAGCAATGGAATAATAGATCACATATTATGGCAACTCCATCTCATACGTGCGACGTACAGTGAAGAGATGAGAGACATGCAATTTATACTGAGTTTGGCAAGGTGTTGCCATTACTCACTATGTTGGCACTAGAGCACAGTAACATGTGGGACATGTTTGAATATCACTATGAATATGATTCAAGAGTGATTGGCTCACAGTGCAAGTGGGATTCTGTTGGTATGTATGCCCTGAGAGCCAATCATGGGATGATTGGTGGGATACATTAAGATTGATTTGATAAACATCAAAGGCAAGCTTCCAATTCTCTCTGGTTCAGTCATATGAGATAGTGATAAAACAGATTGAATGTCTAGAGAATGACAGTACTCAATGACGTATGCTTTCAGGTTGAGGACCTGAACGATGAGATCATACGGATGCTAAGAGTTTGTACATTCTTGTTATGTCCCTAGTCGGATGTCATTGTGGAAGGTAGATAGACAACAATGACACACAAGACTTGATTGTGGTGTTGGTTGATGATAGAATCTCATTAGTCATGATATAGAGATATCAAACCAAACACATAGGTACTTGTTAGAGAACAAGTGTACCGGACAGACCCACTGTGAGTTTGACACATGGAACCATGAGATGGTAGTCACAATCAGTACTCACAGTGATGGTGGTGAGTGTGATTCTTTGACTTGAAATCACTACACTCAACACATGTCGTTGGGCACACTTTGACATCATCAAACGCAGTCCTGAAACATGGGTTGTTATAAAGGTGATGATTGGGTGGCTTTGATACATGGGGCTTTTGAGGGGTGAGTGATAGATATGGGATTTGTCCCTCCTGAGGGAGTTTGATATCCAAGGCCACTTGATGAGTAGGATTGAGATAGGTGTGCGCACGCATGTGTGAATCCGTATGTGATATTGATGTCATACATATCTCCTTCAATCTACTCTGAGATCAAGAAAGTGAATGAACGTTGACAGGATGACTGTTCCATGCCTTGAGTTCATTCGGGATATCAGTGACAAAGGAATTATACATTCACTGTAACACCATTCACGGATTGTAGGATGAAAGTTGTTCTCCAACTTTCTACTTTCACTTGGGTAGCAATGATGTGTGACTAGGCACCGCTCTTTGCTTGTGAAGTCATAAGTGTTATGGACTTTCACTTCCAACGTGAAATGGACCTGCAAGGTCACACACATAGGATTTAACGTGGAAGAGGAGTTTTGTCCACAAGCAATGTTTAGATTGATTACTAAAGGAGTTTAGTAATTCAATTAAACACTCAATTAATCGATAGCTCAATATCATATTGTTCAAGGTGTTGGACGCATTGATTGGAGTATCGGATTGATTGAAATCGCAATTGACTGATTTTGCATAACCTGCACTCCCAACCGATCGGCTCAAGTGTTGAACCGGTTGGCTGAGGTTGTTGAACCGGTCGACTCAAGTGTTGAGCCGATCGGCTCAAGTCCAGGATGAATCGATTGCTTCAAGTGTTGAAACAATCGATTCAACTGGTGCAACCGAGCAACTTGGGAAAGTAGGATTGGTGAGAATTTTCCTTTCATTTCAAGTTGCCCAATTTGATTGGGAAATAGGATTGGTATTTGATACCAATTAGAAACAAAAGAAGGAAAGTCAATCGGAAACTGACCAGGACCACCAACCGACCGGTTCACTTGTGAACCGACCGGTTGAGGTGTCCCAACCGACCAGTTCACTTGTGAACCGATCAGTTCAAGGTCCCAACCGACCGTTTCAGTTGTGAAACGATCAGTTCAGGTTGCGAGTTGGTTGCTTTTTGTAGAAAATCTTGAACCCTTCTACTCCTGCTTTAGTCCCATATTGTCGGGCACAGAGAATCTTGTCCCGTGACCCGCCTATATATATAGGGGTATTGGGGGCTTCTCAGAGAACAACTCAATGCAAGCCGGTTGCTTTGCAAAGTTGTCGTTCTCTCTGGTTTTGGTAACCGAGAGAGAGCCCGAGCAAGTGCTTCCCGCAAAGGGAGGTGCATCAAGGGAAGGACAACTGCAGTTGCAACTGGAGGCAGGAGAGTGTGTTGGTGACTAGTACGTCAACAGGAGGGTGCGACTCCTTCCACTTCCTTGTGGGACAAGGAGTGTGGAGTTCCAGGTGGTCCGTGTGGACTACTACAGAGGCGGGAGGATACTGCCGCTCAGGAGGAAAACTGTCATCCGACAGTCCGGTAGGAGGAGGAGGAGTAAATCCTGGTGCGACCAGGAGCTGCACAGACGCCGTCCTAGATCGGAGTTGAAGACCACGCATTGCGCGAGGTATTGTCGCTGAGCAAGCCTCGGGACAAGGTATGATTCAACAAACCATCCTTTCCTAATATATAGACGTTGACGCGTTTCCTCGGTATGGGTTGGGGGAGAATTTTTTTTTGTTTCCGCTGCCTTCTCTGCCTCCCCTAAAACCCAACACCTCTTGATAAGTTGCACATCGCTCGTGCTAAGAAGTGAAAGGTAATCAATTAAAAGGATAGATTTGTTGATTGTTGGTTGTTGAGGCATGCTTTCTCATGCTTGGCTACTTAATATGAGGTAGATTTGAGAGAATTACATCCCACAATAAAAGCCCCATTCCTTAAGCCCACCAATTGAGGAATCCCATTTAGATCAACAAATGCACTCTTCACACCAACCCATCCAAAAGTGTAGACATCACCTGGTCTAAGTACCAATCTCCCCTCATGTAAATGCATCAAAAATTGCATAGGCACTACAAACTGAGTATCTACAGATGTATGTTTTAGTACATCATAGATAACATCTCAAACAAGATGCTACATGAACTTGAAACTTGAAATCTCCTTGCAATGAATAACGTGCATTCAAATAGCATCCAAGAAACAAAAGAATCACAAGACAGTACCTGAGTAAAGTATGATACTCCAATGATGGCATGTGCATGCCTAACCCATCAAAGATCAAGAAGAAAATCTTGTGTAGGATCATTTTTTGGACATCCAAAAATTTCTTTTTGTCTAACAGTCATGTCAGACTTAACTTCTATATTCTCAATATTTTTTTTCTAAAAAAGGGCACTTGCTAAATCCTATTCAGCTTTTGATGGGATGATGTACTATTATAATTTCTTATTGCTCAAGTGTATCGATAACAAACATATCGTTCAATATATTATGTGAAGATAAATCAACAAGTCCATTGAGGAAAATTGTAGTTTCCTTTCTTCCAACCTCGTACTTTTGTTGAAGAAGTCCTTGGAGGTGATTCAAGGTTCAAAGATGACAAGTATAGAAGAAACTGGTGGACCTCATTGGCCTAACCAAGAGGACATTGGTGGTGATCTTTCGAAGGTCACATTCTAAGAGAAGATGGTATGTGGTTTCCCTTTGGCCTCGTATAGAAAACAAGTGGTATCCTCTTATGGACAATATTCCAAGGAGGAGCATTACATTTCAGTATTTCAATTGTTGTTTGAAATTATAATTTGTATTGTATTCCCTCTGAACTTAACAAATATACATTTTTCCAAACCTGGTGGTAAAGAATCCCACATATATGTATTAGGAAATCTTTATGGTTTATGAATTATGCTATATGTCTTCTACTTCTATCAAATTCCTTCGTACACTTTCTTGTATAAAAATTTGTTGTAGAATAGTTTCCATTAACTTGTTTGTTTATTGAATATCAAAACTTGTCTTAGTGAGAATATTAAAATTCCCATTGTAGAATTCCTTTCGTTTGCATCTACATGAAAAAAATCACAAAGACACCTCAAAGTAATAAAGTTTCATATGTGTCCATTATGAAGGTGAAAACCAACCCAAGGCAAAGCCATTGTGGCATACTAGATATAATCAGTCGACTAGGTTGAGAATGAAGCTACTAAATAAGTTATGATACACCATATAAACCATAAGAAATTTTTCCTAACTCATCTTCTTATTTAGACAATGATAAGAGGATGTATCTACACCTCGTTTTCATACTTGTATCTCCTTGATGGAATATGCATTCGGAGGACAAGTTAAATAAAACCACCACCTTTTCTCCCCATTCCCTAACAAAATGTGTTGTACTAGCATGACCTCTTTTTGAGAAGTTTCATTTGTGAGTATCGCCAAAATAGATTCATCTAGCATAAATTGTATATGTTTCTCTAAACTGACTTACCTAGATGAAACATGTACATTTCATGTTATTCAAGATCATATTCTTTAATCAATTTTAGTTAAGTTATACAACAATAATGTATGTAAACCATGAATTTAGAAGTAAATCGTACAAAATGATAGTCACATACAAATTGAAAGTAAGTTATTGTGAAATCCAAGAACATTCATTCAATCCAATTTATTGATTAATTCATGACTGGAATGGTAGTTCATGAATTACTCACTCACATACTACAAACTATTATGATTATAGGTAAGGACATGTTCTTGAACCATATATTTCAAGAATGGATCTCTCCATGAAACAACTAGCCTTGACCTCTATCTAGGTCAAAAGCAAAGAAAGGTATGATGTGTAGAACTAAATCTTTTATTTGGACTTCTGGAGAATTAACTCAAGGAGTTAGAAATAGAGTTGTGGAAGAGAGAAGTTTAGGGAACCATAAAGGTTCTACGATGTTGAGGGTCTACGTGCCCACATGGTCAAAGGTCAGACAATTTTATTATTCAAAGGTATTAAATCCCGAGATTGTTCAACATTAACAACTCCAAAAAGGATAGCGGTTGTCCTAGGCCAGGCTCATGACGCCATATGAAGGGGACCCAGACAGAACTCCGGGCCTAATGGGCCTGTGGCGGCAACCGGGACGGGAGCATAGTATTGGCAGTCGCGGGTCACGTATTAGTAGGCTAGTAGCCATAGCAGTCAGCATAGTCTGCATAGAAGCCATAGCAAATTGTATTTAAGGGCTAGTTTAGTTGTAGGTGGTTTCATTTCCATGGAGGATTTCAGAACAAGAATTGCAAAACAGGAAAATAGTTTGCACAGTAACGGTTTGATTTAACAGTAATGTAGGTGAATCTCATTGATTTGATATGTTTTCTATTTGGTACGATGTGTTTAACAGGTTGAATTAATGTATTATACCAACTCGTTTGCAGTTAGGCCCTGTTTGGTACGGTGTGGTCCGGTGTAGTTTGAGGAGTTAAAAATCTAATCAACGATAATCATGTATTTGATTTTCCTTCTATTTTGTTTGGTATGGTGTGAGTAGTATTGTTTGCAACGTTTGGTTAAATAGTTGCAGCTCCTATGTTCATGAACGATGAACACAACTGGTATAAGAAGAAACAGCATGACGTTGCGCAGAAAAATACATGTGGCTGTGAAAAATGTTACATAAGCTCGCATGTGATGAATCAACATCTTCTATTGACTCCAGCAGAAAAAAAAGTTGTCGTGAATCACGCATCATGCAGGCACTGTAGCTGCCAGATAGGTTTCTTCTCCCTCCGTCTACACCCGACCACCCCCTAATAGGCCGCAGTACAAACTCACGGAATTGGGTGGCAAGTGTGTAGTTGGATGCAGTTGTGGTTCAACAACTGCACTTTACTTCATCCTACCAAATAAAAAATCGAACGCAAATTGTGATGTTATGTTTCTATGGATTTGACTTCACTCGTACCAAACATGGCCTTATTTACGACCTTTGTCGTTGTGAAATAGGTTTGACGAGGAACCGCGAGCGGAAAATGTGGTGATGAAAAGGAACCGCGCCCATTTTGGGTGAGGTCCATTCCCTACCAATTTATACGGCAATGAGACGGAGCTTGTAGTTTTTTTTTTATTTAGATGGAGCTTGTAGTTGGTTTCAAGTTTCAACCGGTGTGTTTTAAATTCGATGCAACCAAACAAATGGAATTGGAAACAAGACGAGTTCGAACTGCTCTAGTTCATTTTCTGCCCAACGAAACTAAGTCTAAGGTATTATGAAATGAATTGTTCGCCTTGTCTTAGATTCCTGATCGGGTTTACCAATCAATTTCAGAGTTTGTTGTGACATTTTCCAGTCGATGCTGATGGTTTTCACTGTCAACCATAAGCAAACGGTCTATCCTCAATCAACAGCATAATTTCTAGTAATAAAAGCCACACATACCAGTTATTAGTCATTGAAATGTATAATTAAATGTTACAACCACTTTATTTCCTTTTTCAGAGCATAACAAATTTCTTATATATAAATGAATGGACACTCGGTAAAGATAGCTAAACAGACACAATTAAATTTGAATGAGTAATTTCGGCTCATCACTTGAGCACCATTACAATTGGCTACGACGTCCATCGTGCAAGCAATTCCATTTCGTGCATCGAGTCAAGTCACTTGCTGCCACCGCTTCCACCGGATGCCCAACCGTAGCCACCACCGCTTCCATATCCTCCACCACCGCCATAACCACCACCTCCGCCACCGCCTCCATAACCACCGCCCTTGCCTTTGCCGCTGCTTCCATATCCTTCACTGTTGCCACCGGTTCCATACCCTCCGCCTGGTCCACTTGTACTGCCCATGCCTCCTCCAGGTGATCCGTAGCCTCCAGGTTCACTTGTACTTCCCATGCCGCCACCAGGTGATCCGTATCCTCCTGGTCCACTTGTACTGCCTGTGCCGCCACCAGGTGATCCGTACCCTCCTCCACCTGTTATACTGCCGACGCCACCACTAGGTAATCCGTACCCTCCTCCTCCACTAGTACTGCCCATGCCGCCACCAGGCCCGTATCCCGCTCCTCCATTGGTACTTCCCACGCCGCCGCCAGGTCCGCTCGTACTTCCCATGCCCCCACCAGGTGATCCATATCCTCCTCCTCCACTCGTACTTCCCGCGCCGCCACCTGGTCCGTACCCTCCTCCACCATTTCCATAACCTTCGTTGTTACCACCACCGCTAACAACTCCTCCAAACCCTCCACCACCGCTGCTGCCAATTGCAAACCCTCCACCACCGCCACCTCGGCCGTTTCCACCCCCTCCACTTACTCCTCCTCCGCCACCACCAACCCCAACATTTCCACCACCACTTGTAAACCCTCCACCGCCGCCTCCACCAACACCAACATTTCCACCACTGCTACCATACCCGGTACTTCCTCCACCTCCATACCCTCCAGTCCCAGCGCCGCCTGTTCCACCACTGCTCCCACCACTGATTCCGCCATTACCGCCACCACTAATCCCGCCAATATTTCCACTCCCACTCTCATACCCTCCGCTACTACCGCCACTGCTGCCATATCCTCCACTGCTTCCTCCACCGTAAACTCCGTTACCATCGCCTCCGTATCCTTCACTGCTGCCACCGCCTCCATATCCTCCACTGCTGCCACCGCCTCCACCAAACGCAATCCCTCCACCATTACTAGACCCACCTCCAAATCCACCGTTGTTGCCATTTTCGCTACCCTGTCCAATTCCAACTCCTCCTCCACCACCACCACCATTGTAGCCACTCCCGCCGCTGCCCTGACCGATTCCAACTCCTCCTCCTCCTATCCCAACACTACCACCGTTACTACCACTTCCACTGCTGCCTTGCCCAATGCCAACCCCACCTGCTCCTCCTCCTCCAGCATTACCACCATTTCCGTAACCTCCACTGCTACCACCATTGTAGTCGCCGTTGTTACTACCATAGCTCCCTGATCCATAACCATTACCGCTACTTCCAACACTTACCCCACCGCTTCTGCTACCATAGCTCCCTGATCCATAACCATTACTCCCACCTCCCGATCCGCCAGACACACCTCCACCGGAACGTGCACCTCCGCCTCCTCCGAAAGCTGCACCGTTCCCTCCACTACCACCTCCGCCGCTTCCATAGCCAGAACTTCCTTTCTCAGCACCTCCACCGCTATATCCACCTCCTCCTCCTCCACCACCTCCACCACTTCCATACCCAGGACTTCCTCCTGCACTATAACCCCCTCCCCCTCCTTTGCCAGATCCGGATCCCGTTGCAGGAACCCCACCGTATCCACCCTGACCGCCCCCACCGCTGCCGTATCCTCCTTGACCACCCCCTGCCCCTCCATTGCCGTATCCAGATCCTGCTCCAGGAATCTCACCGTATCCACCCTGTCCACCACCGTATCCTCCTTTCCCACTACTGCTTCCCGGACCACCCCCGCCGTAACCCCATCCACCACTAACTCCATGGCCAGCACCACCACCACCAATTGCAAATCCGCCGCCACCACCGTAGCCCCATGACCCCGAAACGCTGGGCAGTGCACCACCGCCCATCGAGCACTGCCCCGAAAGGCACTTCTTCCACGCGCCATGTCGGACTTTAGCTGTTACGTTTTTGACATCACTAACTGTACTGTTCACCATGACTCTGCCCATCACCGTAAGCCCCGCCCATGTTAAAGCTAAGAATGCAAGCCCCAATGTCCTGGAACAGACGCTCAGAAGACTAGCCATCGTCGATCTCTCTCACAACTTGAATTCAACTCGGTTTGGTGGCCGATCGAGGACCTCAGTCTGGAACTGTATATATATGTGCAGCTCCATGCATGGACCTGTTCCTAATCGAGCGTAAAGAACTGGTTGCGGAGCAAGATTGTGACGAATCTTTAAAGCGCCACGCAAAGAAGGCGCGAATCCAGAGCGCGGATTTGCTGTTCTCAATATGAAGAGGAGCACGCTGCTCCTTTTGTGATCCACGTTCACTTATTGTGGCCGTTACAATCAGAAGATCAGGATTAAAACGAGTTGCCACATGGCATTTGATGGTGTGAGGAGCAGCCTGCTCCACATATAACCAGGTACAGCAAATCCTGGGGGGCGAATCCAGGGTTTCGGCCTTCTACAGCTTAACGGCACACATATTTTCCTCCGCCGGGGGGCATTGATTACTATTCATGACTCTTGAGCCTTGGAATAGATTTTAGCCCGATTTTCTTCGACGCTGACGATTACTACTTTCCTAAGCCGGAGGTATTAGATATGTACCAGTTCATCTTGAATTAGCTCGTCGACTTATTTACTAGTAGTTCTAATATAGAACATCCGTTATGTTAGCAAGGAATGCGGCAGTAGATAACCAGAAATGCAACCTTTTTCTTTCGGAAAATGTTATGCGGAGTCAGTTTTGGGCCCAAAAATGGGGACCCATTTGTCCTTTTTATACGACAAATGATATTTTTACGGTTATGCTTCCTATTTTGTGTGAAAAGGACAAATAGGTCCCAAACTGAATCCACAGTAGGTACTAGGAATGGCACAAATCCTCATGAAACCCAAATCCATGGAGACCCAATATGATCTCACTACTGCAAGATGGGGCCGACTTGCCTGCGGTGAAAAATTTGACGTAGCAAATAATTTGAAAATCATGTGTGTCGGTTTATATTCTCGGACCACTCTCGCAAAATTAAACCGGTCTGCATTGAACCGGCCCACACCGAAAGTAGCAAATTTATTGACTGTATAAAACCCGTCTGGAACCATTCACTCCGCTAAATCTAAATTTCAATCCCCTAGACGCCGCGACTCTGTGGCGCAAGTCCATGCTAAATCTAAATTTTAAGGCTAATATATATACATAGATCATATTTAGTCGTGAAGTCCTAGTAATGCAATTAGATTATTGTTCCTAAGTCTTGGTTGCTAATTAGTAAGTCATAACTTACATTAATATGTCTAGAAACACCATCATTACATGAATGTTTATCCAGCACAACACAAGTTTCCTGCCCAATCTAATCTCAAAGAGTGGTAGGCCACGTTTGGTTAAACATATAAGATTAGGGTGGGACGGGGAGAAGGTTAGCGAGGATGGAGGATAGGTTGCTATTTTTCCCATCTTGTGTTTGGATGAAACGTAAGACAGGACTACTCTAGGATAATGGTACATATTCATAATCTGTTAGCTCTGCCTGACAAGTTAATGTATGATTAATAAAAAAAAAGCAACAACAATACAAATATAATGTCAAGGTCATCTACAAGAGCATGATTAAAACTAGATGCAGTCACATCATGCGAACAATGAGAAACTTTTATTACAACATGTGAATTGTAGTTTCATAAGTAGGCATGGCAACGGGTCGGGTTTTACAAAACCCGACATGAACCCGACCCGACCCGTTTGTAGTTGACCCAAACCTGACCCGAACCCGAAAAAATACTGAATACAAAAACCCCCCAAACACCCGACCCGGAAATACCCAATTCCAGAGTCATATGCCCGACCCGACCCGCAAATGAAAGTTGCTACTTATACATGTGCGTGTTAAACAGAGATTTCAAGAATTGTCACACTGTTTCTGATCTTTTGCATATGTATTAGTTATTAAACATACATGCATATTCACATTGAACCAGAATTGTCCACAACAGAAGTAAAATCCTATAGGCATCAAACACGTCAATTAGTACCTCTCCCAAAATGAATCAGACATGCTGTTTTCCTTGATTTAGAAATGAATATTTGCAATTGAACACATAAATATGCTACAGGATCCACTACAGAATTCATTCAAACATAAATTTATTTGTATGAACACTATAAAATTATTTGAACACATCCACAACTCCCTACATAATACTATCCATTTGAACATAATACAAAATCCTCTGCAAAGAGGCAGATTAGAAAGCAGAGTTGCAAAGTCGGTACTATCTGAAGAAACTGGCGAGCAATAGCGCCAGGACAAACATCATCAGAACCCACTTTTTTGGCTTGGATTATTTGTTCCAGTAGTAGAGCACCGTGAGCCCTTCCTGCTCGTGGCCATACCACTGGACGAGCATGACGAGGTGGTGGATGATCCACCATGGCTGATCGTGGGGTGTGTTGGATAAATTGGATATTATGATAAATCCCTTTGTTTCGATGATGACAAACATTTCATTCTTATTAATCTAACGAGCTACTTGAGTGTGCAGGATTAAAGTGGATGACAAAGCAACTAGGGAAAATCCAAGAGCTTACATATTTATATTTCCATGCAATGTAATCACTATTGTAAAAACTTGTACAAATATATAATGTACAAGTACTTAGATTGCATGTAAATCAAGCGTTAGATCTTCCCTAGCCAATCACCACACTTAGATAGGTCATCCCCTTCAAATAGGATCACATATGCACACTCATACACATGCTTAGTGGTTTAATTAAAAGATTGAAAACAGGGTCAATCTCGGTCGACCACACTCCTCGACCGAGACACTCTCGGTCGACAAACTTCTCGACCGAGAAAGATCCAAAGTAGCCGTTAGACACAACAGACAAGTTAGTTGGCAGTTGAAGAAAGACGTTGCAAATCACTTATTCCAGAGAGCCTGTCGGTCGACAAAAGTTCGACCGAGTAGGTGTCTCGGTCGACCATTTGTCGACCGAGATGGTCTCTGACAGCAAATGCAGAATTAATTAATTAGTCGTTGTTAAAGCAACAACTTTGTACCTAACGGCTAGTTAAGCACTTAGAAACCCCTAGAAGTTGTCTAGAACGTCCTTAAGCATCCATAGGCCATTCCTATAAATAGGACAAGCCATAGGACACTAAAACGCAACTCTTTACACTTGTGCTACACTTGAGAGTGAATTCTTATTGGCAATCTGTTTTGAAGCAATAGAGCAAATTCCTACATTGGCTATTCAATCCTATTGCTCCCATTTCGTGTCCTATAGGCTAGCATCTCCTTACCACAGCACCTACACTTCTACACTCATTGGTTAGGAGATTGATACGCTTGATATAGGCAAATCAAGCCTTGTACTTAAAAGGATAAGTTGTAATTTCTGTTTTCCTTCTTGTTCCTTTTTATTCTTTGTATTCTCCTTGCTACTCCTAGGGTTGGAGGCTGCGGATTGGAGAAGGTTCTTCTCGGAGGAGAAGGTGGACTTCAAGCTACTTCAAAGAAGGCTATCGCACGGGAAGCTACTTCAAGAAGGCTATTGCAATGGGAAGCTACTTCAGGAGGAAGGCTGCTTCAAGGTGGTGCAATTACTTCTAGGTGAAGGCTGCTTCAAGGTTGGGCGATTACTTCTAGGTGAAGGTTGCTTGAAGGGTTTAGGGAGAGAAATTGTAATTTTATGTAAAGTCCTTGCGAGGTAATAAAATTCATTTCTTTCCAAATCCCGGTTGGGTAAGCAACCGGGTAGTGGACTGACAGCTTTAGTATTTGCTAAAGTTGGAACCACTCTAAATCCTTGTCCCCTTGTCCAATATTTTTGTGGTTGGTTGTTTGAGTTTAAATTATTATTAAAATCTTTATAAAACTCTATTCACCCCCCCTCTAGTAGTTTTCAGGGTGTTGGTATAGGCACATGACGGTGAACAATCACGTTCATGACTTGGTTGACGACCTCGACCCACCTCTCCCTCATTGTGGCGTCGGGGGTGACACCATGAGAGTGTTGATGATAAGGAACAATAGGATGAAGAGCGCGGCACCGCAGACAATGAGCCAGAGGAAGAGTGTGACGTCTTTCGGGTGGAGAGGCACACCACATCCATGCCAAACTGTCAAAGTGCCGTCAGTCGCGGCGCAGTCAGCGCCCGATGTTGCTTTATCTGTTTTAATCATGGACTGCAACGGTGGTGGATGTTGGAGTCGTGGTGGTGCAGAGTTTCGGTGGTGGGCATTGTTAGTTTTTGTTGGGTTTGTTGAGGAAGGAGAAAGGGGGAAATCGGCAGATGATGTCGAGCTTCTGGTACTAGTCCTTTGACGGCTGGGCTTTGTGGGAGTCCATGAACTTCTCGTCGTGGTGGGTCTGGTCGTGACCGCCGCATGGGATATGTGCGCATTTGATCCTCCAGCGGAAATAAAGCAAAATTAGGGATCAGGTGTGTGGTCTTTGGACTATTGGTGTCGGTGTCTCTTGTGAGAGACTATTAGTACGAGTGTATGAGGTGGTTGCATGTGGGTTTTCAGACCCTACAATATCAGACCTGCAGTGCACTAGTGATACTTCCAACTAAAACCGCAAAATTCGAATACACTCAAAAAATCCGAAATTCACGGAACAAGAAGATGATTCAGGGTCTAAAAGTGTGTTCATTGTGTAGGTCTCGTCAAAAGGATCAATTTAGTATATAGGTTCATATATTTTGGCCAAGGGAGTTAAGAGTTATGTATTTTTGAATATTTACATTGAAACTATTCGGTTTCACATAGGTGTTACCTTTATTTATGTGATGCTCAGGATCGTTGATGGTGTGTGCTTCTGGGATCACCCGCGATCGAGTGGCTGATGTGGGGCACACCCACCCACAGCAGAGAGGGGGGAGTAGAGGAATGGCCTAAATCGTGGCGCACAGAGGGTCGTTCGATCAGAGTCAACAGCTGACCGTCCTTTCGATCTAATGGCGGTGGCATCCTGTGTTCTTGGACCAGGCTTCCAGGTGGCTCGTCGCTGGTCTGGTGGCCTCAGACGCTCGGGCGCAGCCAGCACCCGCCCTCGATCGCCGCTAGATGTTGTCCACCGCTGGGTCGGAAAAGGCCCACACAAGGCGGTTCCTGCTCACCGGAAGGGACCGCAGCCTGGTCTTCGAGGGAGGGAAACACCCCGGCAACCCACCGTTTGGCTCCGTTTGGGCTAGAAGAGGTCAGAAAGCATTCTTTTAGGGGCGGCCGGTGTGCTTGGAGGAGAAATCTGATAGGCCCACTAACTCAGCCCAAGGGAGAGCCCACCCCAAAAGCTAGCTTGTAGGGGGGAGAGCCCTTGGACCTTATTAGGTCCCCATCAGCTGCCCATACAGCCAATATGGGACTAAATAGTCCTAACAAACCCTCCCACTTAAGGTCCGACGTCCCGACGGACCAACCTTGGCATCCCAAACTACCAAGATTGATCCATCAGACCCACAACACAGCAGCCCAACTACTGCAGTGAAACACCTTCAACAGCCCATACTGCCAAAGGAGGACAATCGGGCCCAAATTGGGAGGGACTGGCTCTGATACCATTTGATAGGCCCACTAACTCAGCCCAAGGGAGAGCCCACCCCAAAAGCTAGCTTGTAGGGGGGAGAGCCCTTGGACCTTATTAGGTCCCCATCAGCTGCCCATACAGCCAATATGGGACTAAATAGTCCTAACAAAATCTGAACCAGGGAAAGATGGCGGCACCTAGGGCTGGAAGAAAGGAAACGGCTATCAAGCAGCCATTTTAAGGCAAGACACAAGAAGAAAAGAGAGGGGAATGAGAGAGGGGGCCAAGCCGATGCTTTTGCCCAAGTTTTTATCGTTCAAGTAGGCCAAGGAGGGCGTCTATTGGTCGTCGGAAAGCACTGCTCTACAATGTACGGAGCAACGAGGAAGACGAAGGAGATGCGTCGGATGGAGGGTCCATCATGATCCATGTCCGATCCAAAGGTGGTGAGCATCTGCGCTCACCTATGACCTACCCAAGCTAAGGAAGTGGCTGGGCCGCGGGCGAAATTGGGCCCAACAAGGATTAAAAACGAAATAAAATCAATTAAACGAAGATTAAAGTAGTAATGTTCATGAGGCCATATCTTTGGCTATGATAGTCTGATTGAGGCGATCTTGGTACCGTTAGAAAGATAATCGAAAGATATATAACATGAAATATATTAGGGATCAAATTTATGACATTAAATCGTTTCAAAATATCTTGCAAGATTGTGATTCATAATTCATGAAACTTAGATAAAAGTGCAAATTAATGCCACACATGGTGAAATTGATCATCGATGTGACTAAATTGGAGCATCATCACATTCAAATTATGAAATTGACATCGGATTGAGAAAGAGGCCACTTGATGAGAGAAAGATAGTAATAGAGGAGAGAGAAAAGACCATGTTGTCATAATCACATCATTGCTTTTCTTTACCTCTCCATGCCAAGATAAATTTGCACATCTATGGTATTGGCAGACAAGCGTCAAAACTATGGTATTATAGGAAGATGCCACATCAACAAATAAAGCATGTTTCACGGTTCAAGATACATCAACAAATAAAAATAGGATGCTAGCATGAACAAGCTCGAATCCTAGTCCAACATATAAACACCTTACTGATTTGGGTCAAGCCTTGGGATTAGAGGCACATTAAATCAAGGTTAAGCATTGAAGAGCTAATCTTTAGCATAAAAGTCTATTTTAGGTCATTTACGCCACATTAGATTATTCTAGGGTACAAAGATGAATCAAGTTCGAATCTTTATGCATAAAAATGTACAAGGTATTGATATTAAGATATCATCATGTTTTGGGGCATGAAAGCTCAACATTATGTATTCAAATAGGATATAAATCTTAAATATACTTTAAAAACATGCCTTTTAGGATATCAACAAAAATCGAGATAAAATTAGACTCTAAAAGTATTTTTATTAGAAAGATCTCATTTTTTCGGATAGAAGGCCATATATTATACATCAAGATTGGCCAAAGAAATTGGGAGAAATGAATATTTGAAGATCACCTCAAAAAGATGCATTTTTGACCCTTAGATCTGGATCTAAGGGTTCAGACCTAGGCCTTATATGATGCTTGTCTAACTGGACCTGTAGGATGCGTGACCCAGCCCAAACTGGGCGCTGATCGAAGCCCAGCTGGTCCTCACCTCTTCTCTACACCAAGAGACGCCGACCCGCACAAGATGATGTCCCTGAACTCCACTAATTGCCACCTATCTCCACCAAACACTGACCCAAAACTTCCTTCTCTGGCCCTTCTCACATGCACAACAACGCCGAGAAACGGCCATGGCAGATGCAGCCGGACAAAGGGGAGGTGGCTGTGGCACGAAAGGATTCCGCCTACCCCTGCGATGATGGCACACAATCGATGATGCCTTCAGATCGTGGTGAGGTGGTGTGGATCATAAACGCTCATTGGGCGGCGGCGGCGGCGGAAGCGGCGGCGCCACCATGGGTGGCTGAAGAAGGAAAGAAGAGAGCAAGGAGTTGAATGGGGCATCAATTTCGCAAAATGGGGTGGAAACAAAGGTGATTGGGTGGAGAAAAGTTAGGTTAGGTGGTGGCAGTGCCACCTCCGCTGGTGGCAGTGCCACCTCCGCTGGTGTGAGGGTGTCATGTATGGAGGTTGGTGATGTAATCCTAACCGTTGGTTCGGGGGGTGGGCACACCCTATTTGGGCCCAATTGGGGCAAAAAACGAATAAATCAGGATAAAAGGGCAAGTTCAACATATCATAACTTTTAACTCGTTGATCCGATTGAGATGATTTTTGTACAGTTGGAAAGACAACTGAATTTTCTATAACTGAGATATATTTTTATAGAAAGGGGAGTACATTTGAATGGGCTCAATTTTGATTGCAAGTTGGTGATACATAGTAAGCATCAAAACTCATATTAGAGTCATATATTTAAGTACAAAGTGATGTATAACCAATAGCAATGCATAAATTGAGAATAATGTGTCTTAAAGTTATCAAATAGATGGTGATGGAGGTTATTGAGAACAATAGAGCATCTAATGAGTCAAGATGTATATAAATTGAATGATAAATAAAATCCATATTGTCACATCCTCCCCACCTTAAAAGGAATTTGGTCCTCAAAATCAAATCAAGTCATCAATCGAGATTGGGTTTTCCTATTTAACACCAAAATCATCATAATATTCTTAGAAGGTATCATCATTGCTTATGATATCTGTCTCATTCCAAAATCGAGTAATCGAGCATCATGGTCAACACATAGGCACATAGATCATCAAATTGGAAGTATCATCACACAAGTCACAATTTTGAAGTGATTATCCTATAGATTACCAAATTTGGAAAGATCACATTTCAAGTCAATTGGATAGTTTTCAAGCGTAAGACATGACTTTCATTTCCAACATTTAGGGTTCTAGCTTTTACATTGGCCTAGGTGAGGTTATACATCCATTATTGAGATTTCATGTTTCAACAATTTGAGACAAACATTATAGTTCAACATAGTGATTTCATGCTCAAAATCGATGGAAGGGCCCACCCTAGTTCACATGGAGCCTAACCCTAAGTCATAAATCGATCAAGTTAACATAATCATTATTTTACATTTTTGAGATGTGGGAACATGGAAGTCATTAATCATATATCGAGGGTGACCTCAAGATCCAAGTAGGGTGATCATAGGAGTCAAATCAAAATGAAGTTCAATAACCATGAGTCAAGATTTCAGCAATCAATATCCGAGAGTCAAGATTTGGACATCAAAGTAGGTCCAACCATTTTGAAGCTAGGGTTTATATTCCTATTTTAGAACTTAGGGGTGACTTTGAAAAACACTAGAGGGGGGGGGTGAATAGAGTTTTTAAATATTTTAGCAATTATCTAACTCAAACAACCACAAATGAAGAATGGAAGAAGGAGACAGGTGTTTAGAGTGGTTCCAACTTTAGCAAATACTAAAGTTGTCAGTCCACTACCCGGTTGCTTACCCAACCGGGATTTTGAAAGTATTAATTTTATTACCTTCACAAGGATTTACACAAAATACAATACTTTCTTACACCCCTTGAACAACCTTCAATTGAAGTAGATGCACCAACCCGAGGTAACCTTCTTGAAGTAACTCCAAGCTCCCCCTTGAAGTAGCCTTCCTCTCTAGAAGTAACCTCCCATTGCACCAGCCTTCTTGAAGTAGCTCAAGGTCCCCTTCTTCACCAAGAAGATCTTCAACCTCTCCAATCCGCAGCCTCCGACCTAGGAGTAGCAAGGAGAGTACAAACAACAATAGAGAACAAGAAAGAAAATAGAAATTACAACTTATCCTTTTGTTGCACAAGGCTTGATTTGCCTAGATCAAGCGTGTAGATCTCCTAACCAAAGTGTATGGAAATGTAATTGCAGTGGATAGGAGATGCTAGCCTATAGGACATGAATTTTGAGCTAAGAGAAGAAGTAGCCAATTGTCACTATGCTCAATTTGCACAAACAGGTTGCTTAAGGTATGCTCAAAGATTTCTCAAGTGTAACAAGTGTGTTTAGGTGTCTTAAGGCATGTCCTATTTATAGGAATGTCCTACAAGTGCTTAAGGACGTTCTAGACACCTTCTAGGGGTTTCTAAGTGCTTAACTAGCCGTTAGGTACAAGTTTGTTGCTTTAGCAACGGCTAATTGATTAATTCTGCAGTTGCTGTCAGAGTCCATCTCGGTCGAGAAATGGTCGACCGAGACACCTACTCGGTCGAACTTTTGTCGACCGACAGGCTCTCTGAATCAAGTGTTTTGCAACGTTTATCTCCAACTGCCAACTACCTTGTCAGATGTGTCTAACGACTACTTGGGTCTTTCTCGGTTGAGAAGATTGTCGACCGAAAGTGTCTCGGTCGAGGAGTTAGTCGACCGAGATTGACCCTGTTTCAATTTTTCAATTAAAGCACTAAGTGTGTGTATGAGTGTGCATATGTGACACTTATTTTAAGGGGATGACCTATCTAAATGTGATGTTTAGCTAGGGAGAATCTAACGCTTGATTTACATGAAATCTAAGTACTTGTACATTATATATTTGTACAAGTTTTTACAAGGCGATTACATTTCATGAAAATATAAATATGTAAGCATATGGATTTCCCTAATTGCTTTGTCATCCACCTTATTCCTGCAACACTCAAGTAGCATGTTAGATTAACAAGAATGAAATGTTTGTCATTATCAAAACAAAGGGATTTACAGATGTCCATTTAGCCAACAATCTCCCCCTTTTTGAAGATGACAAACATTTCCTAAATATAAAATAAGAAAGTATAAAAACATGTGAGTTTCATACCTGAATATTACCTTTGTAAATTTCTTCTCTTGTTTATAAAATGTGTGCTTATTATTCCCCATGAATTATGGAACATGAAATCCAATCCTTTCGGGAATATAGCAACTTTCAATGTAAAGCCAAGAGTTTATGAAACTCATTGATTGAGTTTTGCACAAATACTAAGTTTTATATTTATTATTGACTTTTGCACAGATACTAAGTTTTATATTTATTTCTCCCCCTTTGTCATTTCAAAAAGATATCCGTTTAAGAATAAATATTTGTATAAAAAGTGTTGCTCCCCCTTAAATACATATCCATTTTAAATAGATGGTCAATTTAGCCACAATTTTTAAATTTCAGGTTTTGCAAAAATGTCATCCCTTTTTTATTTATGATATATTTATTACTCCCCTTACTTTGTATGCTCTACTAGAGTAGTCTTATAAGCCATATTCGAATGATGCCATAGAGGAATATCCAATATACTCAGTAAAGATAACCATTTCATGTAAAGATAACCATTTCATTGCAAAGATAACCATTTATTTCAATCATGCAAAGATAATCATTACATTACAATCATGCAAAGATAATCATTTCATTACAACTAATACAACGGTCACCCCAAATCTCACTGGAAAGACTTGAGTATTACATCAATATCAGGGTCTTTTCCAAGAAATGGCTCAGCTCCATAATATTGGACTAAAGTTTGCCACTCCAAAGCACCTGTCTTGGTTAAAGCATATGCTTCCAAGAAGGTAGGAACCCGATCAAAACGGAAATGAGCAGCAATGTCTTGTAATTGTATTGAGGAGAACTGAGTATGTGTGAGATCTGTAGATGGTGTAGGTGGAGGTTGGTAGTAGTTGTAAGATGGATTATATGGGTTGAGCATGCCAGGATTTAAAGAATAAGGATATTCATCTGGTTGATTTGGAGAGAGGGTTTGCATCCTTTGATTTAGGTAGGTCATGGCATGGTGGTTATAGTCTAATTGTCTGCTTAGATGATATTGTGACCCAGCAACATAGGTTAGGGTGTTTTGGATGGGATCATAGGATGGGTTGGTAGGAGGAGGTGGTGGTGGTATATCTTGAGTAGATGTCTCACCTTCCGTCCTAGCCCTCTTGTGACCAAAATCAATTCCCATTTTCTCTACTGTGTTTTTGCTTATTTTTTGTGGTCTTCTTTCCCATGTGTATCCCATATCCTCAATTTGTGTTTTAAGAAAGTGTTGAGTGATTTGGCATACAAAATCAGCATATGGGGGATTGCCAGAAAACTCAAGCATGTTCTTAAGGATTATGCGGATAAAATTTATGGGAATACGTTTGATAATGGCATAAATTAAACACATGCGAAAAATAGGGACTTCAGACTTGTTTGCTCTAGGGTGTATGTTTGTGGAAACAATAAGATTGACAATCCTAGCAGCATGTTTGAGATTAATGGCATAGTAGGTACCCCTATCTTCGTGACACGTAGTATTAGATTGAAAAATGGCTCATTTAATGTCACTAAGACTGACGGTATGATCTCCTTGGGAAAATGTATTGAGTGGATTTCCAGTCGTGAGGTCAAGAGTGTCTTGATATTCATCTAAGTCGATGTTGAGCATGTCAAGAATATCCTCTTCAGTAAATCGAAAGCTATGCCCATTGACCATAGAGTAGAAGAAGTTATTGTCATTTTCGGAATGGGAGATTAGGTTTGCATAGAACTCATTTACCACTTTTGAAGAGTAGGAAGGGAAGGAAGGGTTAAGAAATTCTTTCAAATTTTGCACCTCAAAAAGATCCTCCAGGTCGAAGATGCTGAGGAAGTCCAAGACGTCAACCGACCATCGTGGAAGAGGAGTTTTGGAGGAGAGCCTGAGATAGCGATCACCAGCATCTGCGTCGACGAAGGGGATGTCGTTGATGATCGTCAATGGTGGAGTAGCCTCCCTTCCTTTCTTGCTAGCAACTTTCTTCTTTCCACGTGTAGAGGATGAAGCCATTTCTTTGCTTTAAGGTGGAGAAGAAGAAAGAAAGTCTTGGGGATGAGGAAGCTAAAGGATTGCACAAGAATGCACTAGAGAGAAGCTATGGAAGTAAGAATATGAGAGTGTGTAACAATGACCCGTTTTTGGCCCTTTTTATAGCAAATCAGTGACCAGGTCGGTCGACAATTTGTCGACCGATCGACCGCAATGGTCATATTCCAGACGCGCCACTCGGTCGTCCAACGGTCGACTGGTAACGGTCGGCCGCCCAACGGTAACGGTTGTAAACGGTCGGATTCCAATGGTCATATCCCAATGGTCAATTCTCGGTCGAACAATTGTCGACCGACACTGGCTCGGTCGAACAATTGTCGACCGGAAGTGTGTCTGATGTTATTTCTGTCTGAGGTCTGTCGGTCGAAAGAGATAGGCTGACCGAGATGTTTTCGGTCAAAGAATTCGTCGACCGACAGACTTACTGAGTATGAATTTTTAAGCTAATTTTTAATGCAAATAATGGACTAAATTTGTAGAGCATATATACTTTCTAAGGGAGTAATATTGTGATTATTATTACCAATATTTGGACAATTTTGTGATCATAAATTAATTGTTCTTTTAATCACAATTTTTATATAGAAAATGATATTCAAATAAGTATTGTGTCAAACTTATTTTAGGTCGACTTTGACTACGACCATAGTGCCCCTTGGTCAAATTTCATTTCAACCAAGAGGCAAATTTTCAGATTTCCAAATTGAATACTCGTATATAATATCTGCATGTAATTTGATTAGATATCAATTTGAAGTATTTTAAATAATACTCAATATGAAAACATTTGTCCTTAATTTTTCTTAGAATATAAGTTTTGTTGTAGTTACATGAATATCAAATTTCACTTCTTCTTGTATCCTCATAAGATTCTTAAGTAATATCTCGGTTCTTAAAAGATACCAATTGAGAAACATTTATCTTATGTGTTGCAAGCATTAAAACAACATATACCAACAAATCATTTTGTTTGCCTATTCATCAAGGATGCAATAATCATTATTCAAGCATCAACGTTGAAAATATATCCATGATGTAATGATTTTAACATATGGTTTCTATGTGAATAAATCAAAGAATACTTGGAACGGACCATGTAGGTAGTAATTTTGATATGATTCATAATTTTCAGTTTTAATTCATTTAGAGAATGAACCAAATTAATCTCATATACGTTCTCAAAGTTAATTTCCAGAATGTATACTTTGTTTTGCATGTACAAACAGTTATTAATAACAAGTAGATATCAATTTGTCCAATCGAAAATAGCAGATTTATTTCAGACTGAAAATCAGTGACCTCCTCGGTCGACAATTTCTCGACCGACTGTTCTCTCGGTCGACAGTTTCTCGACCGACATGATTTCTGAAATGTTTTATGAACTGTTAATTGCTTCCAAGTAAAACACAATTATGCAAGTTAGATGTTTAGATACTTGAATTAATTTAATATTCCATTATGTTGAGTTGAGATAGACATAGAAATATACAACTTAGGTCCTTGGTCATATCTCAACTTAATTCTGTTCATTTAGTTTGGAGGTTTTGGAACCCAAACTAACTCAACATCCTTTTTCTTATAAGGACATGAAAAAGAATAATGACCAAGACGCAAACAATAATGACAACATATAGAATCAACCTCATATCTCTTTCTATGATTTTGGTCTAGGTTGTTCTTGGGTATATTTGTATTTGTGCCTTTAGGTACATACATAGATTGATGTGCTTGTGTCTTTTTCCATCTAGGTTTATTATTAAGATTTTCCTTTAGGCTTGTAACCTAGTCCTCTCCTTCCAACTTGATGGTATGGATCTTTTAAGATTTGATCAAGAATGCCATTATTATTTAGACTACTAACTTTTTGTTGTAACTTAGCAATATCATCCATTCTCTTCTTGATATCTAGCTTTGCTTGATCTAGATTGGATGATAATGAATTTCTTTCTTTCACGATAGTATCATAATCTAGATGTGAGCACAAAACAGGTTGTTTTTGAAGATCATTCACTTGAGTCTGCAAATTAATCTTTTCTAGAGAAAGGAGATTACAATTTGCTTCTACATATTTTAGCTTAATATCATGATCTTCAATAACCTTTTTGAGATCTTCATTTTCAGATATAATAGCAAGAAGCTTAGCATGTAACTCATCATTTGCTTTATTAGATTTCTTTAATTTCTTCTTGCACTCAATATATTTATTGTGTGTCTCTTCAAGAGAAGCAACTAGCTCTTCTTTAGATAAATAAAAAAGGCTTACTTCTTCTTCTTCTTCTTTACTTATTGTAGCAATAAGACATTCTTTATGTGTATCTTCCTTCTTTGACCTCCACGGGCAACCAAGTGTTGCATGGCTTGTTCCTAAGCACCATCTGCAACTTGTTGAAGGTTGCCCCATACTTTTCCTTTGTTTGTGGTTGTAGACACCACCACCCTTCATACTTCAAGACTCGATTAGAGCTCCTTGAAGCCTGCTCTGATACCAATTGAAAAACACTAGAGGGGGGGTGAATAGAGTTTTTAAATATTTTAGCAATTATTTAACTCAAACAACCACAAATGAAGAATGGAAGAAGGAGACAGGTGTTTTGAGTGGTTCCAACTTTAGCAAATACTAAAGTTGTCAGTCCACTACCCGGTTTCTTACCCAACCGGGATTTTGAAAGTATTAATTTTATTACCTTCACAAGGATTTACACAAAATACAATACTTTCTTACACCCCTTGAACAACCTTTACTTGAAGTAGATGCACCAACCCGAGGTAACCTTCTTGAAGTAACTCCAAGCTCCCCCTTGAAGTAGCCTTCCTCTCTAGAAGTAACCTCCCGTTGCACCAGCCTTCTTGAAGTAGCTCAAGGTCCCCTTCTTCACCAAGAAGATCTTCAACCTCTCCAATCTGCAGCCTCCAACCTAGGAGTAGCAAGGAGAGTACAAACAACAATAGAGAACAAGAAAGAAAATAGAAATTACAACTTATCCTTTTGTAGCACAAGGCTTGATTTTCCTAGATCAAGCGTGTAGATCTCCTAACCAAAGTGTATGGAAATGTAATTGCAGTGGATAGGAGATGCTAGCCTATAGGACACGAATTTTGAGCTAAGAGAAGAAGTAGCCAATTGTCACTATGCTCAATTTGCACAAACATGTTGCTTAAGGTATGCTCAAAGATTTCTCAAGTGTAACAAGTGTGTTTAGGTGTCCTAAGGCATGACCTATTTATAGGAATCTCCTACAAGTGCTTAAGGACGTTCTAGACACCTTCTAGGGGTTTCTAAGTGCTTAACTAGCCGTTAGGTACAAGTTTGTTGCTTTAGCAACGGCTAATTGATTAATTCTGCAGTTGCTGTCAGAGTCCATCTCGGTCGAGAAATGGTCGACTGAGACACCTACTCGGTCGAACTTTTGTCGACCGACAGGCTCTCTGAATCAAGTGTTTTGCAACGTTTATCTCCAACTGCCAACTACCTTGTCAGATGTGTCTAACGACTACTTGGGTCTTTCTCGGTCGAGAAGATTGTCGACCGAAAGTGTCTCGGTCGAGGAGTTAGTCGACCGAGATTGACCCTGTTTCAAATTTTCAATTAAAGCACTAAGTGTGTGTATGAGTGTGCATATGTGACACTTATTTTAAGGGGATGACCTATCTAAATGTGATGTTTAGCTAGGGAGAATCTAACGCTTGATTTACATGAAATCTAAGTACTTTTACATTATATATTTGTATAAGTTTTTACAAGGCGATTACATTTCATGAAAATATAAATATGTAAGCATATGGATTTCCCTAATTGCTTTGTCATCCACCTTATTCCTGCAACACTCAAGTAACACGTTAGATTAACAAGAATGAAATGTCTGTCATTATCAAAACAAAGGGATTTACAGATGTCCATTTAGCCAACAGACTTGTGGTTCCTCCCTTCCTCAATTTTTATTGAAATGTCATACACATTTTGTTGAGCTTTCGCTATCAATATTCAAGCACATTATTTCGTGTATAATTATTTAACATGGATTTTCTCCATATATTAGGACTCATGGTGACCTTTCCTCATGGTCTTGGTCTTCCTACTAGCCTTCCCTCTTGGGCTTGGTCTTCACAGTGACCTTCTCTCCTAAGCTTGGTCTTCAGGGTGGCCTTCCCTCCTGGGCTTGGCTCGTTTGTGACCTCCCCCCTGGGCTTGGTCTTCATGGTGGCCTTCCCACCGAAGCTTGGTGCATTTGTGACCTTCCCTCCTAGGATTGGTCTTCATGGTGTCCTTCCCTCTTAGGATTGGCTCGTTTGTGACCTTCCCTCCTGGGCCTGGTCTTCATGGTGGCCTTACCTCCTGCGCTTGGCTCGTTTGTGACCTTCCCTCCTGCGCTTGGTCTTCATGGTGGTCTTCCATCTTGTGCTTGGCCCCTTTGTGTACTTCCCTTCCGGGCTTGATCCCTTGTTGTTAGTCACTTCCTTAGTGCATCTTCCTCATGTACCTCAGAGATAGCATAATTGGGTTCAAAGAATTATACTCATTGTATGTGCTTTTCATGCTATGTATACTTAATCCTTCAAACTTTAGGAGACATTCAAGGTTACATCAATTTCTTAAACTAATTGGTTAACTCATCCATATAGGGGGAGTATCTATTATCAAATTGTATTTCATAATGTCATGACAACAAAGACCAAGATCATAATAGAGCTACCATAATTCAAGATTTTGTAAGATCAAGTTCATGATCGTGGTCCCTTCCTTTCATGATCATGGCAAGGGCATGATTTAGAAATATAGGAGTCAAGTTGGGAACTCAAGAGTTAGAACATAATAGGGCTAGATTGATATCCACATCCATCCTATCACTCAAAATTGAGATTTACAAAAAAACATAGAAATCGATAGTGAGATGCCTCTTGTAAACAATCTTTCATCATTATTTTTAGAGTCCAAGAGCTTAGTCATTCCATGGTATGATCATGGTACATATCAAATAGCAGAAATTTGCTTAATCATGTTTGAGATTTGGTCAAGAATAGGGAAACATGGATTCAATCAAATAGGGAACTCATCAACTATGAGGTATAATGTATAAAACCTCCTTATCTCATCTAATTTAGACCATTATCATGTTTACCTCAAATATAGACAACATGTAGTCTAGATTTGATAAAGTGGACTTTACACGATCTGAGGGATCATTCAAGAGTTCTTATATTTAAGAGTTAATCATAATCAAGTTTTCAAATTAAGGTCAGATCATGGCATCATCATCATATTACTCAAGTTTTACCAATTTATTCAAATTTTAATTTTCCTCATGCATAGGCTACCCATAATAGAGAGATCATGTGATTGATAGTCATGATTAGAAGAATCACATGAGGGGATGAGAAGCTAACTAATCATGATTTAATTGGTTGCTTCAGGTAGTCCTTAGAGAAGAGATAATATTCTAGAAGACTCTCTAAGGTATGTGGAACTGGGTTATTAAACATGCATAGAGGATATGTGATTGCTCTGATACCATTTGTCATGGAACCATTTATTACCCTAAATCTACACTCCTAATGGCTACACAGCCAAAGGCAAGTGGACCCTAAAATTTGTCCCTAGAATGGATCACATAACATTTCCATTGTGACGACCTGATAACAAATCAAGCCATCACCAGTAATAATCGCAGAATAACCATAAGCAGCGGAATTAATCAAAAATCACTAAGAATTAAAACCATTTTGCACATAGATCTTTTCCAGGAAAACTCATATTGAAAGAACCACAACTTTATATACATGTGGTTCATATCATACATACATTGTTCCATCTCATCTTAAGGATAACAAGTACCAGTTGCTTTACTCAAACATACACAAGAGCAACATAAAACCTCAAGGTAATAAAACCAAAATCTCAATTTGTTCATAAAAAGCACTAAGTACTATCTCCCAAGGACCTGAGAGTACAAAGACGACACATATGACTTCTATCTATAAGACACGATAGATAGTACACTCAACCTGAGCTAGTACTATTGTCCCTACTGGTGTGGTCCTTCTTCTATAATCTGATTTCTACTTCCTCGTCTGCGTCCACCTAAAAATTGTGGATCCCACGGGGTGAGACTATTGTCCCATCGAGAGATATAACTCTCTACCAAAAATACTATTATCGTAGTAAATAGTATAAAATTGAGTAGAGGATACTTTATGCAATTAGCAGGTTTATTTGCAGTGTAAAGCAATAATATTGATAATATAGTTCAACTGTTCATAATAGAGTTATAAATCATCCATTTTTTTAAAAAGGAATATAAAGAACATGGATAACATCTATCAACTAAGATGTATAAAAGTAATGAGGCATCAACCAATATTTTCCACATTTGATTTTTTAAGCAAATACGCTACACGGATAATTACATATTCACATTCACACTTATGTCCAGAGGAGATGAGGTATACCGCTCATACTCCAACCGACAATGACTACGTTAAGCATTGGTACCATAGAAGGTCAGTGGCAGAGCCGGCTGTCATGACTTCACATGTCTCGATCAGTACGAGATATCTGGCAGGACATCTTGTGTCTACTGCAATTAGCTTGTCGGGGTATAGCGACATCTTCACTATAGAGTTACATACGCAGCATGTACTCTCTTCGGGAGAAGTCCACTGAGCTTTCCCAGATTATTTTTCATCAGGAAGACCACTGAGCCTGGTTTTAATTTCATCAGGAAGTCCACTAAGCAACCTGGTGTAGTTGGGGAGTCCAATGAGCACCCCTGTTTAGTTGGGAAGTCCACTGAGCACCCCAGTATAATAATTACATATTAAAAAATATGTATACCAAGTTAAACTCATTTCACCATTCAGAAAATCCTGACACTGAATAGGTCTATGGTTTTGGCAACTACATGGTAACATTTCTCTTAATTAATTAAGTGTATTACTGTATCTTTTAGCATTAATCAAGTTACAAGTAAGAATTATATCAGATACAACAAAGAAAGATAAAATATGTTTATCAAGTACTTTCATGATCTTTGGAACACATATATCAGTTAGGATCTCAATCTCTTATCATCGTCATGCTTAGGTATTCAAACCCTTAGTTCATCACTGAGTACTGTTACCACATAGTGGGTAACCATTACCTTTAGATCATCAGACCAAGGTATTAATTCACATAGTTCACAAAGCTCATTAAATTTGTATCGAATAAATATTATTGCTTTTAGTTAGCTATGATGATCACCTCATGATACCTGCATGGTTAGTATTTCATAATAACAGAAATATCACATACCTGTCATTTCCATGCAATGCAAAAGAAACATATTCTTCCCATTAATTAGGGTTATGATTTCCCTTTATCAACTAATTAGGGTTTCAAATCATCTCTTCACCCATTATATAAGATTTACCTTTAAGAACCACTTAGGGTTTTCAAGATCACATCATAGAGGATCAAGCCCAAATTCATACTCCATTCATACTAGGAGTATCACATATACTCGTTACATGTTTAGCATTCCAATATTAGTTTCTCTCTCATCCTCACTAGGATGTTGATTCCACCATACTTTTATTAAGTTGGATCCATTCTCCTTTTAAGATACGTTAGCTCATAATTGCATTAAACTCATTACCTTTTTAATGTTGCATTTAACATAACACACAACATATATCACTTAGTCAAATACATTGGATTGAAGCATACCTACCATATCGGGCATCATGGTGTATATATGCTATCATATTGTGTTTGAGATACAACCTTCACATCATATAATGTATCTACATCAGGCATGTGGTGTGACTAGATCATCATATCGTGTTTAGGGTGTATCCCCTAACACCATAACGTGTATCCATCTCGGGTTAGCTATCACTTAGTTCTTATCATCTCAAGTTAACCTCAAATCTTATATGAGCTAGATGCTTGACCTCATATCGGGTATAAGGGGTCTACTTGTTGCCATATCATGCACAAGATGTGCACCATATTAGGCGTAGTGTGTATGCCTCATCATGGTATCATTCAAGTGGTATATACACAATACCATATCGGTTTCCCACCTTGGATTGGTATCTCGGGTTACCATGTTGATTGACATATCAGGTTAGCATATTGGGTAGGCCATTATGCTCCTATCCTTTCATACTTTCAAGGAAATAGTTTTTGTCATGTGATTGAATGACAACTAGATATCAGATTGGGATCTTTCACAATAATCCTTTACTCATAATGATAGGGAGTATTGGGTTTCAATCTATCATCTAGGGTTTCAACTCTATATCGGTTGGAGTGTTCAATTGGCACTATATCGTGCATGAGATATGATATTAACCTTATATAGTGTATAAGGTGTAAGTAAGTACCTCCCATATCATTCATAAAGTATGCTTCATATCGTTCATGAGATATCACCTATCACCATATCGAGTTACCCTTCATCTTGGGTTCCATATCGAGTTATAAGGTACTTCAACCCCATATCGGGTTGTACCATGATGATGTCATCATCATCAACCTCAAGACCTTTGTATTGCTTATTCTAGTTCATGGAAAACAGTCCTAACAACTTATTGAAACTCAAAGGAACATCAATTATTCAAAGGAATTCAAAATTGAAAGTAAATCAACAAGTTCAACTATATTGAAGGTGAATAATAACATAGTTGGGTTCAAGTTATATAACCCACCTCTAGAACAACTTCCAAGATTTGAGCTCCAAATCTTCACGTTCCCAAGGTTTAATATGAGCTTATCCAAGGTCCAAGGCTTGATCTCCTTAGCACTTTCACGATATCTTCACTCTTTGTGGTTGATATTGCCTTGCTAGGTTGATATCACCTTGCTTAGCCGATATCCTTTCTCTATGGCCGATACCAAGCTGTAAACTCGACACTCATTTTCTAATGCATGATACCAAAGTTCTATTCATGATATCTAATGGAAAGATGGTAACAAGATACGAAAATTCTACTAATAGGTGAAGAGAAGGGTATTTATACTTGTGGTTTATGAAAAAGAATGTAAGAGGTGTCATTACCTTAGGCTACTAAGTGCCACATGGCCATGCATGTATTGACACATGTATTTGCATGCATCCCATCTTAATCTTGCCATGAAAAAGTAAAATCTTAAGGATAATGCAAAGGATAAGGGTTGGGCTCCTTAGTTATCTTCTAGGGAAAGCTATTTGACTCCCATTATTATTATATTCAACACAACCTTTTCCAAAGAAAAATTGCAAACTGATACATATGACTTCCTTGAGGTGCTTATCCCATAATGTGCAAAGCCAAGAGTCATCAAACCGATAGGAGAATCCCTTTATGGCTCCTTGGCCGATAGGGACTCCCATTTCAAGTCTACAACTTGATATAGCTCATATAAATCTTGAACTATACAACTTCCTTGGTCTTTTCATCACCAAGAGTGCTACCACTCTAGGATGATTCAATCATAGTGTCTCCTTATTTCTATATCCTCTACATGACACTAGGAAGGAGTAAGGACACTTTAAAATGGTAATTTACACATCAACCCTACATTTTGGATATATTACAATTTGTACCACAATTGATGCACAAAGCACTTAACATTATTCAAACAAGTTCTTACTTTAGAATTTAGGCTTTCCACAAGCCAACACTTAGAATCATACTCTCTCTTATAATGTTAAAATACTTAGGATACATTCCACATGTGACATTTGCAATATAACCCCGCATCTTGGGTAAATTGAACTTTACACTCAGACTATCGTATAATGCACACATAGTTTACAAATAAGCTCAAACTTGAAAATAAACTTCACAAAGAGCCTTAATTACTTTTCAAAAGATTAAAACAAGTTTGTAAATGACTTACTTAAGCAAAACTTCTAGGGTTAGGCTATAACCTAGGTCTAGGATGTCCCAATCATCAACCCTTAAAATGGTTTTCATCCCCGAAATCTCAAGAGAAAAGAGAAGGGTACTTCCTCATCATCTCTTCCTCTTGTTCCCATGTGGCTTCTTCAAGGCTATGATGATGCCAGAGAACTTTCACAAGAACTATGTATTTCTTCTTCAATTTCTTAACCCTTCTGTCAAGAATCATCATAGGACCTTCCACATAGGATATATCTTCATTCAGTTCAACCTCTATAGGTTGCAATACCATCTATGTATCAGGATGACACTTTCTCAGCATAGATATATGAAACAATGGATGCAGACTATGTAGCTCAGGTGGCAATTCAAACCTATAAGCTACCTTTCCGATTCGTGTTGTCACTGGGTAAGGTCCCATAAATCTAGGATCTAACTTGCCCTTCTTCCCAAATCTGAGAACACCTTTCCAAGGAGAGACCTCGAGATACACTCTATCTCCGACTTGGAATTCTAAAGGT
Organism: Alisma plantago-aquatica; assembly: GCA_963693085.1. Taxonomy (NCBI): domain Eukaryota; kingdom Viridiplantae; phylum Streptophyta; class Magnoliopsida; order Alismatales; family Alismataceae; genus Alisma; species Alisma plantago-aquatica. The sequence continues at coordinate 812,785,586 of OY856411.1, forward strand.
CTACGACATTTATAGGCATAAGACTTCTGTCTATTTTGTGCAGCTTTCAACTATTGTTCTATAACTTTAATCTTTTCATTTGTTTGTTGCACTAACTCCAAATCCAAAAGTTAGTATTCTCCCGTCTCAAACCAACATAACAGAGATCTACAATGTATACCATATAATGCTTCATATGGTGCCATATCAATACTAGCCTGATAACTATTGTTATAGGGAAACTCTATCAAGCTCAATGTAAGTCCCAAATTCCTACAAACTGAAGAACACATGCTCTAAGAAAGTCTTCCGAAGTTTGTATAGTCCTTTCAGACTGCCCATCTGTCTGAGGGTGAAAAGTTGTAGTAAACTTCAACTGCGTACCCAGGGCTTTATGTAGTCATTCCCAAAAATGACTTATAAACTGGGGACCTCTATCAGACACAATCATAGCTGAAACTTTGTGCAATCACACTATCTCATCTATGTAGATCTGTGCAAGCTTTTCAACAATATAGGTTGTTTTGACAGGAAGAAAATATGTTGTCTTAGTCACGCTATCAACATCACCCAAATGGAATCATGACTTTTGGTTGTTCGGGTAGACCAACCACAAAGTCCATCATCACGTGATCCCATTTCCGCTGAGGTATAGGTAGGGGTTGTAATGTTCCTGTAGGCTTCTAGTTTTCTGCTTTAACTTGCTGACACACCAGACACTGCATAACAAACTCGACTACATCTTTCTTCAAACTGGGCCACCAATACATATCTTTTAAATTATGGTACATTTTAGTGCTTCCTGGATGCATTGCATACATTGATGAGTGAGCTTCCTCCATTACTAAGTTTCTTAAGCCATTGGCATCAGGAACTACCATCCTACTATGGTAATAGATTATCCCATCCACTGACTCATGGAAACTGACCCATTTCTCACTACCCAACTCTGACCTAATCTGCTAAATTATAGTATCATCCTGTTGTGCCTCTTTGATTTGTTCTTTTAGAATAGGTTTCACATGCATCTCAGCTAACAATCCTACTATCAAAGATACTTCTAATTGCACATCCTTTTGTCTCATAGAGACAATCATATCCCTCTTACAACACACTAAAGAATTCAATTGTGTTTTATCTGTGGATGGAGACGAAGATTTTCTACTGAGTGCATCTGCCACTACATTGGCTTTCCCTGAATGATAATCAAATGTATAATTGTAGTCATTGATTAGCTCCATCCACTCACATTGTATCATGTTCAACTCGTGCTGTGAGAAAATATATTTTAAGTTTTTATGATCTGTGAAAATCCGACACGTTTCTCCATAGAGATAATGTCTCCAGATTTTCAACGCGTGAACCACTGCAGCTAATTCTAGATCATGCGTCAGATAATTCTCCTCATGTTTCTTAAGCTGTCGTGAAGTAAAAGAAACTACATGATCACTCTGCATAAGCACACATCCTAGACCATTCTTAGAAGCATCATAGAAAACAACATATCCCTTTCCCTGCTCAGGTAAAACCAACACAGGTGCACTAGTCAACCTTTCTTTCAACAACTAGAAAGAATGTTGACATTTGTCATTCTAGACAAAAAGAACTTCCTTCCTGGTCAACCTGGTTAAGGGTAATGCTACATAACTAAAGTATTTAATAAACCTTATGTAGTAACCTGCCAAACCTAGGAAACTGCAAACCTCAGTCGGTGTCTTGGGTTGTTCCCACTCTACAACAGACTCCACTTTTTTAGGATCAAAACGAATACCTGAAGCAGATATAATGTGTCCAATAAAAGACACTTCTGACAGCCAGAATTCACACTTGCTAAACTTAGCATATAACTTGTGTTGTCTCAACAAAGTTAAGGCTTGACGAAGGTGTTGTTCATGTTGTTGACCATATCTACTGTAAATCAAGATGCCGTCTATGAAAACCACTAAAAACTAATCAAGGAATGGTCGGAAGATTCTATTCATCAGCTCCATGAATGCAACTGGTGCATTAGTTAGTCCAAATGACATAACTACAAACTCATAATGACCATACCTTGTTCCAAAGATTGACTTAGGTATGTCACTCTCCTTGATACGTAACTGATGATATCCTAATCTTAGATCTATCTTACAGAATACTATTGCACCATGCAACTGGTCAAACAGATCATCTATCCTTGGCAGAGGATATTTGTTCTTTACAGTCACCTTGTTAAGCTGTCTATAGTCTATGCATAGTCGCATAGACCCATCTTTCATTTTAACAAAAAGAACTAGAGCACCCCATGGTGAAGTACTCGATCGAACGAAACCTTTCTCAAGTAACTCTTATAACTATTTCTTGAGTTCTGCCATCTCAGTTGGTCCATCCTATAAGGTGTTTGGGCTATGGGTTGTGTAACCAGAATTAGATTAATCTCAAAATCAATCTCTCGGGGTGGAGGAATATCTGGAAATTCTTCAAGAAACACATCATTGAATTCCCTGACAACAAGAACTTTAGAAAGACTAGGACCCTCTGCTCTGGTATCTACCACATGTGCCAAGAATGTTTCACATCCTTGTCGCATCTGTCTCTCAGCTACCATTGCTGATACTAGACAGGTTGGAAGAATCTTTCTGTCCCCCTGAAAGACCCATGTCTTATCACCATGTGTAAAAATAGTCTACTTGGAACCACAATCCAAGACAACTTTATACTTCTCTAGATTATCCATCTCGAGAATTACATCAAACCCATGCATTTCAAATGGTATAAGATCCACCTGAATGTTGTGTTCTGAGAAAGAAAGAACACAGGGAGAGCATACCTCCCGCAACACTACAGATCTGACTAATAGAGTTTCTAATAACAAATTATCCATTCTATAACTGACAATTATATTGCAGTCATGAATCACTTCTCGAGTGATAAAGGAATGTGTAGCACTCGGATCAATCAAAATAGATACGAAGCAATATGAAGACATATTAGAATGAAATAATTCCATCTGACCTGTCATGACTCGTGGATTAAGCACTGCCTCTAGCTGATTCATAACATAGAATCTCTCCATTTCCTGTTGCCGACCTCGTGCTTTGTAGGCTGGTGCAGATGATCCTACTTGGGACGCTTGTCCACGTCCTCGTGTGTCACTACTGGGCTGTTGTTTCTGAGAGCCTTGTTGACTCTACCTTGGTGGTTGGGTTACTTCCACATCTCTAATTGGACAATCCTTTATCATATGTCATGTCTGCCTACACCTATAGCAGACTCTGTCCTCCCATTGTGATCAAGGTGGTCCTATCACTAACATCGATGTTGAGCTATGGGCTCCACTTGGCGAAAAACTATGACCTCTACCTAGACGTCCATTGCGTCTAAGAGCTAAACGTTCATGGTTCTACTGGTGCAGTAAACCTTGGTTTCTTAAAATTTCTAGACCTCTAACCCTGGAACTGTGCAGGTACTTTCCTACTATTTTCCTCTCATTTCTCAGTCACGCACCTCTCTATCTGCCTAACTGACTCCATAATGGTGGCAAACCTCTCTCTATTCTCTAGAGCAGATATAGGTGTGGTTAACTCAGCGTTCAGACCCTTCTTGAAACACCGAATTCTCTCCTCATATGTAGTATCCATATGTAGACAAAACCACATAAGCTCCATGAACTTAGCTTCATACTCGCTAACCTTCATCGACCCTTGTCTAATCCGCTCAAATTGTGAGATCTTCTCATCTAGATAAGTCTTGGGAAAGTATCTACTGACAAGCTCTCGTTGGAATTCCTGCCATCCGACCTCAACACCAGGTATTTTCTCTTCTTCGATGGCTCACCAATGACCAACACTTCCCTTCAAGAGGTACACAACATTTTTAACTTTATCAACATCTAGAATATCAAGAATACTAAAGGCTTTTTCTATCTCAGTAAGCCATGAATCTGTGTCTACTAGGTCAGTTCTGCCACCATATTTAGTGGCTCCTACCCGACGTAACCGTTCAAAGGTCTTACCAGATCCATGTCCCTCACTGGGAACCGATATCCTAGGTGCTGGTGCTGGTATCTGATCAGCCATATACATCATCGTATTCATGATCTGCCCAAAAAGAGCACGATAGAATGGGTTTATTAACATAGCTTGGTCAAGATGGGGATTCTCAAGCACTTGTTCTTCTCTATCTTGATCCCTTGCACCACCTCCTGGTGCAACAATACTTCTCTCAGTAGCATGTTCTTCATGCACTCCAACCATCTTTTAGTTTTACTTCTTCTCCTGTATGAGGAGAAGTCACTATAAGATAAACTGGAGGACACTAGAATAGAGTCAACAAACTTAATCCTATGTATCTGTAGACTCAACAAACCTTAGGCTCTAATACCAAAACTTTGTGAAGACCCAATAACAAATCAAGCCATCACCAGTAATAATCACAGAATAACCATAAGCAGCGGAATTAACCAAAAATCACTAAGAATTAAAACCATTTTGCACATAGATCCTTTTCTAGGAAAACTCATACTGAAAGAACCAACACTTAATATACATGTGGTTCATATCGTACATACATTGTACCGTCTCATCTCAAGGATAACAAGTACCAGTTGCTTTAGTCAAACATATACAACAACATAAAACCTCGAGGTAATCAAACCAAAATCTCAAGTGATTCATAAAAAGCACTAAGTACTATATCCCAAGGACCTGAAAGTATAGAGACGACACATAGGACTTCTATCTACAAGACACGACAGACAATACACTCAACTTGAGCTAGTACTTCTGTCCCTACTGATGTGGTCCTTCTTTTGTATCCTAATTCTTACTTCCTCATCCACGTCTACCTAAAAATTGTGGATCCCACAGGGTGAGACTATTGTCCCAGCAAGAGGTATAACTCTCTGCCAACAATATTATTATCACAGGAAATAGTATAAAACTTAGAAGAGGATACTTTATGCAATTAGCAGGTATATTTGTAGTGCAAAGCAATAGTATTGATAAGATAGTTCAACTATTCATAACAGAGTTATAAATCATCCGTTTTCTTTATAAGGAATATGAAGAACATGTATAACATCTATCAACTAAGATTATAAAAGTAATGAGGCATCAACCAATATTTTTCGTATTTGATTTTTAAGCAAATACGCTATACAACTGATTACATATTCACATTCACACTTATGCCCAGAGGAGATGAGGTATACCGTTCATACTCCAACTGACCACAACTATGTTAAGCATCGATACCATACAAGGTTAGTGGCAGAGTCGGCTGTCAAGACCTCACCTGTCTTAGTCAGTATGAGATATCTGGTAGGACATCTTGTGTCTACTGCAATTAGCTTGCTAAGGTATAGCGGCATCTTCACTATAGAGTTACAACCACAACACGTACTCTCTTCGGGAGAAGACCACTGAGCTTTCCTGGATTATTTTTCATCAGGAAGACCACTAAGCAATCCTAGTTTTAGTTTCATCAGGAAGTCCACTGAGCAACTTGGTGTAGTTGGGGATTCCATTGAGCATCCCTATTTAGTTGGGGAGTCCACTGAGCACCCCAGTATAATAATAACATATTCAAAAATATGTATACCAAGTTAAACTCATTTCACCATTCAACAAATGTTGATAGTGAATGGATCTATAGTCTGGGCAACTACATGGTAACATTTCTCTTGATTAATTAAATGTATTACAATATCTTTTAGCATTAATCAAGTTGCCAGCAAGAATTATATCAGATGCTACAAAGAATGATAAAATATGTTTATTAAGTACGTTCATGATCTTTGGAATGCATATATCAGTTAGGATCTCAATCTCTTATCATCGTCATGCTTGGGTATTCAAACCCTTAGTTCGTCACTGAGTACTGTCACCACTTAGCAGGTAACTATTACCTTTAGGTCATCAGACCAAGGTATTAATTCACATAGTTCACAAAGCTCTAAATCTGTATCAAATAAATATCAAAGCTTTTACTTAGCTATGCTCATCACCTCATGATACCTGCATGGTTTGTATTTCATGATAACAAAAATATCACATACCTGTCATTTCCATACAATGCAAAAGAAACATGTTCTTCCCATTAATTAGGGTTAGGCTTTCCCTTTATCAACCGAGTAGGTTTTAAAATCATCTTTGCACCCATTATATAAGATTTACCTTGAATAACCACTTAGGGTTTTCAAGATCACATCATAGAGGATTAAACCCTAATCCATACTCCATTCATACTAAGAGTATCACATATACTCATTACATGTTTAACATTCCAATATTAGTTTCTATCTCATCATCACTAGGATGTTGATTCAACCATACTTTTATTAAGTTGGCTCCATTCTCCTTTTAAGGTATGTTAGATCATAATTTCATTAAACTCATTACCTTTTTAATGTTGCATTTAACATAACACACAACATATATCACTTAGTCACATACATTGGATTGAAGCATACCTACCATATCGGGCATCATGGTGTATATATGCTATCATATTGTGTTTGAAATACAACCTTCACATTATATCATGTATCTATATCAGGAATGTGGTGTAACCACATCATCATATCATGTTTAGGGTGTATCCCCTAACACCATAACGTGTATCCATCTCGGGTTAGCTGTTACTTAGTTCTTATCATCTCAAGTTAACCTCATATCGTGTATGAGCTAGATGCTTGACCTCATATCGGGTATCGGTGGTCTCCTTGCTGCCATATCGTGCACAAGATGTGCACCATATCGGGCGTAGGGTGTATGCCTCATCATGGTATCATTCAAGCGGTATATACACAATACCATATCGGTTTCCCACCTTGGATTGGTATCTCGGGTTACCATGTTGATTGACATATCGGGTTAGCATAATGGGTAGGCCAATGTGCTCCTATACTTTCATACTTTCAAGGAATTAGTTCTTATCATGTGATTGAATGACACCTAGATATCAGATTGGTCTCTTTCACAATAATACTTTACTCAAAATGATAGGGAGTATCGGGTTTCAATCAATCATCTAGGGTTTCAACTCAATAACGGTTAGAGTGTTCAATTGGCACTATATCGTGCATGAGATATGATCTGAACCTTATATCATGTATAAGGTGTAAGTAGGTACCTCCCATATAGTTCATAAAATATGCCTCATATCATCCATGAGGTATCACCTATCACCATATCGAGTTACCCTTCATCTTGTGTTCCATATCGGGTTTTAAGGTACTTCAACCCCATATCGGGTTGTACCATGATGATGCCATCATCATCAACCTCAAGACCTTTGTCTTTCTTATTCTAGTTCATGGACGACAATCCTAATAACTTATTAGAACTCAATGGAACATCAGTTATTCAAAGGAGTTCGAAATTGAAAGTAAACCAACAAGTTCAACAATATTGATGGTGCATAATAACATAGTTGGGTTAAAGTTATATAACCCGCCTCTAGAACAACTTCCAAGCTTCAAGCTCCAAATCTTCACGTTCCCAAGGTTGAATATGAGCTTATCCAAGGTCCAAGGCTTGAGCTCCTTAGCACTTGCATGATATCTTCACTCCTTGTGGCCGATATTGCCTTGCTAGGTTGATATCACTTTGCTTGGCTGATATCCTTTCTCTATGGATGATACCAAGATATAAATGCAACAATCCTTTGCTAATGCACGATACCAAAGTGGTATGCATGATATCTAAGGGAAATATGGTAACAAGATTTAAAAATTCTACTAATAGGTGAAGAGAAGGGTATTTATACTTGTAGTTTATGAAAAAGAGTGTAAGAGGTGTCATTACCTTAGGCTACTAAGTGCCACATGGCCATGCATGGATTGACACATGTACTTGCATGCATCCCATTTTATATTTCAATGCAAAAACAAAAGCTTAAGAATAATGCAAACGATAAGGGTCGGGCTCCTTAGTTATCTTCTAGGGCAAACTATTCCACTCACATTACTATTATATTCAACACAACCTTTTCCAAAGAAAAGTTGTAGACGATACATATGACTTCCTTGAGGTTCTTAGCCCATCATGGGCAAATTCAAGAGTCATCAAACCAATAGGAGACTCCCTATATGGCTCCTTGTCTGATAGGGACTCCCATTTCAAGTCTACAACTTGATATAGCTCATATAAAGCTTCAACTATACAACTTCCTTGGTCTTTTCATCACCAAGAGTGCTACCACTCTAGGATGATTCAATCATAGTGTCTCCTCCTTTCTCTCTCCTTGACACAAATTTACCGTGCGTAGAAACACAAGTGAACGCGTCGAAGTAATATATGCCTTTGTGAGGCCCGAGTCGAACTCAGGGATACGTGAAATTGTCGGAGACTCCTACTAACTATTTACGATCAGCTAGACTAATTAAATAATTGAGAGTTGTTGTTAAAATTAAAAGAAAATAAAAATAAAACAAAACAAAGCAATCGATTAAATGTTAGGTTTAATCAATTCAAAAGGAGATCTTTAGGATTGTGGTTTCACCGCGAGTTTTCATTGTATTAAATTCTATGTAGTCACTCAATTTTATCTCTCTATCTGGGTAGTGGCCTGAAATCAAAATTGCCCACTTTCGTGGTAGAATTCACTACCTATGTCTAGGTCGGTTCCACCGTCGTAGTAACCTATACCCTAAACTAGGTGCATTAAAAACGATCTCTCGGTATCCACCATTAATCTTACACCACCTTGTTCAAGGGATTTGTCAATTAATGTAAATTCCGTATCTTTTCAACAATTAATTCTTCTTTCAAAGAAATTAAGGGCATTAGATTATTATTATGATGATCAAGCATAACAATATAATTGAGAAAACGAAATTATACCACGGATTTAAGAGATAAGATATGAATTACTATGATAAAATCATCATACAATGAATTCCTGGGCTACTCCCGGTCCTAAAGACAAAGGGGATTAGCCCCGCATGTTCATCTCAGAGCAGAACGTGGAGTAGAAAAAGGGAAACATGGAGAAAAACGTGATTGAGTGGTGAAACCCTTGAACGGAGAAGATCCAAGCAATCCTTGGCGTAGAATACGTGTTCTCCCACTTTTCAGTGGTGGAAATCGTCTTCTTTGGCATCCGGATCAGCTGGGGCGTGCTTCTGGGCTCCGTTCTTCTCTCCACACCTTCTTGGGACGTGTGCAGCGGCTCATGACGTGATGATTCCCCCTTGGGTGCCATCATTAGGTATATTTCCCGAGTTAGGTCGCCAATTAATCACAGCCATCAGATTAAGATCAATCTAAAACAAACTCATATATGACGGTGTCGATACCATCGACGCGGGTCGATGGTATCGACCTAGCACGATATCGGAAGTTCTTCTTTTCTTTTATCTTTGCGCCTGATGTCATCTTGATACCATCGATGCTGGTCGATGGTATCAACGAACCTGTAGCGACAGTTTTGTCTTTATGTATCAGTGTAGCTCCACTAGTCGATAGTATCGACATATGAGTCGATAGTATCGACTCACTTCTCTCCAGCAACCTGATGGTATCTCGATACCATCGACATCCCTATCGATAGTATCGACTTTCTTCTAGTCTTTGCGGCTGGCAACCTGTGGTCCGGTCGATGGTATCGACCACTTTCGATGGTATCGACAGTAGCAGATACTTGTTTTTCCTGAAATTAACACACGAAACCACATAAGTCTACACAAAACGTATTCTTTTGATAATTAATACTCAAAATGCTGAAATAAGGGAAATTTGACATAGAGAAGTAGCATAGACCAAAGTAGATGAATTATGCAACATTAACCATGAAAATGACTAATAAATGCATAAAACACATATCAAACCAGTCTATAAATGTGACTCAAAATCATCACGTCAAACTCCCCTAAGCTTGAACATTGCTCGCCCTCGAGCAACTAAACCTTAAAATAGAATTGCCAGAGTCAACTAAAGAACAAAGCATCACAACAAACATCCCATATGACTCCCATCGGACATTCACATACCGGCCCTCGCTAACCACAGAACGATAATTACCCTAAAGGCGAAAATAATCATCCATAAAAGATATCTACCTCAAAACTGATGAACACTATCACACAAGGCAGTTAACATAATAAAATTTTCCGGTCCAGACTTAGTGCATCTTGTGATCTCCTATACTACGTTGCTCGCCCTAACTACCATCTACATGGAAGAAGTTCTCCTGATATTCACAAGTGAGGAGAAAATCACGGTGGCCTACCAATCCGAGCAACAGGTGGATGGAATGGGTGGCTAATGGAAGAAGTGGAAGAACTATACGATTTCAACATGCATAAAACAAAAAAATGCCCTAAATGATGCAAATGCAAATGAAAAATGCCCTAATGCCTAAAATTGGGTGGAATGATGCATGCACTAACATCCCATCTCAAAATGAGATGGATAGCTAATTGAGCTACATCATGTACTCACTCATCTTAAAATGCAGGTGAAATTATGTTCCTTTCTCCTTCTTATTCTAGTTGCTTCTAAATAACTTTTTCTCTTTTTTTTTCAATTTCATTTTTTTTTCAGATTTTTTTCTTTTTTTCTTTCAAACCCTTATATCCATAATTGACAATGAATACTTTATTGGGCTTACTTTTTCTGCATAACTTGAATATTTGTGCTATTTAGAAGGTATGGAACAATTTAATTCACCCTTAAAGCAGAAATGAGGTACATGATATACTCTATGCATAAAAGTTATGAATGCAACTAAATGACATGCACTTAAAGATAATGTACATGTATACCTATTCTATATTTTTTTATTTTTCATGCAAAACATATGAAAGTGGTTGCAATGCAAGTCCTATCTACATGACATGCAATAAAAAAAAATTAAAACCGTACTTTACATCTAAGTCTTGGTGGATTGTGAGAAGCAATGAGGTGGACAGATCACAAGACTAATTGATTGAACCTTTGAAAAATATTATGTGTCCCTCCTTACTGACCTGTGTAGTAGTTAAGAGGTTTCTCTCTCTTACTTCAAATTAGAGTCTCATTATCATTTGGTCAGCTTAGGCTCAAACAACCAATTCCATCCACTTTCATGAATCATTAGGAATGTACAGTTGTAATTTTCTGTTTTAAACTTGACAAAACCAATCATTTTCTAAGTTAAGTGATCAAAGTTGAACAACACTCAAGCTTGCGAACACTCAAAAATTTTTAAGTTTTCCCTTAATTCCCATGTACATGCAACTGAGATGACTCAAGATTAAAGACATCCACGATTACACTAGATAGAATGTGGATCCTACAAACAAACTAAGATTGTAGGAAACAAATGACAAGAAACAAAAGCAATAAAACTAAAAATAGAGAAAATAAATGATAGAGCTATTCCAACACCCCCCTAAGCTCGAATTCGACTATGGCCTCATAGTCAAAAACAATCCTAAAGGTTGGAACAGAGATACCGATTTACTCTTCAGGCGGAGGCGGGTACTGTGGATCCATAGGGTCCCAAGATGGATACTCCCCCTGGAAGCTCGGATCAAATTGGGCCCTAGGTGGAGGTTGTGGATAGCCTCCAAAGCAGTTTTGGCTCCAATAGTGATCGTAAAAGGGCTGTTGTTGCATCTCCATCCTATGCAACCGATCATGAATCTGTTGTTGGTTGTCGAGGAGAAGACGCTCGTTCTCGAACATCGCCCTTTGATTGCCTAGTAATCGGTTGTAGTTTCTTGAATACCAGTGTACATCGCAGTATGATGTTGCTGCATCTGCTGTATCTCATGCAGCAAAGCATACATGCCCTGCATAGAATAGACATCCTCACTTGGCTGCGAGGGTGGTGGTGGTGGCGGAGGCTGTGAAGATGAAGATTCACCCGGATGCATGCGAGGATGCTTCCGTGGTGCCACTCGTGCCCGAAGAGGGGTGTAGGCCTCCTCTTCCTCTTCAGCCTCATCGTCATTGTTGTCATCGTTGTCGTTGCCGCCGTCTTCATCGGAGTCAGCAATGGCTATGATAGGCCATCAGAAGTGTTGCACCCCTTCGATGTTGAAGACCGGATCGGGAAGCGAGCATCCTGATAAGCATGGTTGACGTTGCAGTGTGCATACGCCAAGCCATCTCGAAGAAGGATGAGGTTGGAGCGGTGCAGATGTTGCAGGTTCACCTTGCTCCTGTTGGAGAGAGGAGTAAGCTGCTGGAAATTCAACCCAAGGTAGGAGGCCAACTTGGTGATAAGCCCGCCAAAGTGAATTGGAGCTTTCCGTGTACTCCTCTTCACCGCCAAAACCCTCTGCAAAAAGAAAGCTCCCCAGTTGCATTCTTGGCGCTTCAGGAGTTTATACAAGAAAAATAAGTCTGTCTCCTGAAACTTGCTGAGAGCCAAATCTCTCCTAGCAAACAACGTAGCACTCAGCATCCGGTGGAGTATCCGGACGAATGGATGCTCAAAATCAGCTACCGTAGTATTATGGTAGCTCACTGACTTGCCCGACGGCACCGTCACCAGCTCGGCGAAGATTGCATCATAGTCGGTGCGGTTGTCCGGCCGCCGGTAGTCTGACCGCGAATGATTCCAATTGAATATCTTGTTGAACTGCCGGAGTGTAAGGGTGTAGTCATTGTTGTACAGCCGAAAAGACACCCGGCCCTTGATCCACTTGCGGTCGGTGGCTATGATGTCATTGGGAACGACGTAGACGTCCAGTGACGCCATAAACTCAGCCACAAGATCCTTGTACGTAGGCCACTCACCGAAGAACGGATGGCCATCTGCATGAAACTCCATCTCGTTAGGCCTTCTTGGTGTGTGTCAGGCCTGCCCCTTCAGAACGTAGTCGAGGTTGGCTTCGAACCCCAAGTTGTGGATGGTGTCCCGTTCAACATAACAGGTCGGCTTAATCTTTCTCTTTAAGATCTCCTCGTATATCTTCTTGACCTCCACGGATGGATGAATCAGCCACGGGCGTGAAATCGACGCAGTAGGGGGTGGCACGAATTCTGGGGTTCCCATCGGGTCGGCGCGTGATGACGATGCACCAGCAACATGCCCCATGATCGCGACAGAAAGAGGAATAGAGAGAGAGCTCAGTGAAGACCGGAGAAAGGAATCTCCGCTCGATGAAGAATGTTCTCGGTGTTGCTCATCGTCGGGCTTGGATAGCTCTGGAATACACTCGACACAAGTGGAGGATGCTTGCTCTGGAGTTGTGATGTCATCTGATGCAAATCCTTCGCATATATAGCCGTGGCCGGTGCTGCTGTATGCCCGTCGATACCATCGACGTGAGTCGATGGTATCGGAACGGGTAGCACAATCCGTACCGCCGTGAGTATCGATGGTCGTCGATGGTTGGATCGGTGAGGCCCGGATTGCTGACGCGTCGATACTATCGACGCGAGTCGATGGTATCGACTCGTCCCCTAGATCGACTTCCTGGTTGCTGCAATCGCTGTAGATCTTTCCTCGCGGATTTTTGACGTGGCGCGTCGATACTATCGACACGAGTCGATAGTATCGAATCTCTAATTAGGGAAAACCCTCGCGAGGCCCGGCCGTCGCCATCTGTGTATGAATGTGTCGATACCATCGACAGGCCCGTCGATGGTACCAACTTTCATGAGATGATTCGTTCTAAAAATCTCCAAAGATCTCGCGAGTATCGACACCCATGTCGATACCATCGACCTCTGCTTGCGACCTGCCTGTTGGTATGTCGATACCATCGACGAGGCCGTCGATAGTATCAACGCAGTGTGATTCCTACAGTCACCAACCTGTACCATGGTCGATACCATCAACACAAGGGTCGATGGTATCGACTCTGCCTCAACCCTGCACATGTAACAAACGATCACAATATCTTTTTTACACTAAAAACTAAGTTAAAACAAATCAAACTACAAATGTAAAGGAACTAAACTAAAGTACCGATGGTTGGGTTGCCTCCCAAAAAGCGTCCTTATTTAATGTCTTAGGCTAGACGACTTGAAGCTTTTTATCAACTTGGTACTTTGGAGAAGGTGCTCAAAGGATCATGCGGCAACTTGAACTCCACTCGATCTTGACCAATCCCCAACGTCAGAGTACCTCTCCCAATTGCAGTGACTACATCGGCCGTTGCTTGAAATGACCTACCCAATACATCTCACAACTTTGAAGCTGTGGCATATCCATGATGACGAAATCTACCGGAAAGATGAACTTGTCTACCTTGATGAGTACATCTTTGCAAACTCCGTATGGCCTTACAATGGACCCATCTGCCAACTCAATAGTTGCCGCTGACTTCTTCATGTCCTTCAACCCAAGCTTTTTACACGTGGACAGTGGCATAAGGTTGATGCTCGCGCCTGAATCACACTAAGCTCGTGGAAAGTGTCGATCACCTATCGAACATGGAATATAAAAGCTTCCTGAGTCTTTCTTCTTCTGTGGCAAACTCCCATGGATGATTGAGCTCACCATTTCATTCACCCGACAAACATCTGTGTCTTTAATCCTCCTCTTCTTGTTGATGATTTCTTTGATAAACCTCCCGTAGGCGGGAATCTTCTCAATCATTTCCACTAACGGAATATTGATATGAAGTTTCTTGAACATCTCTAAGAATTTTTTGTAATGTCGATGCTCTTTCTTTGGCCTAAGGCTATCCGGACTAGACACAATTTTCTCATTCACACACTTATGAGGTGACACATATGAGCTTTTCGGGGCAAGCTCCCCTAAGCTTGCTTCAATGACTCCCTCTGGCGTGGACTTTGTCAGAACATCATCAATAGGTATAACTTGATGTGGCTCCTCTCTCGCAGTGAATATATCCACACCTTGACAAATGGCCTTCACTTACTCTTCTTGCTTAGGCGGGGGCGCGACCATCATGGGCTCTTGGCGGGATTTCCTGAAAGGAGTGTATCCACCTGGTAGTCCATAGTGACTGCAAGGATACGGTATTGCCGGTGTAGCCTCCGTATCAAACTTCATTTTGCTTTGGTCCTTTATCTCTGTCACCTGGGGTTCTTCCTCATTAATCACAGACATGTATTTAACTTGATGGTGTGCTTGAACCACATCTACATTCCCAGCCTGTCTCTGCTGATTGGCATGCTTGATGGCCACCACTTCAGTTGAAATCTGGGTCACGGTGGTTTCTAACGCCCGCATTTGTGCTCCATGACTTAGAAATGGCTGCCCAAATTTGGTCAAGATGTCACCCTGGGACTACAATTGCTTACTGAACATACTCATCATCTCCTGATTATGCTGCACCATTTGATTAAGCAACTCGATGCTCTTATCTTCAGCTCTAGGTTGTGGCTTTGCATCAGGATCTTGTAGGAAGTTATTAAGATCCTTCCATGAGAACTTCTTGTCCCTCCAAGCATAATCATTGTTTCTATGAATTTGACTTGGGCTTCCTCATCAGACGATGCATCTTCCTTGGCTAGCAATTTCTTGGCTAGAAGATCTAGCTTGTCATTCAGCTCCTTTATGGCTCTGGACTCACCTGCAGATTTAACTTGTTCCGGTGCATCCCTATCGCCCCAAGATTGCTTTTTCTCCATATTCTTCAGAATCTCCCAGCACCTGGTATCTGTGTTGTTCAAGAAAAATCCTGAACTAGCTGAATCAAGGTTGCTTCTATCATGCTCAAAGAGAGCAAAATAGAAGATTTTAACTTGCTTCTCCTTATCCAGACCATGGTGTGGGCACCTTCTCAACATAATCTAAAAACGTTCCCACATCTCCGAGTAGGTCTCACCTGCCTTCTGAGTGAAATTGTGAATCTTTCTGATCAAATCGTTGGTCTTCTTGGGCGGGAAGACCTCTCAAAGAATACCTCGACCATATGGTTCCAAGATTCCACATATTATTCATCGAGGTTGTGCAACCACTCTCTTGCAGCTCCTGCCAGAGAACTCGGGAATAATTTTAAGTAGAGTACATCTTGTGGGAATTTGTCAATCTTGACCATGTCGCAATTTTCCACAAATTGGCTGATATGCGTAACTGGGTCTTCATTTTTAAGCCCATGGAATGCGTTCGACTTCACCAAATTTATTAATGCTGGATCAATTTTGTATGTTGGAATGTTAATTGCCTGCTTCTTTATTGGCCCTTTAGACGCGGACGAGGAAGAAGCCTTGATCTTCTCCCATATTGTCTGTTGCTCTTCCATCTCTTCTTGTTCGGGTTCAAAAACTATATCCTCCAGATGGTCGTGATGCAAATCGTCCTCGTCTTCCGGTCCCGGCAGCGGAACCTCTGGTGCGTGGTGCGTGTAGTCGGTACTACGCATCTGCACCATGCACAGTACCTGCAAATCAAAAAATTTAATTTCAGTACAGTGCTTGACGATTGCAAATATTTAGAAAATAGATTATAAATTTTTGAAATGATAAAAAAAAATAAAAATGTGGCCTAGAGTGGCCGCTTGCCAAAAACTTGATGCAGATTTACCGTGCATAGAAACGCAAGTGAATGCGTCTAAGTAATATAGGCCTTTGTGAGGCCCGAGTCGAACTCAGGGATACGTGAAATTGTCGGAGACTCCTACTAACTACTTGTGATCAACCAGACCGATTAAATAATTGAGAGTTGTTGTTAAAAATAAAAGAAAATAAAAATAAAACAAAACAAAGCAATCGATTAAATGTTTGGTTTAATCAATTCAAAAGGAGATCTTTAGGATTGCGGTTTCACCGCGAGTTTTCATTGTATTAAATTCTATGTAGTCACTCAATTTTATCTCTCTATCCGGGTAGTAGCCTAAAATCAAAATTTCCCACTGTCGTGGTACAATTCACTACCTATGTCTAGGTCGGTTCCACCGTCGTAGTAACCTATACCCTAAACTAGGTGCATTAAAAATGATCTCTCGGTATCCACCATTAATCTTACACCACCTTGTTCAAGGGATTTGTCAATTAATGTAAATTCCATCTCTTTTCAACTATTAATTCTTCTTTCAAAGCAATTAAGGGCATTAGATTATTATTATGGTGATCAAGCATAACAATACAATTGAGAAAACGAAATTATACCATAGATTTAAGAGATAAGATATGAATTACTATGATAAAATCGTCATACAATGAATTCTCGGGCTACTCCCGTTCCTAAAGACAAAGGGGATTAGCCCCGCATTATCATCTTAGAGAAGAACGTGGAGTAGAAAAAGGGAAACATGGAGAAAAACGTGATTGAGTGGTGAAACCCCTGAATGGAGAAGATCCAAGCAATCCTTGGCGTAGAATACACGTTCTCCCACCTTTTGGTGGTGGAAATCGTCTTCTTCGGTGTCCAAATCGGCTGGGGCGTGTATCTGGGCTCCGTTCTTCTCTCCACACCTTCTCGGGATGTGTGCAGCGGCTCATGACGTGTTGATTCCTCCTTGGGCGTCGTCATTAGGTATATTTCCTGAGTGAGGTCGCCAATTAATTACATCCGTCGGATTAAGATCAATCTGAAACAAACTGTCGATACCATCGATGCGGGTCAAAGGTATCGACCTAGTGCGATATCAGCAGTTCTTCTTTTCTTTTGTCTTTGCGCCTGATGTCATCTCGATACCATCGACGCGGGTCGATGGTATCGACGAACCTGTAGCGACAGTTTTGTCTTTATGTGTCGTTGTAGCTCCACTAGTCGATAGTATCGACATATGAATTGATAGTATCGACACACTTCTCGCCAGCAACCTGATGGTATCTCAATACCATTGACATCCCTATCGATAGTATCGACTTTCTTCTGGTCCTTGCGGCTGGCAACCTGTGGTCCGGTCGATGGTATCGACCACTGTCGATGGTATCGACAGTAGCAAATACTTGTTTTTCCTGAAATTAACACAAGAAACCACATAAGTCTACACAAAACGTATTCTTTTGATAATTAATACTCAAAATGCTGAAATAAGGGAAATTTGACATAAAGAAGTAGCATAGACCAAAGTAGATGAATTATGCAACATTAACCATGAAAATAACTAATAAATGCATAAAACACATATCAAACTAGTCTATACATGCGACTCAAAATCATCGCATCACTCCTCTAGATGACACTAGGAAGGAGTAAGACACTTTAGAAGTTGTAATTTGCACATCAACCCTACACTTTGGATATATTACAATTTGTACCACAATTGATGCACAAAGCACTTAACATTATTCAAACAAGTTCTTACTTTAGAATTTAGGCTTTCCACAAGCCACCACTTAGCATCATACTCTATCATATAATGTTAAAACAATTAGGATACATTCAACATGTGACATTTGCAATATAACCCCTCATCTTGGGCGAATTGCACTTTACACTTAGACTATCATACAATGCACACATAGTTTGCAAATAAGCTCAAACTTGAAAATAAACTTCACAAAGAGCCTTAATTACTTTTCAAAAGATTAGAAAAAGTTTGTAAATGACTTACTTAAGCAAAACTTCTAGGGTTAGGCCATAACCCAGGTCTAGGATGTTACATGCATGAATAAAACCACAAATAAGAACAAAATAAGAGACAAGATAGAACATAAAGAAAACTAAACTAGTACTTGACAAGATATTTGTCCCATATATCAATCCATATGAATTCCATTTGCATGACATTAGATGATTCCAAGACTAAGAGAAACATATTATCATAATAAAGTAGAAGCAACAATCTTAGCAACCTTCATAACGTACATGTTACCTAAAATTATAAAATGGGTACACATCAACACAATTGTGTTGAGTATGCTATAAAATACATAATCTCTCATGTTTAAGAGAACATATATGCTTGGAAAAACTTGATATAATGGTAAGAAATAAATGAATAACATTAAAATTTTTTTTTAACAAGCCAACATGTTTTACATGCATTTCCATTATACTAAACAACATTTTAGTGCCATTTGACCTACTTCCCAATGGAAGGGTATATGAGTCTGCCTTGTGCCCTTACCTTGAGAATTTAGGTAAGTGCACAAGGTTTGTATAGTGGACAAGATCAGTTATGTTCAAGGTTTGTTCAACATATTTCAAGCAAAAAAAAATACTAATCATAGGGAACAAGTAGCTCAAACAAGTATATACAACCAAGAATTTTAGCATACATACATACAAGCAAGTTCAATACCACTAGTCTGGTAAATAGGAGGATAAAGCATACCTTGATTATATTACAACATTAACCATTTGATTAAGGAAACAATATATACCAAGCTTGACTAGATCTTGGCAATTGAGTCAACATAGAGATCTTGGCATTATAAATAATTACATTTGGATTAACATCAACAAGATTAGGTCTCATTAATCATTATAATGGTGATTGGATATGTCACCTACATCCATGTACTCATTCTATCTACAATGTTTTCAATAACTCAAACTAGGTCATGCACGTGCATTATTAAGCAAGATAGTACATAATGGGTTCATTAGTACTTAGAGTGACATATCACAACTAGATCAGTGATATATGCTTATGGTTTCAAGATTCTAAATTGAAAAAATCACGAGATTTGAGAAAGCTTAGTTGAAACAAGCATAAACATTGTCATACTAGTCATTTAAGTCATGATGATGCAAGATTGTCACCATTAGAGTATAATATGGACCAAGTAAAATTTGTTGTTATATAAACCATCAAGATACTTATTTGAAGTCATACAACATCATGGATCATCATTAGATTAAGGTTCATGCAAGATTAGAGATCTAGTTAATAACATGTCCATTAGGTCACAATTCAAGTCAAGTTTAGGGATTTTGACCACACTAGGGTACAAGAATGTTCCACCACATAGTTAGTTGCACAAAGCATGATAAGTTATTGATTAGAGATATACATGACAATTTTGGGCATATAATACCTTCATGAAAGCAAGGATTGATATCCAACATCAAAGCATCCACATAATGCATGTTTCAAGGTTCAAGATACATCATCAAATCAAAATAGGATGATAGCATGAACAAGTTCGAATCCTAGTTCAACATTCAACCAACATTACTCATTTGGGTCAAGCATTGGGATTAAAGGCGCATTAAATCTAGGTTAAGCATTGAAGAACTAATCTTTAGCATAAAAGTCTATTTTAGGAAATTTAAGCCACATTAGATCATTCTAGGGTGCAAAGATGAATCAAGTTCTAATATTTATGCATAAATATGTACAAGGTACTGACATTAAGCTATCATCATGTTTTGGGCATGAAAGCTCAACATTATGTGTTCAAATAGGATAAACATCTTAAAAAGACTTCAAAAACAATTATTTTAGAATATTAGTAGAAATAGAGGTAAAATTAGTATCTGGAAGTATTTTGATTGGAAAGATTTCATTTTTCTGATCGAAGACCATATATTTTACATCAAGAGTGGCCAAAGGAATTGGGAGATATGAATATTTGATGATCACCTCAAAATGACGCCTTCTTGACCCTTGATCTGGACATAAGGGTTTAGATCTAGGCCCTGAATGATGCTATTCTAACTGGTCCTACAGAGATGTGTGACCCATCCCAAATTGGGCACTGATTGAAGCCCAACCGCTCCTCACCTCTTCTTAACGCCAGTAGATGCTGGCCCACACAAGTAATTGTCCTCAAAATCCACTAATCTCCGCCCACCGCTCTATATCTCCACCAAACGTTGACCCAAGACTTCCGTCTCTGTCCCTTCCTGCATGCACAGTAGTGCCGAGCAGCGGCCACGGAAGATGGTGCGGCAGCAGCTGGCCAAAGGGGAGGTAGCTGAAGCACAAAAAGGTGATGCCTACCCCTATGATGACATCCCATAATGGATGATGCCTTCAGATCATGGTGAAGTGGTGTGGATCAGAAATGCCTATTGTGCAGTGGCGGCGGTGCCTCCATGGGTGGCTGAAGAAGGAAAGAAAAGAGCAAGGAGTTAGGGTGCTGAATGAGGCAAAAAAGATAGGGGAAAGAAAGAGGGAAGCAAGGGGAATTGAATGGTGTGTCAATTTTGCAAAAAGGGGTGGAAACTAAGGTGATTGGGTGGACCTAACTACCTAAGTGAGTTTAGCTAGTGTCAGTGCCACCTCTACTGATGTCGTGTATTGAGTTTGTTGATGCAATCTAGACCATTGGTTCAAGAGGGGGGATCTGTGAAACCCCATCCTACGACTGGGGTCACTTAAAAAAAAAGGGTTCAGATCATTGACATGGCAAGCCAAGGAGGATGCCTCCCTTAATTGGGTAGAACACCCCATTTGGGCTCAATTGGGGCAAAATAAATGAATAAATCAAGATAAAAGGGTACAACTTCAACATATCATAACTTTTGACTCATCAATCCAATTGAGATGATTTTTGCACCATTGGAAGGGATCAACGGATAAATTTTTGCACCATTGGAAGGATAATTGAATTTTCTATAACGTGAGATATATTTTATAGAAAGGAGATTTCATTGAATGGGTTCAATTTTTATTGCAAGTTGACGATACATAATAAGCATCAAAATCTGATTAGAGTCATATATATGAGTAAAAAGTGATATTTAACAAAAATCAATGCATCGATTGAGATTAATGTGACTTCAAGTTATCAAATAGATAGTGATGGATGTTAATTAATACAATAGAGAATTTAAGGAGTCAATATTTATGTAAATTGAATGATAAAGAAAATCCAAATTATCACAACTGTTAAATGAACAACTGTCTCTTGCTTGGAACTTTTCCAACCTACAACTCCATTGTTAAGGCAAACCACAAATCTAGATCTCATCGGTGTAACACTTTATAACCAACTCTTCCACACCACAATAAATTAGGAATTGATCCTTAATTCTTCTCGAGTACTTAAGGATGTTCTTTATGCCAGTCCAATGACCTTCACTGAGATCTGACTGATACTTTCTCGTCATTCTCAAAGCATACAAGACATCAGAACGAGTGCATAACATTGCATGAATGATAGATACAATTAGGAACCCATACATAATATTACTCTTGTGTTCCCTTTCTTTACAAGAAATAAGATGTTGGTCTCTAGAGAGATTAACATCACAAGACAAGGGCAAGCCTCCTCTCTTTCAGTCCTGAATGCTGATCCTTTTCAGCACTTTGACAATATATGTACTCCATCTTAGGATTAGAAACCTTCTAAATCTATTTCTATAGATCTTGATTCCTAATATATAGGATGCTTCAACTTAGTGCTTCATATAGAAGGTACCTCCCAACCAATTGTTTTTACTATTTGTAGGGTAGGTATGTCATTCCCCATCAATAGTATGTCATCTACATACAATATGTGAAATATAATTACACTCCCAGTAACCTTCTTGTAAAAATAGGGTTCATCTTCATTCATACTAAAGCCAAACACTTTGTCTGCCTCATCAAATAAAAGATTCTAGCTTCGAGATGCTTGCTTTAATCATAATATTGAACTTTGTAGATTACATACTTTATTGGATCTAGCTGGAAGTATGAAACCTTTGGGGTGTGCCATGTCCACATCCTCAACAAGATTTCCATTAACAAAAGTAGTTTTAGCATGAATTTGCCAAATCTCCTGTCATAATAAGTTTCTATGAAAAACATGACCCTGATGGATTTAACCATGACAACTGGCGAAAAGGTTTCATCATAGTCAAGACTTTGAACTTTTTGAAATCATTTGCAACCAATTTACCTTATTTGGTTTTTATATTACAATCCATGTCCATCTTTTTCTTGATAACCCATCCACACCCTATGGGTTTTACTCCTTCAAGTGGATCCACTAAGGTCCATAACTTGTTGGTGTTCATGGAATCCATCTTGGATCTCATGGATTTAAGCCATTTCTCAAAATATGGTCCCTCAATAGCTTCTAAGTAGGTTGTTGGCTCATATTGATTTAATAAAAATGTGTCGCCTTGTTGTGTCATGAGATTTGCAATATCTCTAGTTCAAGGTGTGTCCTACTAGATTACAAGGTTCATGTGCTACAGGAGGAACTTGAGATTCCACAACTTCTTGTGATACTTCCCGTTCCATTTGTACCTTCGTAGGTTGAATGTATTCTTGTTGGTCTCAAACTTCTTCAAGTTCTATTTTCATCCCGCTGGTTCTTTCAAAATAAATTCCTTTTCAAGAAGAACCACAGTCTTGGCAATAAGACTTTTTTGTTATATGGAATATAAAAGTAGTATCCCTTGATTTCCATAGAATTTCCAACAAAATAACATTCATCTGATTTGGATCTAGATTTTTAGGAATAGTTTCCTAATGTAAGATTCACATCCCCAAATATTCATAAAAGACACATTGGGACATTTCCCAGTCCATATCTCAAATACTATCTTCTGAACCAATTTCAAAGGTACACAGTTAAGTGTAAACGTTGCGATTTCAAAAGTATACCCCACAAGGAATTCAACAGATAAGAAAGAATCATCATTGATCATATCATGTCCAACTTGGAATGATTCCTTATTTTTGGCACACCATTATGTTGTGGTGTTCCATGTGGAGGCCGTTGTGATACAATACCACAGTCTTTCAGAAGGTCCTCAAACTCTTGGCTTAAGTATTCTCCACCTCAATCAGATCGAAGTGATTTAATACTTTTACCAAGATGGTTTTGTACTTCATTCATAAAATTGTTGAACCTTTCAAAGGATTACGACTTGTGTTTCAGTAAATACACATAGCCATATCCACTGAGGTCATCATTTAATGCGATGAAGTACTGGTAACCACCTCTACCATTTGTGCTAAAAGGTCCACATAAATCATTATGTATGAGACCCAATAATTATTTACTCTCTCACTCTTTCCAACAAAATGACCATTTATCATCTTTCTCAATAAACAAGACTTGTATGTTTGTATTGGTTCAAAGTCAAAAGAGGCTAGATAACCATCTTCATGGAGTCTAGAAATGCATTTATCATTAATGTGCCCTATATGACAATGCCAAAGGTATGTTTGATTTGTTTCATCAAGTTTTAGCCTTTTGGTATTTACGTTATATGCACTTGTCTCAAGATCTAATAGGTAAAGACCATAAGTCATCGAGGAACCACCATAAAAGATCTCATGTTTAGAAATAGAACATCAATCAATCATTATATGAAATTCGAATCCACTCTTTACCAAAATAAGAAATAGAAATTATGTTCCTATTAAAGGAAAGTACATAATAGCAATTCTCTAATTCTATTACAATCCCATTGGGAAGAGATGAATGAGAGTTCCAACTATAGTGGCAACAACTCGAGATGAATGAGAGTTCCAACTATAGTGGCAACAACTCTTGCTCCATTTGCAACATGTAGTTCCACCTCACCCTTCTTCAAGGGTTTACTTCTTTTTTTATGTTGCATATTAGTGCATATGTGAAATGCACATACCGTATCCAATACCCATGATGAAGAAGTAGACATACTCAATAATGTATATACCTAAAGTGGAGATCTCTATCCCCTACTTTTTCTTCTCAAGTTTTGCTATGTCAAGAGGGAAATTCCTTTTCCAGTGTCCAGAATTGTAACAATGGTGACAATTGCCATCCTTACTCACCCCTCCCCTGACCTTAAGTGCATAAGACTTGGGTTTTTGGCTATCCTTAGAACTCTTGTAGTCATTGACTTTTCCCTTGAAAATACTCTTTCCTTTTTTTTTATCACAATCACTTATTTGGGCTTGTGTTTCTTCATTGTGCTTTGGTAGTTCTCAACATGTAAAGCACTATAGACATCAGTACAAAATTTTGTTCATGCTATCCTTAGAACTCTTCTAGTCCTTGACTTTTCCCTTGAAAATACTCTTTCCTTTTTTTTATCACAATCACTTATTTGGGCTTGTGTTTCTTCATTGTGCTTTGGTAGTTCTCAACATGTAAAGCACTATAGACATCAATACAATTTTTTTTTCATGTTATAGTTAATGAAATATTAACTATATGATTCAGGCAACAATTGCAGGAACCACATCCATGGGAAACTATACGCAAAAAGAAAATCCTAGTCTGTAAGGAGTGGGATCCCAGAGGGAATTCATTCCCTACTAGAAAAGAAAAGGCCACATCCCTTAACCCAAACACCACATAAATTTTTTTTCCAAAGGGATGAATACAAATTCATTCAACATGTATGTATCATAACACACTGAGTAGAACCAAAAAAGATCATTATCTAACAATTTACAAAGCTAGATAACATTATACATCTCTTCACCACACATGGGTGTCCAAGAAGGAAAACTAAACAAATAATCCAAAGATCAAGTCAAGGGTCATCTAACCACCTATTCAAGTCACTCAAAATCTTAGCTACAATGGTTGATGTCGAAGTTCACCTCTCTTTGATCTAACCTAGGGTTGGAAGCATACCCCACAAAAGAAGAGATAAAAGAGAAACATCAGCAAAAAGTTGATATGTGTATACTAAAGAAAACTTGAGCAATATATTGACCAAAGGACATCAAGAAAAAATGCTTCCCATGCAAGAGATAAGGACTACCCATAAGGGCATAAAAGATAGGAATCATCATCACATAATAGAGGAAGATACTTTCCATAATCAAAACAATAAATATTGTTCAATATTGGCACATAAAGGAAGTACGACACACACCCCACAATCATCACCATGACCTGCATGCATGTGAGATAAGCATAGCCCTAGCATATTATAAACACAAAGGCGGCTAAGTCTCACAAACTTGAAACCTGGTAGAGAAAGGAATACTGCCAATCTCCCAAATATATATAAAATTGAGAATGGAATATTGCGATTCTCCTCAATAAATAATAGGGGAATACTGCCCAAAAACCTATGTAATTTACACTAATCTAGTGCTACTCAATCACATAGCATGTTTAATGTAGAGATAAGTAAAAATTATAGTCAGAATTATACAATGTTGCCATTACACAATGGACAGAAAAAACATATAAACATCCACTTCAAAGCGGGCACATATCATTATATAAGACCAACATGCAACAATGCATAAGATAGATATCAAGAGAATATCCAAGTTTACAACAAGCAAGATAGTTCACATTAACCATGCTATCAAGAGAATAGACATATGTGTAGGCCAAAGTCAAAAGAATGACAATAGGTGAATTGCTCAACATAGAGAAATAGGGGATACAACATACCTCAACTTCAGAGTCCAAAGTCTAAAGCATAATCTAGGTCTAAGCCTAAGATTCCAAAGAACCTATTAAACACATAGGTAGATTTTATATCAATTTCATGTACATTATCCAAACCCTAAAAACCACCTTTTTATCATTATGTGAATTAGGTTATGAAAACTATTCCATATTTTAGTTTATGTTATTAGGAGTCCAAAACATATTTTATTATACTTTTCTGACTTATAAATAATTAGTTATGATTTTTACAAGTTAATTCCTTAATTAATTAGATTTAAGAAAACACATTAATCATTGTATTTAGTCATAAAAACTTATACCATTAGTTAGATATTATTTTTCTGATTCCAACCAATATTTTTTCATATTTTTCTGATCATCAATTAATTAGTTATGAATTTTTAAAGCTCAACCAATCAGGAAATTACAAATAAGCAAAGTGTTTGAAACAGGGAAGAGAGAGGGGGAGGGAGGCGCTAGCTACTTGGCTCTTCATGACCCAGAAACCACCGCGAGGAGTAGCCGATGAAGCAGATCTCTGTCCAAAGAAAAAATGTCGAGGAACAGAGAATAACACACACGATCACAGAGCTAAGAATAAACAAAACCAAAAATGAAAAGGGTGAAACAATGTGACCAAATGACGATGTGGAAAGCACCGTGAGGTAAAATCGAAGCTAAGCGAGAACTTACCAAGGTTAGAGGTCACTGGAGACCACTGATCAACAAGCTAACCATGGTGACAACTCCTAGAGTAGGGGAGAGAAAACTACAACATGCACGGAGAGAATGAGACCACCAACAACTCTGTGGGTGTCTGAAGGTCATGCAAACACAATATATTGACCGAAGGCATGCCCATCATAGAGTTGTGGTCGCCATAGTAGGAGGAAGAATATGGACTAGTTTGAGGAAGTTTGGTGGATGTCAGGCGTAATTGAGGGCACGTGAGTATCTCTTGGGGTACCTCGGTGGTCAAGGGATAGCTACATATTTATAGGTGAAGGTTTGGCGTTGTCTACGACCAAAAAGAAGGAAAGCATGAGAAGGGAGGATTTGGGTGTTTCCAAAACTTGGGGACTTAGAGATTGAGTAGAATATCATTAAATGTAGAAACTCATGAGGAGTACAAAGGAGAAAGAATTTTGGAAAATAGTGGGGAGATGCGGGAGTAACACGAAAAGAAAGGAGGAGGATTCAGGGAAACACTATAGCGCACAAAAGGGAAAGGAGGTGGAGGAAGATGATGAACTTTATCAATTCAATCATGAATCCGACGGCCCAGTGAGGCCCATAAAAGAAAATAAAACCAACCACATGACATATAATATCCGGGAACATTAGGAAATCGTAAAATGTGACATAATGTAAATCCGATTTGAATAAAGTTAAAACCAATTGATGCACATATTTCTCTTTCCTTAATTAAGGGTTCTATACTTATCTAAATTAAACCAAATTTTGCATTCCGATTCATCAATTAGATTCCACTTTTGAAAACTTTAGATGCATTATTTAACATATTCTGTATTTCTCTCTCCTGATGCATTAATGACATATGGATTATCCAAATTAGGTGAAACTTCATACTTAAGTCATATTTGACATGTTGGATATGAATTTTCATTTATTTCCATATTTTGATGTCATATTCCTCATTTATTTATTATTTACATCTTTTAGGCAATTTCTCTCTCCTAACTTACCATATAATTTCAAGGGGTCCAAATTAGATTGAAATTGATATGTAAGCTTATTTTGATGTGTAGATTATGAATCTAAGATTATTTTTCCCAGTTGGAGTTAGTTATTATTTTATTTGATATTTTGGGGGAAAACACACATCTTCTTTTCCAATTTGAATTTAATGAATTATTATTATGTGAATAATGTGAAACTTGACTCCCTAGGCAATCGGGACCCAAGGGACACGATTTTAAACTTAGATTTTCTTTTGGAACTTATTTTTATGAGATAGGTCATATGGGTGATTAGTTCATTATTCGACCAATTATAATCTTATTATCTCCATATGTGTCATATATGATTATTAAGCATGATTTGTTATGTTACACTTCTTGTGACACATTTTAGATTTCATTATTGGCTTAATTACACGTATGATCTTGTCCTTGTTTGGCTAAGTCAAAGGGGTCAAAATACTAAGGTAGGGTTCTAGTTTTGGTATGTTACAACACACCACCCCTTCAAGGGATTTCGTCCACGAAATCAAAACATCCATAAGAAAACGTATCCGCCACCCCTTAAAAGGGTGCATCTCATTATATCAAACTAAACTTTAGATACAAAAGGTTCAACTATACTTCTGACATACAACTACATGAGCAACTTGCAAAAAGGAAATATAACTTGTAAAGACTAATCTTAGGAACTATGGGTTAACTTGCTCTTGTTCATCATCATTAACTTCTTCACCATCCAAAGAAAAAACTCTTCCAGATTTTCTTTCCACATGTCTTCCTCTGTTATTGTTACCATTATTGTTGCCCTGAATCTAAGGAGGTTCTTTCTATTGTTGCATTGGATCTTGACCATTACGACACCTAGGGCAATCAGGTCGGATGTGTCGAGGTTCATTGCAATAATGACATATCACTAAAGAACCTTGTTGATATTATCATGAGGACACTTCCTAGGAGGATGGGGTCTATTGCACTAAACACAACTGTCTCTTTTCTATTCATTACCAGGGGACTTCCTCTTCTTGTCAAACTCCCTAGGTTGGAACCCTGGGTAAGATTCTACAGCCAAAGCTTTATCAACCATCTGTTGAAAGGTCAAAGGCAACTATTGGATAAGAGCACGACCCACGTTGTAGTTGATTCCTTGCAGATATAGGTCAACTCTATGTTCTTCACTAAGTCCAGAAGTATATCTCTCAAGAAACAAAAATCTTTGTACATAAGAAGACATTGACATGGAACCTTGCTTCAAACTATAGAACTCAACTTCCTTTTTCTTCAAAGCAGTAGTACAGATGTACTTCCCACAGAAGAAAGCCAAAATCCACCCAAGACATGGTTGAGAAATCTCTAGTCCTTGCAGTTCCATTCCACCAAACTCTTGTTGATCCTTCCATGACATATGAAGCAAACCTAACCTTCTGGTGTGGAGGACATGCCATACCATCGAAAGTCTTCTCTATGGTTAACACCCAATCATAAGCTTTGTCGACCATATCTATCTCACCTTCACCCTTGAAGGAAGGTGGTTGCATCTTCATGAACTCCATGATCGAGAACTCCTTAGGCTTTTTAGGTACAAATGGGTCCTTCATCTTCCCTTCCAAGCAAGTAGAAAAAAGTTGTCAAAACATAGACAACTCTTACTCTGGAGAGATGACTACACTGGAACCAGCAAAAGCTGAGGTCCCCTGACCAAACCTAGGGTTTTGGTTCATATCGTAACCGTTCTAGTTGCCAACCATCGAGTTATCTCCCACCATTAGGGTTTTTCCTGCACAAGGCAAGGTACTAGGTGTAAGCAACCTAAGATAAATGTAAACATCCTAAGGGCGACAAGTTTGAAATAGTTAGATAACCGACTGCTAGTGGCTCTGATACTATGCTGTAAGGAGAGGAATCCCAGTGGGAATCCACTCCCTACTTGAAAAGAAAAGGCCACATCCCTTAAACCAAACACCACATAATTTTTTTACCAAAGAGATGAAGACCAATTCATTCAACATGTATGTATCATAACATATTGAGTAGCAGCAGAAAAGATCATTATCTAACCATTTACAAAGCTTGATAACATTATACATCTCTACACCACACATGGGTGTCCAAAAAGGAAAACTAAACAAATAAGCCAAAGATCAAGCCGAGGGTCATCTAACCACCTCTTCAAGTCTCCTGAAAGCTCAGCTACAAAGGTTGATGTCGAAGTTCACTTATCTTTGATCTAACATGGGGTTGGAAGCATACCCCACAATAGAAGAGAAGAAAGAGAAACATCAGAAAAAAAATGGTATGTGTATACTAAAGAAAACTTGAGAAATATATTGACCAAAAGACATCAAGAACAAATGCTTCCCAGAAAAGCGATAAGGACTACCCACAAGGGCACAAAAGATAGGAATTATCATCACATAATATAGGAGATACTTGCCATAATAAAAAAAACAAAGATTGTACAATATTGGCACATAAAGGAAGTAGGGCACGCACCCCACAATCATCATCATGACATGCATGCATGTGACATAGCCCTATCATAATATAAACACAAAGGTGGCCAAGTCTCATAAACTTGAAACTTGATAGAGAAAGGAATACTGCCAATCTCCCGAATATATATAAAATTGAGAATGGAATAGTGCCACTCTCCTCAACAAACAACGAGATAATACTTCCCAAAAACCAATGTACTTTACACTAATCTAGTGCTACTGAATCACATAGCATGTTTAATGTAGAGGCAAGTAAAAATTATAGTTAGAATGATACAATGTTTCCATTACACAATGGACAACAAAAACATATAAACATCCACTTCAAAGTGGGCACATATCATTATATAATAGCAACATGCAACAATGCACAAGATAGATATCAAGCGAATATCCAAGTTTACAACAAGCAAGATAGTTCACATGAACCATGATATCAAGAAAATAGTCATATATGTGTGCCAAAGTCAAAAGAATGATAAGATAGGTAAACTGATCAACATAGAGAAATAGGGGATACAACATACCTCAACTTTAGAGTCCAAAGTCCAAAGCACAATCTAGGTCCAAGCCTAGGATTCCAAAGAACCTATTAAACACATAGGTAGATTTTATGTCAATTTCATGTACATTATCCAAACTTTAAAAACCACCTTTTTATCATTATGTGAATTAGGTTATGAAAACCATTCCATATTTTAGTTTATGTTATTAGGACTCCAAAACATATTTTATTATATTTTTCTGACTTATAAATAATTAGTTAGGATTTTTACAATTTATTTCCTTAATTAATTAGATTAGGAAAAACACATGGTATTAATCATTGTATTTAGTTATCAAAACTTATACCATTAGTTAGATCTTATTTTCTAATTCCAAGCAATATTTTTATGATCATCAATTAATTAGTTATGAATTTTTAAAGCTCGACCAATCAGGAAATTACAAATAAGCAAAAGCGTTTGAAACATGGAAGAGAGAGTGGGAGAGGGAGGTGTTGGCTACCTGGCTCCTCATGACCCAAAAACAATCGAGAGGAGTAGCCGATGAAGCAGATCTCTCTCCAAAGCAAAAACGTTGAGGAATAGAGAACAACACACACACGATCACAGAGCTAAGAACAAACAAAACCAAAAGCGAAAAGGGCGAAACAACGTGACCAAACGACGATGCAGAAAGCACCGTGAGGTAAAATCGAAACTAAGTGAGTACTTACCTGGTCAGGGCATCACCGGAGACCACTTATCAACAAGATGATGGCAACAACAACTCCTGGAGTAGGGGAGAGAAAACTACAGCATGTGAGGCAAGAACGAGATCACGAGGAGCTCCACGATTGTCCAAAAGTCGTGCAAACACAATCAATTGACTGAAGGCGTGCCCAACACAGAGTTCTGGTCACCAGAGTAGGAGGAAGAAGAAGAACTAGGTTGAGGAAGCTCAGTGGATGTCAGGCACAATTGAGGGTAGAGGAGGATCTGTTGGGGTACCTCAGTGGTCAAGGGATAGCTACATATTTATATGTGAAGGTTTGGAGTTGTCTACGACTGAAAAGAAGGAAAGCAAGAAAAGGGAGGATTTGGGCATTTCCAGAATTTGGGGAGTTAGAGATCGAGTAGGATATCATTAGATGTGGAAACTCATGAGTAGTACAAAGGAGAAAGAATTTTGAGAAATGGTGGGGAGATGTGGGAGATAATAAGGAAAGAAAGGAGGAGAATTCAGGGGAAACACTATAACGCGTAAAAAGGAATGGAGGTGGAGGAAGATGGTGAACTTCATCTGTTTGATTGTGAATCTAACTACCCGTAGAGGCCTGCACAAAAGAAAATAAAACCAACCGCATGACAAATGATATCTGGGAACATTAGGAAATAAAAAAATGTGACATAATGTAAATCCGATTTGAATTAAAGTTAAAACCAATTAATGCACATATTTCTCTTTCCATAATTATGGGTTCTATACTTATTTAAATTAAACCATACGAATTTGCCTTTATTTCCATCTTTTGGTGTCATATTCCTCATTTATTTAGTACTTACATTTTTGGTAGTTTCTCTCTCCTAACTTACCATATAATTTCAAGGTGGTCCAAATTAGACGAAAATTGGCATGTAAGCTTATTTTGATGGGTAGATTACAAATCTAAGATTATTTTCCTTTGTTGGAGTTATTTATTATTTTATTTGATATTTTGGGGGGAAAACACCCATCTTCTTTTCCAATTTGAATTAAATGAATATTTATTATGTGAATAATGTGAAACTTGACTCCCAAGGCAATCAGGACCCAAGGAACATGATTTTAAACTTAGATTTTTGTTTTGGAACTTCTTTTTATGAGATAAGTCATATGGACCATTAGTTCATTATTCAACCTATTATAATCTTATTATCTCCATATGTGTCAAATATGATAATTAAGCTTGATTTGTTATGTTACACTTCTTGTGACACATTTTAGAATTCATTATTTGCTAAATTAGACGTATTATATTATCCTTGTTTGGCTAAGTCAAAGGGGTTAAACTACTAATGTAGGGTTCTAGTATTGGTATGTTACAACACACCACCCCTTAAAGGGATTTTGCCCACGAAATCAAAACATTCATAAGCAAACTTATCCACCAACCCTTAATAGGGTGCATCTCATTATATCAAACTAAACTTCAGATACAAAAGGTTCAACTATACTTCTTACATCCAACTACATAAGCAACATGCAAAAAGGAAACATAACTTGTAAAGACTAATCTAAGGAACTATGGGTTAACTTTCTCCTGTTCATCATCATTAACTTCTTCACCATCCAAAGCAAATACTC
The DNA here is from genome assembly GCA_963693085.1 of Alisma plantago-aquatica. Taxonomy (NCBI): domain Eukaryota; kingdom Viridiplantae; phylum Streptophyta; class Magnoliopsida; order Alismatales; family Alismataceae; genus Alisma; species Alisma plantago-aquatica. Next base: position 812,818,667 of record OY856411.1, read on the forward strand.
TTCTAGCTTTTCTTTCCATAGGTCTTCCTCTGTTATTGTTACCATTATTGTTGCCATGATTTTGAGGAGGTGCTTGCTGTTATTGCACTGGAGCTTGACCATTACGACACCTAGGGCAATTAGGTCGGATGTGTCAAGGTTCATTGCAATAATGACATATCACAGAAGAACCTTGTTGATATCTATCATGAGGACACTTCCTACGAGGATGGGGTCTATTTCACTTATCACAACTGTCTCTTTTCTATTCATCACAAGGGGACTTCCTCATCTTGTCAAACTCCCTAGACTGGAAACCTGGGTAAGATTCTACAGCCAAAGCTTTATCAACCATCTGTTGAAAGGTCAAAGGCAGTTGTGGGATAAGAGAACGACCCACGTTGTAGTTGAGTCCTTGTAGATATAGGTCAGCTCTACGTTCTTTATTAAGTCCAAAAGCATTTCTCTCAATCAACATAAATCTTTTTACATAAGTAGACATTGACATGTAACCTTGCTTCAAACTATAGAATTCATCTTCCTGTTTCTTCAAAGCAGTAATACATATGTACTTCCCACGGAAGAGAGACAAAAACTACCCCTAAGACATGGTTGATAAATCTCTAGTCCTAGCAATTCCATTTCACCAAACTCTTTTTGGTCCTTCCAAGACATATGAAGCAAATCTAACCTTCTGGTGTGGAGGACATGCCATACCATCAAAAGTCCTCTCTATGGCTAACACCCATTCAACTACTTTATCGACCATCTCTATCTCACCTTCACCCTTAAAGTAAGGTGGTTGCATCTTCATGAACTCCATGATTGAGAACTCCTAAGGCTTTTTAGGTACATACGAGTCTTTCATCTTCCCTGCCATGCAAGTAGTAAAAATGTCAAAACATAGCCAACTCGTACTCTAGAGAGATGACTACACCCAAACCAGTAGAAGCTGAGGTCCCCTGACCAAACCTAGGGTTTTGGGTTGTCTCGTATCCATACTGGTTGTCAATCGTTGAGTTATTTCACCTGCACAAGGCAAGGTACTAGGTGTATGAAACCTAAGATAAATGTAAACATCCTAAGGAAGACAAGTTTGAAATAGTTAGATAACCAACTGCTAGTGGCTCTGATACCATGCTATAAGGAGTGGGATCCCAGAGGGAATATGTAAACAGATGAGATCAATAACCCAACTCTCTACTAAATTATGGTAAACAAAAACACCAATGTGAAGCAGTGGAATTTTAAACTTTGACTATATTCAATTGTATAAAGAGTACTTTACAAAAAATTTCCCAAAAGTGTGAACAATATTTATACATACAAGGATCTAGGTATAGGAAGACTAAAACCAAATCAATATTGTCTCCAAACAAAGACAACTTAATATACGTAGGCAGCTATGTCCAAGATATTAGGTTGAACTCCTTTCTCTTAGCCTTAGGTAGGTTCACCAAGCTTCAGCTGCACACTCTGATCCTATACCAAGGTGGTTGGGATCACCCAGCAAGAAGGGAAATAAAAGTATGTGTTAAACAACAAGAATAAGGACAAAGATAAAACACACCATTGCATAATAAAATGATTCACAATACTAAGAGGTTTCAAGAGTATGAGGCAATTAATCAAATAAGAATTAGAGTAATCTGCCATAATTAATCAGCAACAATAATCACATAGCATGAATGATATTATGACACAAAATCATACTAATGGAGGGTGAGGCACCTACCGGACCTCCACCAATAGGTGATGGAGAGTGGTCACATTCCCAAACACCTACAAATATATATTATACAAAGGGAGTGGTCAGATCCTTTGGGGGAGAGTGGTCACATTCCCCAAAATATAATATGAGGGGAGTGGTCACATCCCTCTAGGGCTCATGCCCTTTGTGGGTGGTTTGTACTCATGTACACTACATTGTCATTTGGCCAATAAATACATCATGCTGAATAAATCACTTGACAGTAGTGAAAATACAATTAACATTGCATCATAGCAAATGGGGAATAAAACCCATGAAGTAAATCACCCAAAGAGACAATATTGGTAACATAGATTCAAATAAATAAAAAAGCCAAATAAAGGCAAAAGAGATAGATTCCTAGGGTAGAAATTGCCTCATTAGTAAATTAGCATTTGGGTAAAAGTCCAACTGAAGGAATAGGGTATACATTGCACATTATATGTTCACAACCATAAATAGGGATCACATACATAAATAGGGTCCACATACCTTACTGAAGATTCATATACATAACTTTCACCAATTGATTATTATCCATAACCGTTTTTCCCTTGTACAAATATTTCACATGAACTAGTACTTATCAAGCATAAAGATATAAAGAAATACCAATTTTAGACCTTTAATGGAAAAACCTTCAATTTAGGACTCAAAACCTAGACCAAAACATTGCTTGAGTTTCACTGATTAAGAAAACATCCTTTATTTCTCAAATTGGAGTTAAAATGAATTAATTACTAATTTTAGAACATTTAACATACTTAAAATGGCATTCAAAGCAAACTTTGAAAAAGGAAATAGAATCATGACTCAAAAACCACAAATTTGGATTCTACATGAAAAATAATTTCCAACGACTATTTATTCACATTTTCCTAACTAAGGGATCATTTCTCGATTTGTGCATGTCAACCTTGCACAGGGGCCATGCTAATCTTCTCCTAACCAAGGGACGATTTATTACGAATTAAAAAAAATTGACCAATCACAATTTTAGCAAGATGTTACATAGGCCAAAATGAAACTTGTGAGACAAATGCCAATCGGTCAGACCCACACTGACATGGGCCAATCAGATCTGGCCAAGTCAACCGGTTCGTACCTACTTGGCTCAGGTCAAAGTCGACTGAGAATGGAGGTAAAAGACTAAAGTGCCCATGCGAGGGAAATTAAATCAATTGAAATGACGGGGTCACCAATGTCATATGTTCATTTTCAATCGTTACAATGAGAAAACAAAACCAAACATGAAAAGTTTGGATTGCCCATGTGTAACATCCCAGGATTTGAGGCCTCAGATAAAACACTCTTAAAAGGATTGATTGGACTACCCATATCACTAAGGTGCACCTCCTTTTCTGGGAGCCCATCTCTAAAGAACTTCATAGTTAAGCGTGCTCAACTTGGAGTAGTACTGGGATGGGTGACCTGTCAGGAAGTTGATCCTGGCATGCGCGTGAGTGAGGACAAAGTGCGCAGTTAAGGCTAGTGGTGGTCTGTGGGGACAGTCGTCATTCCTAAAACTCTGCTACAGCCTTGGGAAGTGGGCCCAGGCATTACAAATGGTATCAGAGCCATTTCCACTCCAGTAGGTGGGGCCCACATGGACATGGCATGCCAGTCTTGAGCCGTGCGGTCCAGGCATGTAGGAATGGGCTATCCATGGTGATGTAGCCACCCTTCCATTGGCATTCTGTGATCGGGAGCTGAGTGTCCATGGGCCATTATGGGTCTGCACTGAAATGGGGAAGAGATTATGAGGCCTTATAGTTGAGCCTTGACGAGGACGTCAAGAGTCTAAGTGGGGGAGATTGTAACATCCCAGGATTTGAGGCCTCGGATAAAACACTCTTAAAAGGATTGATTGGACTACCCATATCACTAAGGTGCACCTCCTTTTCTGGGAGCCCATCTCTAAAGAACTCCATAGTTAAGCATGCTCAGCTTGGAGTAGTACTGGGATGGGTGACCTATCGGGAAGTTGATCCTGGCGTGCACGTGAGTGAGGACAAACCACACAGTTAAGGCTAGTGGTGGTCTGTGGGGACATTCGTCATTCCTAAAACTCTGCTAGAGCCTTGGGCAGAGGGCTCGGGCATTACACCATGGGGATTAAATCCTCTCATTGCAAGGTCATGGGGACCCTGGTCATTTCCTGACCAGGTATGCTCCAGTCCACATCCATGGCAACCCGCTACAACTAGAGTTCGACTCCAAAGTCCAGATCGTGGAGCACTAGCTGCCGAGACAAACTGAGGACATCACTGACGCCCCCATCGCTCGATGATCTCACTGTGTCCAAGCTTGGGTCTCCTAGTGCTCAAGAGCTCTGGGAAAGCTCTGTCGTGGGTCGAGAATAGAGGAACATGCCCGACAAACAAATGCGTCAAAAACGTTGAGGAGAAGCCTCGGTTAAGGTCGAAATGTATTCACTGATTCAAGGCAAGGCCGAAGAGCTTCTTCAAGCAGCTGGAGAAGCACAAGAGACCCCAAAAAACGGTGGCGGTGGTGAGGCATTAACGACTGCTATAGGATACAGAGGTCGGGGCCATGGCGAGGCAAACTGATGGTTGGAAATCGAACGATAAGTGTCGATGATGCCTACCCGATCTCTGATTGATCACGAGGAGGACGAAGAAGGCTGGGCAAGCTTCAAGGTCGCCAGAACACAAGCTGAGTAGGTCGGGGAGTTTCAGAGTAACTCAGGGTCAATTGAGCAAGGAGGAGGAGGAGTCGAGGTCTGAGGGTGCTCTCTGATGCCTTATATAGGCCAAACAAGGGTTCTAACCCCCTCTGTAACCCCACTGCGGAGAAGTGGAGGTGGCCGGCTTTGGGCGTTTCACCTACAGGGGAAGATAAGGGTCAATATATGTCTCGTTTGAAGCATCTTGGAGTGACGAGCTCAGAGGTCGAAGAATCGCGCAACGAGGCGCCATGTAGAGGGAGAACGAGATCATGGGACCTGGCGGTCGGGCTGTTTGAGCAGTCTGGAGGAAGAAGATGAGTTGTCTGTCATCGTATCAAGTCCTTATTGAATCATGGCCATCTGACGGGCCGGGGGCGCGTGACACATTTTCCGAAGGGACTTTGGCAATTAAATGCCATTTAAATGAAAACTATTCAAATACCAAAGTTACACTATATTAAAACTCATAAAGTCAATTTGAGGGGTCAAATAAAGTCCAAAAGCCACCAAATTTTAACCATAGGTTAATTACGACTCCTAGATCAATAGTATACATTTAGTTTCTCATTTTACTCAAACCTTGGTTCTTAATTTCTAGATTGACTATTACTGCATATATTAATGTATAAAATGAGTGATTAATATGAAGAGAGTCTTTTAATGACATATTTAAGTGAATTCGAGATATACAACACACTTTAATATTAATAGTCATATCCTACCATATTATTCTCTCATTAATGGTCATATTGCATTAGTAGTCCCCAAGTATCACATAAATTGTTATTTTTGTGCAAAAACCCATTCATTGGCATGAAAGTGGGTAAACATTGATTTCATCATAAAATAAAGCTCAATCTCCACATTGAGGACAAAAGGATACCAAAGATAGGGAAATTTATGAAAAAGGTCCCAAAGGACTAGAAAACAAATAAAAGCTCAAAAGTGGGTAAATTGTAGAAAAGACCCTAGAATTCAGTCTGTTACAACACTCCACCCCTTAAAAGAGGATTTTGTCCCCGAAATCACAACAAGAGGGAAGAGAGGGTGAGTGTGTAACATCCCAACATTAGGAAACTAGGTGGGTACCTCACAAGATCTACACATAAGCCAAGCTTCACTAAGGTTTCCATCATGCATATTACCTTTTATCAAACATAACATAATTAACACTTTGGCTTATAAGGATAATCTCCATCATGAAGAAGCATCATCTTTATTATTATATTACTTGTGTTATGTTGCACTCACATTGTTGTAACAAAGATTACATCTCAATATTATGCACAAACATATGTATTACCCTCATAATGATTTTAAGCACAATTAGCGTTTACTAAATACTCCCAACATTCATTAATGTATTAGGTCACAAACCTTAATAACATAAATTCATTCTCCATTATCTTTATCATAGATTACTTTGTAAGAAATAGATAATATTATTCAACAAGCTATTAAGTCTACAACAATCCAAATAATGTCACATTAATTTCTTATATCAATATTACACCTTGCCAATTACATTTCATGCTCATGTTAATGGCGTCATTAATCATTTTCTCCTATCACACTACACATTATACATTATACCTCTAACATCACATTAGGCATTAATGTACAACCACGTGAATCGAATTACTCATTATCATACTTGGGTTATTATATGTATTTTAGTGAATAAGATGGAACACATTAAACATAAATGAATTGATTCATGTACCAAGTTATGCTAAGGTGACTAATGAGTTGTATATTAGAGAACAAGTTGATATGCCTTACATATATCGATAACTTGATCACAATTATGATTAGGTGATTATATTCCATTTACATGCATCAATGTATATTATGTGATGATGGCATAACTAAGGTATCATGAAGGCATCAGAGATATGTATGTATTTATTATCAATGCCAGATGATTACACATTAGGGTTTGGGTCAACATGACCACTACATGCTATGCATCCTTAGCATGCACTAGTGCCATTATCTTACTAACCATACTATTAGGGTGACATGGTCAACATTATGTGTTTTCACAATTAGTGATGAGTAACTCACTATTATGTGCATTAAGAATATGTTAAGGCTCAAGCATATGAACTATTCTCTTTAGATGACTTATTATATATTCATTTGTATATGAACAAACAAGATGAATTATAATTATAATTTTTTTGCCCAACACTAACCATATGAACTTACTAACCTCTTATCCAAGGAGTTAGGGTTTCCAAAATAGAGTAACTTGATTTCAATGCATTGTGGGACTCCACCCCCTTAAAGAGGGTTTCGTCCTTGAAATCAGCAACTCCAAAATCTAACAAGGTATTACCACTACCACTAGTGTTCTTCAAAAGCTTTACCTACCAAGTCAATAGAAACTAGGGGTAAAAGAGCAACTCTAATTAAACCATAGGATTCAACACTTAATTATTTTTCTAATCACTACTATCAAACTTCAAATTCTAATATATGGTAGGATATCCCAAAACATGGAATCTAAGTCTCCCATAAGGATCTTAGGGGAACATAAGGTGATTCTACATGGATAACCACAACATCATATACTAGGTTTCTAAAGGTACTCAACAATAAGATAATTTTCCCAAAGGTATGCTATTTTTAACAATCAATATCAACTTAGGCCAGGAAGTAGTCATATGGATCTGGGAGTCCTCGTAAGCCAAGCTAGTGGTGCGGAGGAAATTTTTGCCAGCCCCTAGACCCTGACCCATTATAGACACCTTTGCTTTCAACTTCTGCCCTAGTAGCACCCAAATAGACTAATCACCAAAAAGTTGATCAAATTATATTTCTAATATGAAATTATTACGATCCTAAATCAATCTTTCATCATTGGTCAACTCTAAGGTGAAAAGCATACTAGAGGGAAACTATATAAGGTAAGGGTTTCTAACTAGGAGACAAATTAAATTAGTCAATAATCTGACTACCTTGATGCTTTGATACCATGCTGTAAAGAGATCAGATCAATAACCCAACTCTCTACTAAATTATGGTAAACAAAAACACCAATGCGAAGTAGCGGAATTTTAAACTTTGACTATATTCAATTGTATAAAGAGTACTTTATAAAATTTCCCAAAAGGGTGTACAGTCTTTATACATAAAAGGATCTAGGTAGAGGAAGATTAAAAACAAAGCAATATTGTCTCCAAACAAAGACAACTTAATATACATAGACAGCTATGTCCAAGATACAACATTGAACTCCTTTCTCTTAGACTTAGGTAGGTTCACCAAGCTTCAACTGCACAGTCTGATCCTATACCTGGGTGGTTGGGACCACCCAACAAGAGGGAAATAAAAGTATGTGTTAAACAACAAGAATAAGGACAAAGATAAAGCACACCATTGCATAATAAAATGATTCACTATACTAAGAGGTTTCAAGAGTATGAGGCAAGTAATCAAATAAGAATTAGAGTAATCTGCCATAATTAATCAACAACAATAATCACATAGCATGAATGATATTATCACACAAAATCATACCAATGCAGGGTAAGCCACCTAGTAGACCTACACCAATAGGTGAGGGAGAGTGGTCACATTCCCAAACACCTACAAATATATATAATGCTAAGGGAGTGGTCACAGCCTTCGCGGGAGAGTGGTCACATTCCCCAAAATATAATATGAGGGGAGTGGTCACATCCCTATAGAGCTCATGCCCTCTATGGGTGGTTTGTACTCATGTACACTACATTATCATATGGCCAATAAATACATCATGCTGAATAAATCACTTGACAATAATGAAAATATAATTAACATTGCATCATAGCAAATGGGGAATAAAACCAATGAAGTAAATCTGACAAAGAGACAACATTGGCAACAGAGATTCAAATACATAAAAGAGCCAAATAAAGGTAAAAGAGATAGATTCCTAGGCTAGCAATTTCCTCATTAGGAAATTATGGTTTGGGGTAAAAGCCCAACTGAAGGAATAGTGGATACATTGCACATTATATGTTCAAAACCATAAATAGGGATCACATACATAATTAGGGTCCACATATCTTACTAAAGATTCATATACATAACTTTCTCTAATTGATTGTTATCCATAACCATTTTTCCCTAGTACAAATATTTCACATAAATTAGTACTTATCAAGCATAAAGATATAAATAAATACTAATTTTAGACCTTTTATGGAAAAACCTTAGATTTAGGACTCAAAACCTAGACCAAAACATTGCTTGAGTTTCACTGATTAAGAAAACATCCTTTATTTCTCAATTTGGAGTTAAAATGAATTAATTACTAATTTTAGAACATTTAACATACTCAAAATGGCATTCAATGAAACTTCAAAAAAGGAAATAGAATCATGACTCAATAACCACAAATTTGGATTCTACATGAAAAATCCTTTCGAATGACTTTTTATTCGCATTTTCCAGACCAAGGGACGATTTATTATCAATTAGACAAAACCAACCAATCAGAATATAGCAAGATGCCACATATGCCAAAATGAAACTCGCGAGACAAATGCCAATTGGCCAGACCCACACTGACATGGGCCTATCGGATCTGGACAAGTCAGTCAGTCTGTGCCTACTTGGCTCAGGTCAAAGCTGACTGAGAATGGAGGTAAAAGACTAAAGTGCCCATGCAAGGGAAATGAAATCAATTGAAATGACAGGGTCACCAATGTCATATGTTCATTTCAATTGTTACAGTGAGAAAACAAAACCAAACATGAAAAATCTATATTTCCCATGGGGACTAAATCCTATGATTGTAAGGGCATGGGCACCTTGGTCATTGCCTGACCAGGTATGCTCCAGTCCACATCCATGGCGACGCGCTACTGCTGGAGTTTGACTCCAAAGTCCAGATCGCGGAGCACTGGCTGTTGAGACAAATCGAGGACATCACTGACACCCCCATCACTCAAAATTTTCACCGAGCCCAAGCTTGGGTCTCATAGTGCTCAGAAGCTCTGGGAAGGCTCCACTGTGGGTCGAGAATAGAGGAACTGGTTTGACAAACAAACTAAAAACACTAGAGGGGGGGTGAATAGAGTTTTTAATTATTTTAACAATTATTTAACTCAAAACAACCACAATTGAAAATGGAAGAAGGTGATAGGTGTTTAGAGTGGTTCCAACTTTAGCAACTACTAAAGTTGTCAGTCCACTACCCGGTTGCTTACCCAACTGGGATTTTGAAAGTATTAATTTTATTACCTTCACAAGGATTTACACAAAATACAATACTTTCTTTACACCCCTTGAACAACCTTCACTTGAAGTAGATGCACCAACTTGAGGTAGCCTTCTTGAAGTAACTCCAAGCTCCCCCTTGAAGTAGCCTTCCTCTCTAGAAGTAACCTCCCTTTGCACCAGCCTTCTTGAAGTAGCTCAAGGTCCCCTTCTTCACCAAGAAGATCTCCAACCTCTCCAATCCGCAGCCTCCAACCTAGGAGTAGCCAGGAGAGTACAAACAACAATAGAGAACAAGAAAGAAAATAGAAATTACAACTTATCCTTTTGTAGCACAAGGCTTGATTTGCCTAGATCAAGCATGTAGATCTCCTAACCAAAGTGTATGGAAATGTAATTGCAGTGGATAGGAGATGCTAGCCTATAGGACACGAAATTTGAGCTAAGAGAAGAAGTAGCCAATTGTCACTATGCTCAATTTGCTCACAAACAGGTTGCTCAAAGTATGCTCAAAGATTTCTCAAATGTAACAAGTGTGTTTAGGTGTCCTAAGGCATGTCCTATTTATAGGAATGTCCTACAAGTGCTTAAGGACGTTCTAGACACCTTCTAGGGGTTTCTAAGTGCTTAACTAGCCGTTAGGTACAAGTTTGTTGCTTTAGCAACGGATAATTAATTAATTCTGCAGTTGCTGTCAGAGACCATCTCGGTCGAGAAATGGTCGACTGAGACACCTACTCGGTCGACGTTTTGTCGACCGACAGGCTCTCTGGATCAAGTGTATGCAACGTTTATCTCCAACTGCTAACCACCTTGTCAGCTGTGTCTAACGGCTACTTGGGTCTTTCTCGGTTGAGAAGATTGTCGACCGAGAGTGTCTCGGTCGAGGAGTTAGTCGACCGAGATTGACCCTATTTCAATTTTTTTATTTAAGGCACTAAGTCTGTATGAGTGTGCATATGTGACACTATTGAAGGGGATGACCTATCTAAATGTGGTGTTTAGCTAGGGAAGATCTAACGCTTGATTTACATGAAGTCTAAGTACTTGTAAATTATATATTTGTACAAGTTTACAATTGATTACATTTCATGACATTTACAATCATTCAAGCATATAGATTCCCTAGTGCTTTGTCATCCACCTTATTCCTGCAACACTCAAGTAGCACGTTAGATTAACAAGAATGAAATGTTTGTCATTATCAAAACAAAGGGATTTACAGATGTCCATTTAGCCAACAATCTCCCCCTTTTTGAAGATGAGAAACATTTGCTAAATATAAAATAAGAAAGTATAAAAACATGTGAGTTTCATACCTGAAGATTACCTTTGTAAATTTCTTCTCTTGTTTATAAAATGTGTGCTTATTATTCCCCATGAATTATGGAACATGAAATCCAATTCTTTAGGGAATATAGCAACTTTCAATGTAAAGCCAAGAGTTTATGAAACTCATTGATTGAGTTTTACACAAATACTAAGTTTTATATTTATTGTTTTACACAAATACTAAGTTTTATATTTGTTTCTCCCCCTTTGTCATTTCAAAAAGATATCCATTTAAGAATAAAACTCCCCCTTAATTAGATGTCCCAAAAAAAATTATGTCCATTAAAAGCCAAAATGATATAAGTAAAAGTTATTTTTAAGAAGCACAAATATCAAAGAAGACATCTTCCAAAGGAGTGATAAGCAATTTCTTCCTAATCTTGTTAAATTGGTCTAGTGGAAGCGGTTTTGTAAAAATATCAGCCAATTGATCTTCCGTATCCACATGATGAAGAGAAACATGATTTTTAGAAATATGATCCCTTAAAAAGTGATGACGGATTTCAATATGTTTAGCTCTGCTGTGTAAGATAGGATTATGTGCTAAGTTTATAGCGCTTGTGTTGTCACAAAAAATAGGTGTAGATGAAAGAGTAAAACCATAATCATTTAATACTTGTTGCATATAAAGCACTTGAGAACAACAAGATCCGGATGCTATATATTCAACTTCAGTTGTAGAAAGGGCAATCGTGTTTTGTTTCTTGCTAAACCAAGATACTAAAGCTCTCCCTAACAAGAAACAACCACCACTAGTGCTCTTGCGATCAAGTCGACAACCAGCATAATCAGCATCAGTATAAGCTTTAAAATCCAAGGATTGTCCTTTTGGATACCATAAACCAAAACATGTAGTGCCGGCTAAGTATCGAAGAATTCGTTAAACTGCTTGAAAATGAGAGTGCATAGGTTGGGATTGAAATCGAGCACAAAGACCAACGGAAAACATGATGTCCGGTCTAGAAGCAGTTAAGTAAAGCAAACTACCAATCATGGCTCTATATAAGGAATCATCAATAGGTTCCCCATCTTCATCCTTATCAATTTTAGTAGAAGTGGCCATAGGAGTAGTAGCATGTTTGCACTGATCCATCCCAAAACGTTTTAAGAGTTCTTTAGTATACTTTTCTTGGCTTATAAAAATCCCGGCAGGTGTTTGTTTAATTTGGAAACCAAGGAAGAAGGTTAGTTCACCCATGAGGCTCATTTCAAATTCTTTTTGCATAATGTCACTAAATTGTGTACACAATGATTCATTTGAAGCTCCAAAAATAATATCATCAACATATATTTGAACAACAAGAAAATCAGATGTATATGTTTTGAAAAATAAAGTAGAATTTGAATTTCCAATAGAAAAACCATTATCAAAAAGATATGTCTTGAGCCTTTCATACCAGTTCCTAGGTGCTTGTTTTAAACCATAAAGTGCTTTCTTAAGTTTATAAACATAGTCACCTTTTTTCGGTATTTCAAAACCGGGTGGTTGGGCAACATAAACTTCTTCTTGAATGATTCCGTTTAGAAATGCACTTTTCACATCCGTTTGGTAGAGTTTGATGTTTTTATGTGCAGCAATAGCTAGTAACATTCTAATAGCTTCAAGTCTAGCTACTGGTGCATATGTTTCATCAAAGTCTATTCCTTCTTGTTGATTATATCCTTGTGCTACTAACCGAGCTTTATTTCTTATTACTTCTCCTGCCTCATTGAGCTTATTTCTAAAAACCCATTTAGTTCCAATGATGGTTTTATCTTGTGGTTTAGGAACTAAATCCCATACATCATTTTTTGTGAATTGATTTAATTCTTCTTGCATTGCTATTATCCAATAATCATCTTTAAGAGCTTCAGATATCTTCTTAGGTTCAATGATAGAAACAAAAGCCATGTTTGCAACATCCATAAAGGAAGACCGAGTTTTTACTTTATCATTTGGATTTCCAATAATTAATTCTTGAGGATGATCCTTAATAAGTCTAGGTATAGGTTGTGTTTCACTTTGGTTATTGTTTGTAGTATCTTTCTCACTATCATTTGGTATGTTTAAGTTTTTGAATTGATTAGTAAGATCAATTATTTCTAGATTTTCTGATTTGGACTCTTCATGAAAAGAGACATGAATAGATTCCTCAACTTTTCTAGAGATAGTGTTGTAGACTCTAAATGCTTTGCTATAGGTAGAATATCCCAAAAAGAATGCTTTGTGTGATTTAGAATCAAACTTATCTCTATCATCTTTGGTATTTAAGATATAACATGTAGATCCAAAGGTATGGAAATAGTCAACACTAGGTTTCTTAGAATGTATTATTTCATACGGAGTTTTCTTAAAATGAGAGTGAACAGTTACTCTATTTAACACATAGCATGCGGTGTTTACAGCTTCAACCCAAAAGGTTTTGGGGGTGTTATGTTCGAGCATCATAGTTCTAGCCATTTCTTGTAGTGATCGATTTTTCCTTTCAACTATGCCATTTTGTTGTGGAGTGCGTGGAGCAGAAAAATTGTGAGTGTACCCTTGAGATGTGCAAAATTCTTCAAATACATGATTTTCAAATTCTCCACCATGATCACTTCTAATGGTACATATTTTGCTTTGTAATAGATTTTCAATCATAGGGAAAATTTTTATAAAAGCATGAACAATATCATCTTTGGTTGCAATAAAATGTACCCATGTATATCTACTATAATCATCAACAATAACAAAACAATATCTTTTGCCACTGATAGATTGTGTCCTCATAGGTCCAAATAAATCCATGTGAATTAATTCTAAAGATCTACTGGTGCTAAGTTCATGTTTAGGTTTAAAAGAGGTTTTTGTTTGCTTTCCCAATGTACATGGTTCACAATTTTCAACTTGATCAAAGGATAAAGTAGGCAAACCACGAACAAGATCATATTTCACTAACTTTTTGATAACATGTGAACTAGCATGTCCTAGCTTTTTATGCCATAATTGTAAAGTATTTTCATTTGCAAGCAAGCATTTTCCTACTACATATTTCATAGAGTTAGGTCTAAGAATATAAAGATTTCCAACTCTTTTTCCTTCATAGACAACATTTGTAGTGTTTTCTATTAATAATTTGCAGTAGGTTTTGTTAAATAAAACATCATAGCCACTATCACATAATTGACTCACACTTATTAAGTTATGGTGCAAACCATCAACAAGTAGAACATTCTTTATTTCAAGGTTTGTGCCAATATTACCTATTCCAACAATTTTACCTTTACCGTTATCTCCAAAAGTGACTGTTCCACTCTTCTTTTCTTCAAAAGTTTGAAATGCATCCTTGTTTCCGGTCATGTGTTTGGAACATCCACTGTCAACCACCCAATCCTGCATTAGAATGTAGGTTTTGGTACCCATGTGATGGTACGGTATGGTTAGAAGCATTTAAGTAGAGACTGTATAAAGATTCTGATTCAGAACTTCAGTCGGTCGACAATTGTTCGACCGACATCTTTCTCGGTCGACTAATCGTCGATCGAGAGGGTTGCTGTATTGTAAATTAAAGACAGAAATTCAGCAGTTTAGAAAACTATTATAATGCATAGAACCTTTTATTAAGTTGAGATAAGACAATATGAATTGCAAAATTAAGCATTTGATCATATCTCAACTGAATTGCATTCGACTCTACTAAGTTTGGGATTTTGGGACCCAAACTAAGTAGGAATCCTTGGTCTTATACGGGCATGAAAATGAATAATGTCCAAGACGTAGAAAAAAATGACAAGTAATAAAGTCAACTTCATTTCTCTTTCTAGGAATTGTATTCTTAGGTACAAACATAGTCCGAGTTCTTTTGGTTTGATTTTTCTTTGGATCATATCCCAAACCTTTTCTTCCATTGAAACTAGAGGAGGCTTTTAGGATGTTGTCAAGGATATCTTTTCTTCTTAACTCATGTAGGTTTCTTTGTAGCTTAGCAATGTCATCCATCTTCTTGTGTAAATCTTTTCTAGCTTGATCTAAATCAAATAATAGGGAGTTTCTTTCTTTTACAACATTGTCATAGTCTAGATGGTTACACAGAATTGGTTGAGTCTGTAAATCTTGTAGTTTAGCTAACAATTCAGTCTTTTCTTGAGAGAGAAGATCAACATTTGTTTCTAGAGTGAGTAGCTTGTTAGTACAATCATTTAAAGATGTTTTTAAAGACAAATTCTCAAGATCAATGTTGTTCTTTTCAGAAGAGAGATCATTTAATTTAGCATATAGCTCATCATTTGTTTTGATAACCTTCTTTAGTTTCTTCTTGACATCAACATACTTATCATGGGTTTCTTGTAAACTAGTAATTAACTCTTCTTTAGGACGATCAAGTAGGCTTACCTCTTGAGAGTCTTCATCATCTTCTCTTGCCATTAGACATTCCACCTTTTCTTCTCCGCTTTCACTTTCACTTGATTGGTCCCATGCAGCTTTATAGGCTTTTTCTCCCCTCTTCTTGTGTGAGCTTTTCTTTCCTTTCTTTGCTTTAGGACATTCATTTTTGAAATGTCCTTTCTTTCCACACTCAAAGCACCTAGGAGGAGAAGAAGAAGAACTAGAAATTTTGTTAGATTTAATTCTTCTATATTTCTTACCATTGACAATCAATGCTTCTTCTCCTTCTTCTTCACTTGACTCCTCACTTTCTGGTGTAATTATCCTTGAAGCTTTTAGAGCCACATCCTTCTTCTTTCCTTGCTGAAGTTCACGTTCTCTTCTTTCTTCCTCTTCTAGGGTTGCTTCATGAGCTTCTAGATTGCCAATGAGTTGCTCCATTTTCAGCAGAGTGAGGTCATTAGCTTCTTCAATGGCTGTCACCTTTGGCTTGTATTTAGGAGGAAGTGATTGAAGGATTTTTGATACCTGATCTTCTTCAAGAACAGTTTTTCCTAGAGCATTTAAACCATTAACAATAGAAGAGAATTTTGCAAACATTTCACTAATAGATTCATTTGGATCCATACGGAAGTGTTCAAACTTTTGTTTAAGCATGCTAATCTTAGAATTCTTGACTTGAACTGTACCTTCATAAGTTATGGAAAGTCTATGCCAAATGTCATAGGCTGTGTCACAGTTTGATATCCTATTAAATTCTCCTACTGAAATTGAACAATATAAAATGCTTATAGCTTTGGCATTCATTTGAGCCAATTTTACCGTGTTTGCATCCCACTCTGCATATTGTGTTTGAGGAAGGTCGTATGGGGTTGACACCATCCTCCATAAGTCCCAATTTATGCCTTGGAAGTAGAACTGCATCCTTCTCTTCCAATATGTGTAGTTTGTTCCATCAAACGCTGGAGGTCTAGCAACAAGCGTCCCTTCAAGGTTAAGATTGTTAAGCACCCTGTCACCCATTCTTCAAGACCTTGTTAAGGTTCCTTGAAGCCTGCTCTGATACCAATTGAAAACACTAGAGGGGGGGAGTGAATAGAGTTTTTAATTATTTTAACAATTATTTAACTCAAAACAACCACAATTGAAAATGGAATAAGGTGACAGGTGTTTAGAGTGGTTCCAACTTTAGCAACTACTAAAGTTGTCAGTCCACTACCCAGTTGCTTACCCAACCGGGATTTTGAAAGTATTAATTTTATTACCTTCACAAGGATTTACACAAAATACAATACTTTCTTTACACCCCTTGAACATCCTTCACTTGAAGTAGATGCACCAACTTGAGGTAGCCTTCTTGAAGTAACTCCAAGCTCCCCCTTGAAGTAGCCTTCCTCTCTAGAAGTAACCTCCCATTGCACCAGCCTTCTTGAAGTAGCTCAAGGTCCCCTTCTTCACCAAGAAGATCTCCAACCTCTCCAATCCGCAGCCTCCAACCTAGGAGTAGCCAGGAGAGTACAAACAACAATAGAGAACAAGAAAGAAAATAGAAATTACAACTTATCCTTTTGTAGAACAAGGCTTGATTTGCCTAGATCAAGCGTGTAGATCTCCTAACCAAAGTGTATGGAAATGTAATTGCAGTGGATAGGAGATGCTAGCCTATAGGACACGAAATTTGAGCTAAGAGAAGAAGTAGCCAATTGTCACTATGCTCAATTTGCTCACAAACAGGTTGCTCAAAGTATGCTCAAAGATTTCTCAAGTGTAACAAGTGTGTTTAGGTGTCCTAAGGCATGTTCTATTTATAGGAATGTCCTACAAGTGCTTAAGGACGTTCTAGACACCTTCTAGGGGTTTCTAAGTGCTTAACTAGCCATTAGGTACAAGTTTGTTGCTTTAGCAACGGCTAATTAATTAATTCTGTAGTTGCTGTCAGAGACCATCTCGGTCGAGAAATGGTCGACCGAGACACCTTCTCAGTCGACGTTTTGTCAACCGACAGGCTCTCTGGATCAAGTGTATGCAACGTTTATCTCCAACTGCCAACCACCTTGTCAGCTGTGTCTAACGGCTACTTGGGTCTTTCTCGGTCGAGAAGATTGTCGACCGAGAGTGTCTCGGTCGAGGAGTTAGTCGACCGAGATTGACCCTGTTTCAATTTTTTTATTTAAGTCACTAAGTGTGTGTATGAGTGTGCATATGTGACACTATTGAAGGGGATGACCTATCTAAATGTGGTGTTTAGCTAGGGAAGATCTAACACTTTATTTACATGAAGTCTAAGTAGTTGTACATTATATATTTGTACAAGTTTACAATTGATTACATTTCATGACATTTACAATCATTCAAGCATATATATTCCCTAGTGCTTTGTCATCCACCTTATTCCTGAAACACTCAAGTAGCACGTTAGATTAACAAGAATGAAATGTTTGTCATTATCAAAACAAAGGGATTTACAGATGTCCATTTAGCCAACACAAACACATCAAAAACGTCAAGGAGAAGCCTCGGTAAGGCCGGAATGTATTCACTGAGTCGAGGCAAGGTTAGAGAGCCTCTTCGAGCAGCTGGAGAAGCACATGAGACCCCAAAACACAATGGTGGCAGCAAGGCATTAATGACTGCTATAGGATACGGAGTGTCGGGGCCATGGCGAGGCAAACTGATGGTTGGAAATCGAATGATAAGTGTCGGCGATGCTTACTCGATCTTCGATTGATCACGAGGAGGACAGAGAAGCCTAGGCAAGCTTTGAGGTCACTAGAGCTCAAGCTGAGTAGGTAGGGGAGTTTTGGAGTAGCTCAGGGTCAATTGAGCAAGGAGGAGGAGGAGTCAAGGTCTGAGGGTGCACTCTGATGCCTTATATAGGCCAGGCGAGGGTTCTAACCCCCTCTGTAACCCCACCACGGAGTAGTGGAGGTGGCCGACTTTAGGCGTTTCTCCTACAGGGGAAGATAAGGGTCGATATATGTCTCGTTTGAAGCATCTTGGAGAGACGAGCTCAGAGGTCAAAGAATCACACAACGAGGAACCGTGTAGAGGGAGAACAAGATCATGAGACCTGACAGTCGGGTTGTTCGAGTAGTCTGGA
Organism: Alisma plantago-aquatica; assembly: GCA_963693085.1. Lineage (NCBI taxonomy): Eukaryota > Viridiplantae > Streptophyta > Magnoliopsida > Alismatales > Alismataceae > Alisma > Alisma plantago-aquatica. The sequence continues at coordinate 812,837,073 of OY856411.1, forward strand.
GGAAGAAGACGGGTTGTCTATCATCAGATCAAGTCCTAATTAAATCATGACTATCTAATGGGCCGGGGGGGCACGTGACATATTGTTCAAAGGGACTTTGGCGATTAAATGCCATTTAAATGAAAACGATTCGAATACCAAAATTACACTGTATTAAACTCATAAAGTAAATTTGAGGGGTCAAATAAAACCCTAAAGCCACCAAATTTTAACCATAGGTTAATTATGACTCCTAGATCAAGGCTATGCATTTAGTTTCTCATTTTACTCAAACATTGGATGTTAATTTCTATATTGACTATTAGTTCATATATTAATGCATAAAATGAGTGATTAATATGAAGAGAGTCTTTTAATGACATATTTGAGTGAAATTCGAGATATAAATCACATTTTAATATTAAGAGTCATATTCCACCATATTATCCTCTCATTAATGGTCATATTGAATTATTAGTCCCCAAGTATCACATTAACTATTATTTTTGTGCAAAAACTCATTCATTGACATGAATGTGGGTAAACATTGATTTCATCATCAAATAAAGCTCAATCTCCACATTGAGGACAAAAGGATACCAAAGATAGTGAAATTTATGAAAAAGGTACAAAGGACTAGAAAGCAAATTAAATCTCAAAAGTGGGTAAATTGTAGAAAAGACCCTGGAATTCAGTCTGTTACAACACTCCACCCCTTAAAGAGGATTTTGTCCCCGAAATCACAACAAGAGGGAAGAGAGGGTGAGTGTGTAACATCCCAATTAGGCAACTAGGTGGGTACTTCACAAGCTCTACACATAAGCCAAGTTTCACCAAGGTTTCCATCATACATATTACCTTTTATTAAACATAACATAATTAACACTTTGGCTTATAAGCATAATCTCCATCATGAAAAAGCATCATCTTTATTATTCTATTACTTGTGTCATGTTGCACTCACATTGTTGTAAAAAATATTACATCTCAATATTATGCACAAACATATGTATTACCCTCATAAGGGTTTTAAGCACAATTAGGGTTTATTAATTACTCCTAACATTCATTAATGTATTAGGTCACAAACCTTAATAACATAAATTCATTCTCCATTATCTTTATCATAGAATACTTTGTAAGAAATATATAATATTATTCAACAAGTTAATAAGTCAACAATAATCCAAATAATGTCGTATTCATTTCTTATATCTGTATTACACCTTGCCAACTTACATTTCATACTCATGTTAATGGGATCATTAACCATTTTGTCCTATTACACTACACATTATACATTATACCTCTAACATCACATTGGGCATTAATGTAAGACCATGTGAATCCAATTACTCATTATCATACTTGAGTTATTATATGTATTTTAGTGAATAAGATGGAACACATTAAACATAAATGAATTGATTCATGTACCGAGTTATGCTAAGGTGACTAATGAGATCTATATTAGAGAACAAGGTGATATGCTTTACATATATTGATAACTTGATCACAATTATGATTAGGGGATGATATTCCATTTATGTGCATCAAGGTATATTATGTGATGATGGCACTTAAGATCACTAAGGTATCATGAAGGCATCAAAGATATGTATGTATTTATTGTCAAGGCCATATGATTACAAATTAGGGTTTGGGTCAACATGACCACTACATGCTATGCATCCTTAGCATGCATTAGTACCATTATCTTACTAACCATACTATTAAGGTGACATGGTCAACATTATGTGTATTCACAATTAGTGATGAGTAACTCACTATAGTGTGCATTAAGAATATGTTAAGGCTCACACATATGAACTATTCTCTTTAGATGAATTATTATATACTCATTTGTATATAAACAAACAAGATGAGTTATAATTTTAATTTGTTTTTCCAACACTAACCAAATGAACTTACTAATATCTTATCCAAGGAGTTAGGGTTTCCAAACCAGAGTAACTTGATTTCAATGCATTGTGGGACTCCACCTCCCTAAAGAGGATTTCGTCCTCGAAATCAGCAACTCCAAAATCTAAAAAGGTATTACCACAACCACTAGTGTTCTTTCCAAGCTTGACCTACCAAGTCAATATAAACAAGGGGTAAAAGAGCAACTCTAATTAAACCATAGTATTCAACACTTAATTGTTTTTCTATTCACTACTATCAAACTTCAAATTCTAATATAGGGTAGGATATCCCAAAACATGGAATCTAAGTCTCCTATAAGGATCTTAGGGAAACATAAGGTGATTCTATATGGATAACCAAAACATCATATACTAGGTTTCTAAAGGTACTCAACAATAAGATAATTTGCTTAAAGGTATGCTATTTTGGACAATCAGTATCAGCTCAGGCAAGGCAGTAGTCATCTGGATCTGGAGTCCTCGTAAGCCAAGCTAGTGATGTGGAGGAAAATTATGCCAACCCCCAAACCCTGACCCATTCTAGACACCTTTGCTTTCAACTTATGCCCTAGTAGCACCCTAATAGACTAATCATCAAAAAGTTGATCAAATTATATTTATAATATGAAATTATTATGATCCTAAATCAGTCTTTCATCATTGCTCAACTCTAAGGTGAAAAACATACTAGAGGGAAACTATATAAGGTAAGGGTTTCTAACTAGGAAACAAATTGAATTAGTCAAGACTCTAACTACCTTGATTCTCTGATACCATGTTGTAAATAGATGAGATCGACAACCCAATATCTACTAAATTATGATAAACAAAAACACCAATGTGAAGCATAGGAATTTTAAACTTTGACTATATTCAATTGTATAAAGAGTACTTTACAAAATTTCCCAAAAGGGTGTACAATCTTTATACATACACAGATCTAGGTAGAGGAAGACAAAACCAAATCAATATTGTCTCAAAAAAAAGACAACTTGATATACATAGGCAGCTATGTCCTAGATACAAGGTTGAACTCCTTTCTCTTAACCTTTGGTAGGTTCACCAAGCTTCAACTGCGCACTCTGACCCTATACTTGGGTGGTTGGGATCACCCAGCAAGAGGGAAATAAAAGTATGTGTTAAACAAAAGGAATAAGGACAAAGATAAAGCACACCATTGCATAATAAAATGATTCACTATACTAAGTGGTTTCAGGAGTATGAGGCAAGTAATCTAATAAGAATTAGAGTAATCTGCCATAATTAATCAACAACAATAAACACATAGCATGAATATTATTATGACACAAAATCATACCAATGTAGGTTGAGGCACCTACCAGACCTACGCCAATAGGTGAGGGAGAGTGGTCACATTCCTAATAACCTACAAACATATATAATACAAAGGGAGTGGTCACATCCTTCGGTGGAGAGTTGTCACATTCCCCAAAATATAATATGAGGGGAGTGGTCACATCCCTCTAGGGCTCATGCCCTCTATGGGTGGTTTGCACTCATGTACACTACATTGTCATTTGGCCAATAACTACATCATGCTGAATAAATCACTTGACAGTAGTGAAAATATAATTAACATTACATCATAGCAAATGGGGAATAAAACCATGAAGTAAATCAAATAAAGAGCCAACATTGGCAACAAAGATTCAAATAAATAAAAGAGCTAAATAAAGGCAAAAGAGAAATATTCCAAGGCTAGCAATTGCCTCATTAGGAAATTAGGGTTTGGGTAAAAGCCCAATTGAAGGAATAGGGCATACATTGCACATTATATATTCACAACCATAAGTAGGGATCACATACATAAATAGGGACCACATACCTTACTGAAGATTCATATACATAACTTTCACCAATTGATTGTTATCTATAACCATTTTTCCCTAGTACAAATATTTCACATGAATTAGTACTTATCAAGCATAGAGATATAAAGAAATACCAATTTTAGACCTTTTATGGAAAAACCTTCAATTTAGGACTCAAAACCTAGACCAAAGCATTGCTTGAGTTTCATTGATTAAGAAAACATCCTTTATTTCAAAATTTGGAGTTAAAATGAATTAATTACTAATTTTAGAACATTTAACATACTCAAAATGACATTCAAAGAAAACTTCAAAAAAGAAAATATAATCATGACTCAAAAACCACAATTTTGTATTATACATGAAAAATCCTTTCAAACGACTATTTATTCACATTTTCCTGACCCAGGGCCGATTTATTATGAATTAAACAAAATCGATCAATTAAAATTTAGCAAGATGTCGCATAGGCCAAAATGAAACTCGCGAGACAAATGCCAATCGGCTGGACCCACACTGGCATGGGCCAATTAGATCTGGCCAAGTTAGTTGGTCTGCGCCTACTTGGCTCAGGTCAAAGCCGACTGAGAATGGAGGTAAAAGATTAAAGTGCCCATGCGAGGGAAATGAAATCAATTGAAATGTCGGGGTCACCAATGTCATATGTTCATTTCAATCATTATAGTGAGAAAACAAAACCAAAGGTGAAAAGTATGTATTGCCCATGGGGATTAAATCCTCTTATTGCAAGGGAATGGGCACCCTGGTCATTTCCTGACCAGTTATGCTCCAGTCCACATCAATGGCGACATGCTACTGCTGGAGTTTGACTCCAAAGTCCAGATCATGGAGCATTGGCTGTCGAGACAAACCGAGGACATCACTGATGCCCCCATCACTTGACGATCTCGCCGAGCCCAAGCTTGGGTCTCACAGTGCTCAGGAGCTCCAGGATGGCTCCGCCATGGATCGAGAACAGAGGAAGAGGTTCGGAAAACAAACACATCAAAAACGTCGAGGAGAAGCCTCTGTTAAGGTCAAAATGTATTCACTGAGTCGAGGTGAGGTCAGAGAGCCTCTTTGAGCAGCTGGAGAAGCATACAGGAGACCCCAAAACATGGTGGCGGCGGTGAGGCATTAACAGCTGCTATAGGATACAGAGCTCAGGGCCATGGCAAGGCAAACTGATGGTTGGAAACTGAAGAATAAGTGTCGGCGATGCTTACCCAATCTCCGATTGATCACGAGGAGGACGGAGAAGGCTGGGCAAGCTTCACGGTTGTCGAAACACAAGGTGAGTAGGTTGGGGAGTTTCAAAGTAGCTCAGGGTCAATTGAGCAAGGAGGAGGAGGAGTCAAGGTCTGAGGGTGCTCTCTGATGCCTTATATAGGCCAGAGGAGGGTTCTAACCTCCCTTTGTAACCCCGCCACGGAGAAGTGGAGGCGGACGACTTTGGGTGTTTTGCCTACAGGGTAAGATAAAGGTCAATATATGGCTCGTTTGAAGCATCTTGGAGAGATGAGCTCATAGGTTGAAGAATCGCGCAATGAGGTGCCGTGTAGAGGGAGAATGAGATCATGGGACCTGGCGGTCGGGATGTTTGAGAAGTCTGGAGGAAGAAGAGGGGTTGTCTGTCGTCAGATCAAGTCCTTATTAAATCACAGACATCCGATGGGCTGGGGGCGTGTGACACATTGTCCGAAGGGACTTTGGTGATTAAATGTCATTTAAATGAAAACAATTCATATACCAAAGTTACACTATATTAAAACTCATAAAGTCAAATTGAGGGGTCAAATAAAGTCCAAAAGCCACCAAATTTTAACCATAGGTTAATTACGACTCCTAGATAAATTCTATACATTTAGTTTCTTGTTTTACTCAAACCTTGACTCTTAATTGCTATATGGACTATTAGTGCATATATTAATGTATAAAATGGGTGATTAATAGGAAGAGAGTCTTTTAATGACATATTTGAGTGAAATTCGAGATATACATCACATTTTAATATTAAGAGTCATATCCCACCATATTATCCTCTCATTAATGGTCATATTGCATTATTAGTCCCCAAGTATCACATTAATTGTTATTTTTGTGCAAAAACCCATTCATTGACATGAATGTGGGTAAACATTGATTACATCATCAAATAAAGATCTCCACATTGAGGACAAAAGTATACCAAAGATAGGTAAATTTATGAAAAAGGTCCAAAAGGACTACAAAGCAAATAAAAGCTCAAAAGTGGGTAAATTGTAGAAAAGACCCTGGAATTCAACCTGTTATAGAATCCACTCCCTACTAGAAAAGACAAGGCCACATTGCTTAAACCAAACACCACATAATTTTTTTTGCCAAAGGGATGAAGAGCAATTCATTCAACATGTATGTATCATAACACACTGAGTAGTAGGGGAAAAGATCATTATCTAACAATTTACAAAGCTTGATAACATTATACATCTCTTCACCACACATGAGTGTCCAAAAAGGAAAACTAAACAAATAAGCCAAAGATAAAGCCGAGGGTCATCTAACCACCTCTTCAAGGCTCCTAAAAGCTCACCTACAAAGGTTTATGTCGAAGTTCACCTTTCTTTGATCTAACCTGGGGTTGGAAGCATACCCCACAAAAGAAGAGAAGAAAGAGAAACATCAAAAAAAAATTGGTATGTGTATATTAAAGAAAACATAAGCAATATATTGACCAAAGGACATCAAGAACAAATGCTTCCCATATAAGAGATAAGGACTACCCACAAGGGCATAAAATATAGGAATCATCATCACATAATAGAAGAAGATACTTTCCATAATCAAAACAATAAAGATTGTGCAATATTGGCACATAAAGGAAGTAGGGCACACACCCCACAATCATCATCATGACATGCATGCATGAGAGATAAGCATAGCCATATCATAATATAAACACAAAGGCATCCAAGTCTCATAAACTTGAAACCTGATAGAGAAAGGAATACTGCCAATCTCCCAAATATATATAAAATTGAGAATTGAATACTACCACTCTCCTCAATAAATAACAGGAGAATACTATGCAAAAACCAATGTACTTTACACTAATCTAGTGCTACTGAATCACATAGCATGTTCAATGTAGAGGCAAGTAAAAAGTATAGTCAGAATTATACAATGTTTCCATTACACAATGGACAACAAAAACATATAAACATCCACTTCAAAGTGGGCACATATCATTATATAAGACCAACATGCAACAATGCACAAGATAGATATCAAGAGAATATCCAAGTTTACAATAAGGAAGATAGTTCACATGAACTATGATATCAAGAGAATAGAATATGTGTAGGAAAAAGTCAAAAGAATGATAAGATAGGTGAATTGCTCAACATAGAGAAATAGGGGATACAATATACCTCAACTTCAGACTCCAAAGTCCAAAGCACAATCTAGGCCCAAGCCTAGGATTCCAAAGAACCTATTAAGCACATAGGTAGATTTTATGTCAATTTCATGTACATTATCCAAACCCTAAAAGCACCTTTTTATCCTTATGTGAATTAGGTTATGAAAACCATTAAATATTTTAGTTTATGTTATTAGGAGTCCAAAACATACTTTATTATATTTTTCTGAATTATAAATAATTAGTTATGATTTCTACAAGTTAATTCCTTAGTTAATTAGATTCAAGAAAACACACAGTATTAATCATTGTATTTAGTTATCAAAACTTATACCATTAGTTAGATCTTATTTTTTTGATTCGAACTAATATTTTTCCATATTTTTTTATCATCAATTAATTAGTTATGAATTTTTAAAGCTCGACCAATCAGGAAATTACAAATAAGCAAAAGCGTTTGAAACAGGGAAAAGAGAGGGAGAGAGGGAGGCACTGGCTACCTAGATCCTCACAACCCATAAACCATCGCGAGGAGTAGACGATGATGCAAATCTCTATCCAAAGCAAAAATGTCGAGGAACTGTGAATAACACACACAACCACAGAGCTAAGAAGAAACAAAACAAAAAATGAAAAGGGTGAAACAATGTGACCAAACAACGATGCAGAAAGCACATCGAGATAAAATCGAAGCTAAGTGAGTACTTACCAGGTCAGAGCATTTCCAGAGACCACTGATCAACAAGCTGACGGAGGTGACAACTCTTGGAGTCTGGGAGAGCAAACTACAGCACACAAGGCGAGAACGAGACCAACAACAGCTCCACGGGTGTCCAAAGGTCGTGCAAACACAATCAATTGACCGAAGGAATGCCCAACATAGAGTTCTGGTCACCATAGCAGGAGGAAGAAGAAGGACTAGGTTGAGGAAGTTCGATGGATGTCAGGCGCAATTGAGGGAAGAGAAGGATCTCTTGGGGTACCTCAATGGTCAAGGGATAGCTGCATATTTATAGGTGAAGGTTTGGAGTTGTCTATGACCGGAAAGAAGGAAAGAAGGAGAAGGGACGATTTGGGCATTTCCAGAACTTGGGGAGTTAGAGATCGAGTAGGATATCATTAAATGTGGAAACTCATGAGGAGTACAAAGGAGAAAGAATTTTGGAAAATGGTGGGGAGATGCAGGAGATAACAAGGAAAGAAAGGAGGAGGATTCAGGGGAAACACTATAGAGTGTAAAAAGGAATGGAGGGGGATGAAGATGATGAACTTCATCTATTCGATCATGAATCAGGCTGCCCTAAGAGGCCCACACAAAAGAAAATAAAACCAACCGCATGACAGATCATAACTGGGAACATTAGGAAATCAGAAAACGTGACATAATGTAAATCCGGTTTGAATTAAAGTTAAAGCCAATTAATGTACATATTTATCTTTCTTAATTAAGGGTTCTATACTTATCTAAATTAAACCAAATTTTGCACACAGGTTACCATGTAGATTCCGATTCTCCAATAAGATTCAACTTTTGGAAACTTTAGATGCATTATTTAACATATTCTTTGTTTCTCTCCTAATGTATTAATGACATATGGACTATCTAAATTAGGTGAAACTTCTTCCTTACATCATATTTGACATGGTGGATATGAATTTGCCTTTATTTCCATATTTTGGTGTCATATTTTTTTATTTAGTACTTACATCTTTTAGGCAGTTTCTCTCTCCTAACTTACCATATAATTTCAAGGTTGTCCAAATTAGATGAAAATTGGCATGTAAGATTATTTGATGGGTAGATTACAAATCTAAGATTATTTTCCTTTGTTGGAGTAATTTACTATTTTATTTGATATTTTGGGGGAAAACACACATCTTCTTTTCCAATTTGAATGAATGAATTATTTTATGTGAATAATGTGAAACTTGACTCCCAAGGCAATCAGGACCCAAGGAACACGATTTTAAACTTAGATTTTTGTTATGGAACTTATTTTTATGAGATAGGTCATATGTCCCATTAGTTCATTATTCGACCAATTATAATCTTATTATCCCCATATGTGTCATATATGATTTGTTATGTTACACTTCTGGTGACACATTTTAGATTTCATTATTTTCTAAATTACACGTATTATCTTATCCATTTTTGGCTAAGTCAAAGGGGTCAAACTACTAAGGTAGGGTTCTAGTCCAGGTAAGTTACAACACAACACCCCTTATAGGTGTTTCATCCACGAAATCAAAACATCCATAAACAAACTTATCCACCACCCCTTAAAAGGGTGCATCTCATTATATCAAACTAAACTTAAGATAAGCAACATGCAAAAAGGAAATGTAACATGTAAAGACTAATCTAAGGAACTATGGGTTAACTTGATCTTGTTCATCATCATTAACTTCTTCACCATCCAAAGCAAAAACTCTTCTAGCTTTTCTTTCCACATGTCTTCCTCTGTTATTTTTACCATTATTGTTGCCCTGATTCTGAGGAGGTGCTTGTTGTTATTGCACTGGAGCTTGACCATTACGACGCCTAGGGAAATTAGGTCGTATGTGTTGAGGTTCATTACAATAATGACATATCACAGATGCGCTTAGCACAATTGTCTCTTTTCTATTCATCACAAGGGGACTTCCTCATCTTATCAAACTTCCTAGGTTGGAACCCTGGGTAAGATTCTTCAACAAAAGCTTTATCAACCATCTATTGAAAGGTCAAAGGTAGTTGTGGAATAAGAGCATGACCCATGTTGTAGTGGAGTCCTTGCAGATACAAGTCAGCTCTACGTTCTTCTCTAAGTCCAGTAGCATATCTCTCAAGCAATAGAAATCTTTGTACATAAGCAGACATTGACATGGGAACTTGCTTCAAACTATAAAAATCAGATTCCTTTTTCTTTAAAGTAGCAATATAGATGTACTTCCCATGGAAGAGAGCCAAAAACTCCACCCAAGACATGGTTGAGAAATCTCTAGTCTTGCAATTCCATTCCACCAAACTCTTGTTGGTCCTTCCAAGACATATGAACCAAACCTAACCATCTGGTGTGGAGGACATGCCATACCATCAAAAGTCCTCTCTATGGATAACACTCAATCATCAGCTTTGTCGACCATCTCGATCTCACCTTCACCCTTGAAGGAAGGTTGTTGCATCTTCATGAACTCCATGACCGAGAGTTCCTTAGACTTTTCAGGTACAGACGGGTCTTTCATCTTCCCCGTCATGCAAGTAGCTAAAATTTGTCGAAACATAGCCAACTCTTACTCTAGAGAGATGACTACATCCAAACCAACAAAAGTTGAGGTCCCATGACCAAACCTAGGGTTTTGGGTTGTCTCATAACCATACTGGTTGTCAACCGTCAAGTTATCCCCCACCATTAGGGTTTTTTCGGAACAATGCAAGGTACTAGGTGTAAGCAACCTAAGATAAATGTAAACATCCTAAGGGAGACAAGTTTGAAATAGTTAGATAACCGACTGCTACTAGCTCTGGTACCATACTGTAAGAAGTGGGATCCCAGAGGGAATCCACTCCCTACTAGAAAAGAAAAGGCCACATCCCTTAAACGAAACACCACATAATTGTTTTTGCCAAAGGGATGAAGACCAATTCATTCAACATGCATGTATCATAACACACTGAGTAGTAGCGTAAAAAATCATTATCTAACAATTTACAAAGCTTGATAACATTATACATCTCTTGACCACACATGGGTGTCCAAAAAGGATAACTAAACAAATAAGCCAATGATAAAGCCTAGGGTGACCACATCTTCAAGTCTCCTAAAAGCTCAACTACAAAGGTTGATGTCGAAGTTCACCTCTCTTTGATCTAACTTGGGGTTGGAAGCATACTCCACAAAACAAGAGAAGAAAGAGAAACATCAGTAAAAAGTTGGTATGTGTATACTAAAGAAAACTTGAGCAATATATTGACCAAAGGACATCAAGAACAAATGCTTCCCATACAAGAGATAAGGACTATCTACAAGGCCATAAAAGATAGGAATCATCATCCCTTAGTAGAAGAAGATAGTTGCCATAATCAAAACAATAAAGATTGTGCAAAATTGGCACCTAAAGGAAGTAGGGCACGCAACCCACAATCATCATCAAGACATGCATGCATGTGAGATAAGCATGCCCTATCATAATATAAACACAAAGGCGGCCAAATCTCATAAACTTGAAACCTAATAGAGAAATGAATACTATCAATCTACCAAATATATATAATTGAGAATGGAATACTGCCACTCTCCTCAATAAATAACAGGGGAATACTACCCAAAAACCAATGTACTTTACACTAATCTAGTTCTACTGAATCACATAGCATGTTTAATGTAGAGGCAAGTAAAAAGTATAGTCAAAATTATATAATGTTGCCATTACACAATGGACAACAAAAACATATCAACATCCACTTCAAAGTGGGCACATATCATTATATAAGACCAACATGCAACAATGCACAAGATAGATATCAAGAGAATATCCAAGTTTACAACAAGCAAGATAGTTCACATGAACCATGATATCAAGAGAATAGACATATGTGTAGGCCAAAGTCAAAAGAATGATAAGATAGGTGAATTGCTCAACATAGAGAAATAGGGGATAAATATACCTCAACTTTAGAGTCCAAAGTCCAAAGCACAATCTAGGTCCAAGCCTAGGATTCAAAAGAACCTATTAAACACATAGGTAGATTTTATATCAATTTCATGTACATTTTCAAAATCCTAAAAACCACCTTTTTATCATTATGTGAATTAGGTTATGAAAACCATTCCATATTTTAACTTATGTTATTAGGAGTCTAAAACATATTTTATTATATTTTTCTAACTTATAAATAATTGGTTATGATTTTTACAAGTTAATTCCTTAATTAATTAGATTTAGGATAAACACAGGGTATTAATCACTGTATTTAGTTATCAAAACTTATACCATTAGTTAGCTCTTATTTTTCTGATTCCAACCAATATTTTTCCATATTTTTTTTATCATAAATTAATTAGTTATGAATTTTAAAGCTCCATCAATCAGGAAATTACAAATAAGCAAACACGTTTGAAACAAGGAAGAGAGAGAGGGAGAGTGAGGCACTGGCTACTTGGCTCCTCACGACCCAGAAACCATCGTGAGGAGTAGCCAACAAAGCAAATCTCTATTCAAAACAAAAATGTTGAGGAATAGAGAATAACACACACGATCAAAGAGCTAAGAACAAACAAAACCAAAAATGAAAAGGGCGAAACAATGTGACCAAACGACGATGCATAAAGCACCGCAAGGTAATATCGAAGCTAAGTGAGTACTTGCCAAGGTTAGGACATCGCTGGGACCACTGATCAACAAGCTGATGGCGGTGACAACTCCTAGAGTAGGGGAGAGAAAACTGCATCATGTGAAGCGATAATGAGACCACCAGCAGCTCCGCAGGTGTCCAAAGGTCATACAAACACAATCAATTGACCGAAGGCGTGCCCATCATAGAGTTCTGGTCACCAGAGTAGGAAAAAGAAGAAGTACTAGGTTGAGGAAGTTTGGTGGATGTCGGGCACAATTAAGGGTAGAGGAGGTTCTCTTGGGGTACCTCAGTGGTCAAGGGATAGCTACATATAGGTGAAGGTTTGGAGTTGTCTACGACTAGAAAGAAGGAAAGTAGGAGAAGGGAGGATTTGGAAATTTTGTGAACTTGGGGAGTTAGTGATTGAGTAGGATATCATTAGATGTGGAAACTCATGAGGAGTACAAAGGAGAAATAATTTTGGAAAATGGTGGGGAGATGTGGGAGATAACAAGGAAAGAAAGGAGGAGGATTCAGGGGAAACACTGTAGCACGTAAACAGGAATGGAGGTGGAGGAAGATGATGAACTTCATTTGTTTGATCATTAATCTGACTGCCCAAAGAGGCCCGCACAAAAGAAAATAAAACCAACCGCATGATAGATGATATACGGGAACATTAGGAAATAGGAAAATGTGACATAATGTAAACTCAGATTGAATTAAAGTTAAAACCAATCAATGTACATATTTATCTTTCCTTAATTAAGGGTTCTATAGTTATCTAAATTAAACAAAATTTTGCACATAGGTTAACATGTAGATTCTGATTCTCCAATTAGATTCCACTTTTAGAAACTTTAGATGCATTATTTAACATATTCTTTATTTCTCTCTCCTGATGCATTAATGACATATGGATTATCCAAATTAGGTGAAACTTCTTCCTTACATCATATTTGACATGTTGGATATGAATTTGCCTTTATTTCCATCTTTTGGTGTCATATTCCTCATTTATTTATTGCTTACATCTTTTAGGCAATTTCTCTCTGCTAAATTACCATATAACTACAAGGTTGTCCAAATTAGATGAAAATTGGCAGGTAAGCTTATTTTGATGGGTAGATTACAAATCTAAGATTTTTTTCCCTTTGTTGGAGTTATTTATTATTTTATTTGATATTTTAGGGAAAACACACATCTTCTTTTCCAATTTGAATTAAATGAATTATTATTAGGTTAATAATGTGAAACTTGACTCCCAAGGCAATCGGGACCCAAGGAACATGATTTTAAACTTAGATTTTTGTTTTAGAACTTATTTTATGAGATAGTTCATATGTGCCATTAGTTCATTATTCAACCAATTATAATCTTATTATCTCCATATGTGTCATGTATGATTATTAAGCATGATTTGTTATGTTACACTTCTTGTGACACATTTTAGATTTCATTATTTGCTTAATTACACATATTATCATATCCTTGTTTGGCTAAGTCAAAGGGGTCAAGCTACTAAGGTAGGGTTCTTGTTCTGGTATGTTACATAGTCCCTCTAGGTTTTTCATCTACATAATTAAATTCATCATATGAGGCCATAATGGATCTCCCTCTATCGTATTGAACTTAAACTGCACTTTAAAGACATCATACCTCTCTTGCCTTGCTTGATCTTGATACCTGTTCTTAGGATGTGTTACCATCTACAGAACTTCCATGTTCTCATGTTGCTTTTGCATCTCATAGTTCATGGAGCACAACATTAGGCATTTGATGTCAATAAAATCATTGGTATGCTTGTAATATGCCCCTTTTAGCCCCAGGCAGAGTGGGAGTGGGTTCCTCTAACAATGGTGTATCTAGGACATAAAACTTACACGTAAAATTCTTAAAGTCTTGAACCGGTTGTTGAAGTTGTTCTTGTTTAGTTTGACCTTCTCAAGGACCAATTGCAAGAAATGGTGTTGTTGTTTTCCATATGTGTATACAAAAAATAGCATCTATCAAAACTATTTTGATTTGATTTGATTTGAAAAAGATTGACAATTTTAATTAGGGCTTTAATTAATTACCACCCCAAATATTTTAATTCAAATTTCTAGGCCTCACTATTAGTTGGGAAGATTGCCACGTACAATTTTCTAGATGGTCAAGATCCATATGTCATCAAATCATGAGTCACCTTTGGATAATCACCTACAAGATGATTATTTAGGTAGGCAATATTTTCTAATTGCAAATGACACAACTCTTGATAGATGGTATGCACTAATCATTGTAATATTTCATATATATTCTTCTAGGAACTTGATCCTGTTAAGGTCACCTAGTTAAGCCCAATCCAAAAGCTAACACAATAGAATATGGTCCCTGCTTTGGTAGACCCACATATCTATTCTTACACTTCAACAAGATAGACAATGCACTACACTTTGGCGTGACCATCCATAGTCAGTCAAGATTTTATTGTGTGCTTCTTTTAGAAAGCATTTAAGGGTTCATATTTCATTGAGTGGTTTTGTTTATATTTAACTATATACATATATAATCATCACATACTTATAATATGTATCATGTACATACTACATCCATTGACAAAGGTGCAATCACAAACATACAAGCAATGGTTATGGCCATGCTAATGCTATTCTTTAGAGCAAAAAAAAATTGATTTTCACCTACTGTCAATTGTAAAGACCCCCTCCCCAAGTTGTCCCCTATTTAGGCGGACCAAGAGAGTGAGGGCCATTACCATAAATATAGGGTTGACATTCATTGAATAACCAAAAATAATTAATAAATTTCACTAAACTGAAATGAGTTTGATACAAGATAAAATATAAATTCTTCATCATGGGTTACAAAAAATTAATTTCTAAACTTTGCAACATAATTAAACCATCTAACTATATCCTATAAGAATTACATTACTTTTTTTCTTTGAATGCCTTCTTCTCTGGATTCCCATTTTCCATTATACATGCAGTAATGGCAACATATTATCCTAAAACACCGAGATTAATAAGAATATTGACACTAAAAATTTCAATGATCTCACAAAATAATAAAGTTGCATGCATATATAGTACAGAATAGCTCTACCAATGTAGACCCAGGCACTACTAGATCATTGTCTTAAAGTGGATGGAGTAGATGCACCCAGGGCAGTGAAGACGGGAAATATATATATATATATATATATATATATATACTTGGTCAGTATAACAAGATACTGGTATCTGGGGAAAACAAAATATTGCATCTAAGTGTAACGACATATTCACAACAATTATTGTTACATAATCAAAATTATCATTTTCTTCATAACTTCTCATACCATTTTTATTCAACCTCTGGGATACCCTGTATTAGGGTTTTGTCCCTATAGTGGACTCTAGACCACCTCTGAATCTGGAAGTAGGTGCCATGCTGGGCACCTCTCAATTTGGAGCTAGATGCCATGTTGGTCTTCCCAATCTAGGGCATGACCTCATATGACCTTCCCAATCTGGGGTCTGGTCTGACCTTCCCAATATGGGGCCCGATCTTTAGTCATCATCATGAATCTTTCATTTCTTTCCATTCTCAAACTTTTATAGTTGGTATGCGAGGTTTGAACAAGTTATAAGCATGTTGTTACAACCCCAATTTTTGGGTTCTTTTGGTGAAAAATGTAATTTCTCCTATTAAATATATTTGAACAAATAATGATATAATTTGTTTTGATTAAATGGATTTCGTTTACAATAGCCTTGTTGGTTGTTTTGTGGGCTTTAGTAGCTATTGAGCCCAATTGAAATAAAAAGAAAAAGAGAGGAAAAAAAGAATTTATTTGAATAAAGGAATAAATAAGAAAATGGATAAAAGATAAGGAAAAAGCTAAGGAATATTCTCAAGATGGGATTTCGTGCCTTTAGGGTTCCTTGAGGTCCAAGGAATCCAAAATGATAAGATAATGGCAAAAGAAAGAGGAAATATCAATTAAGTTGGTTTTATTAATGAATAACTTGCATATGAAGGAAACACCTTTTTTCCTTTGGAATTTGGGTTTCAAATTTAATATACAAGTAGATAATGCCAAGTCAAATTTCCTCGAAAATTTTAGTGAAAGATAATAAACAAGGAGAGAGATAAATCAAAAGAAAAACCAGAAATAAACAATAAATCAAGAATATTTAAAATAAAGGAGATAATGCAAGAAATAAAGAGATAAGTGAGGGTTTGGTCCTAATGAGTGATATCTCAAACCCTACTTGCTTTATTGTATTACAAGGAATAGAAATATGGGAAATAAGAAAATAAGAAAGAGAAAATAGGTGAGAAATATACATTTTTGAGTAATATCTTGCACCTAAAGAAAAGGCACATTTTCTAGTAGATAATGAGCCGAAATTTGGCAGAGTGGTAGATTAAGTCATTACTTCCCTTAAAATTTGGGATTAATTGGACACTCGGTTTGGGATATATAGATTTTACAAAAAATCATAAAGTGTATAGGAAAGTATTATATGTCACAAATTGTTTTCTTTTAGAAATATAATGGGCGCGCACTGGAGATCGTTGGATTGAGATCAGATGGGTGTCTTTCATCTCCTACCTCTAGTCCGATAGAAACAGTAGTAGGCAATCTCCCCACATCTATAGCTCTCACCCTGATCAACAAGGAAACTTAAAAAGTGTATATCCGAGTTCGGGAGAATAAAACGAATCTAATGACCCTTGGGTGGTTTTGTTTCGTGCGCCATTGGGGCTTTTCCCAATGTCTGATGAAGCCTAGACTCCATGGGAACCACACATGCATCTTCCCTACCTATATAAGGGGTAGGAACCCCACAAGCAAGGGGGGTAAAGCACGTTCGGCAAACACCAGCTTCTCATGATCTGTTACCTTGTCGTCCCAGTCATCGTGGTGTCATCGGACCTGCGGAGCTATTCTCTGTCTCCGACATGCTCATGCTTTGGTCTGTTCCCGCCACCACCTCATGTTGATGGAAGGCCAGGGGAGTTTAGGGAGCCAAGACAGAGGTTCCATCCGCATTGATTCCTTCTCCATGGTCTTGTGGCCTGGAGTCAACTTGAGGGTTGACTGCCCACCCCGACGGTGAGTTGCAGGTACCGTGAGCAGAGAAAGAAGAAGGGATAGAGGGAAAATTACCAGTGTATCCCTCATTTCGTAAGGACTGAACCCAGGGTGAGAGGGTGAAAATCATACTTTGGTCTAGCAAAGACCCGCATGAAGCAGGTTTAGAGGCGAGCTACTGACGTGGCAGCCAACTAATGGAGGAAGGTAACTTATCTTGTAATATTTGTAAATAATTAATGGTAACTCCAATTAGGACGACCTATATATGAATTTTGATAAAAAAAACATGAGGAATTCATTTAAAATGTTATTAGAACCTGTATTCTCATCTAATTTCGAAGGTGTATAAGGTGATCATATAATTCATTGAATTGTGATTAAAAACCCTAATTGAGATTGGAGATCGAATATGTGATGCCTAACTGGTTAATTCAAGCATTATTAGCCTGTTGGATGATAAAATAAGAATAAAATCTGATTTAGATGAAAAGTTGCTTGTTTTATGGTTTTAATCTATGAATCCATGATAATGCATGTAGAAATACTGATCTATGGTAAAGAAGGAGATTAATTTGAATAATGCAAATTATTTGGAAATATGCTGATAATTGTTGATCCTAAGCCTGATGGAACAAGATAATTAGGGTTTATGAGTATTTTGTTGATTTAGGGTTTGTAGTAGCAAAAGTGATAATGAAACCCTAATTGCAAATGAGACCCTAAAAGTAAATAGAAACCCTAGGAAGAAAGTTAGATTGGATAGATCTTGATAACATGAGCAGTAAAGGAAATTGTATGGTTGTTTCAGGACCCTTGTTGTGTGAATTGCTTGCTTGCCTGGATTTCATACTTGCTTGGAATAATGCTATCTTGATTCGGCTGAACAGGTATGTAACATCCCTGACCTGGGTTATGCTTTAACCCTAGGTGTTTTAATAAAGAAATATGATTATATAATTAATCTTATCTTGTGAAAAGTCATTAGGGATCATGAGGAACTTATGTTTAAATTTTGGTCCTGTTTGAACAATGTTGAAGCAATGTTTGCTTATTTTGGACTAAAGTGTAAATTACCCAAGTTAAAGGGATAACTTACAAATGTTACAGAATAATATGTTCCTATGATGTTGAGACATCATAAGAATGAATATGATGTAGTGGTATGGTTTCCACAAGCCTGGACACCAAGATAGAGCTTGTTGGACAATGTTTGTGCATTAAATCCTAGTTTTGGTGTAAAGTGCAATTTACCCAAAACCTAAGGTTCAATATGCAAATTACCACTTCAATAAGGTCCCTAATGTTTCTTGACATCATTTAGAGCAAAGAAAATGAGAGGGGTGCCTCATTTCAATTAAGTTGGAGGAGAGAGAATCTTAATATTAAAATAATCAAGATTTAAGCCTAAATGGAACCCTAATTCAATTTAATACAAAAATAAATAACATAATTGAAGGGGCCTTCAACCAAAATTAAAATGGTTGGATTCAGATGTGTTTGGACGAGATTAAGCCTTGCAAAGGCACTAGCATATCCTAAGGAGGTGAAATTCCACTCACCATTATTATAAGAAAAAGAAATTCCACTAAAAAATGGATATTAATATTATAAGGGCTAAGGTGCTTAATTTATTTTCCCTTTATTCTTGGATAATGAAGAGGTTTTGCAAGAACATGAAGATGGCTTCGTGGCCAAGAAATGGAGGGGGATTTGGTGAAATTATTTTGGGAATTAAAGGAAAGAATCCCATTTTCTCTCTCCTTGGGATTTCCTTATACATATCCCTTTTTCAACTCACTTAAGGATTTATTTTCTGATTTCCTTTCTTTATTTGCCTTGGCCGACCCCAAGAGAAGCTCTGGAACAGGAGGAGGACGACCCCAACATGTTGGTAAGGTTCTTGACCTCTTTTCCCCTTGATTCCATGGTGGAAATTGAAAGTAAATCATTGATTTCTTCTTAATTCGATCTCCTCTTCAACCCTAGCCAAACTTTTCAACCAAAAGCTTGAGGACGAGCCTAGGGGGAGTTTCAAGAGCTTCGTCCACCATTGTTTCTGTGAGCTTGGAGCTTTGGAGCTCAATTGGAGGTGGGTTTTATAACTTGAACCCTTAATATTCTTATTTCAATTAATTCCTTATCACTTGGTGATCCTTTTTACATTCCCAAAATTTGTTTTGGTTGATTGATGCAATCACCATCGAAACCACAGCAGGTTTTGTGAGTTTAGAGCTTGAAGATGATAAGCACACACCTCTCCAAAATATCCAAGGCAAATAGTTTACTTTTGTTGCTCAAACAATTTCCCAAACTGTTTGGGAGCAAACGATTTCAACTGTTTCACCAAACCGCATGAGACCAAACGGTTTCAAACCGTTTGATGGTGTTGACCAGGGTTGACCATTTGGAGATCTGTTGAAAATGATCGAGGTTAATGACCCATAAATTATTATTGATTAGTTCCAATTGGTTCATGAGTTGAAGGTCCATCAATCACCAAAATCCTAATCGGGTTAAGTGCTGATTTGTAATTTGATTAAGTTGGAAACTTGGGTTGATTGACCTAAACGGTTTCAAAACCTTTTGGGGATCACACAAACAGTCTCAAGACCGTTTGGTGGTCACCCAAGACCGTTTGGAGGTCTAGGGTTGAGTATGGTTAAGTGTTTGAAGATCCAAAGACATGGTATGAACCCTAATCGGCTAAGTGCTGATTTTGCAAGTGATTGAGATGATGTTTTGGGTTGATTGACCCAAATGGTTTCAAAACCGTTCGGGGATCACCCAAACAGTCTCAAGATCGTTTGGTGATCACCCAAGACCGTTTGGAGGTCTAGGGTTAAGTATGGTTGAGAAATTGAAGGTCTAAAGATATTAAGTTGATGTACAATCAATTGCTGATTCGGTGACCAATCCTAGGATCCAAACCTTAATTGAATGACATGGTTAATGATGATGTGATGGGAATACGGTCTCAAGACCGTTTGGAGGTCATCCAAATGATCCCAGGACCATTTGGGGGTCACCCAAGACCATTTGGTGGTCTAGGGTTGACTATGGTTAAGTGTTTGAAGATCTAAAGATACTAAGTTGAAGTGCAATCAAATGTTGGTTTGGTGATCAATCCAATGATCCAAACCCTAATTGGATGACTTGGATTTGAGTGATGAGATGGGAAAAAGGTCTCAATACCGTTTGGAGGTCATCCAAATGACCTCAAGACCATTTGGGGTCAGTTCATGTTCAATTTGGATGATGGTCCAATAGTTTTAAAGTAACTAGTTACACATTGATTAATGTTGAAGGATCATCAATTCCAAACCCTAATCCAATTGATTCAAACCCTAATTGATGACCAATTGAGGGTCAATTGGGAGTCAAATCAGTTGAAGGATGACCTACTTAACTCAATCAAAGTATGGTGATAGGTCCAATTGATGATTAGTTACATGAATACAATGGTTGATGGAATCAACATTGAGAACCCTAAACTGATTGGAGTAGTTGAGACCATCTTTGGTCCATGCGGTTTTGAGCAGGTTTGGACCAAACAGTCTCAAGACCGTTTCAGTCCAAACAGTCTCAAGACCATTTGGGACCAAACGATCCCAAACCGGTTGAGTTCATGCGGTTTCAAAAAGGTACTTTAGCAAACGATCTTGAAGGTCACTTTTACCAAACAGTTTCAAACCGTTTGAACTTTGAAAGACCAAGACCGTTTGGGGCCCAAGTAATCAAAATTGTTTGAGGATCAATATGGTTAATCCATTTGGATACCAAATGTAATTCAGGACTCAATTGGTTAATCCACTTGGATACCTATTGTAATAGAAGATCCAATTGGTCAATTCATTTGGATACCTTATGTAATGGAAGTCCAATGTGATTGAATCTCTTGAGAATTAAGATGATGAATGATCCATTGATCCAATGATGATTATTAAGGCTAGTTACAAAGGTTGAAACCCTAAAGTACCTAGATGATCAATACCTTTAGATTAATTAACCCTAAAAGGTTATGAGAGTAATGTCTTAGTACATTATGTTAACCATAGTTGTATGTACTTGATTGAAGGGTTGATGTGACCTAATCAAGTTGGGAGGAAGATAGAGAGGAATTCATATATGAGTATTGATCATGTGATGATTAGGTTATGATCCTTAATAAAGAGATCATGAAACCCTAATCCAGAAGGTTAATGAATCTTAACCCTAGTTCAGGTTAACATAATGTAAAACCCCAATTATGGGAATAAAGAGTGAAACCCTAATTGGGATGAGTATCCCCCATTGATAGGAAAGGAGAAACCCTAATGGATGGTGATGCCATGAGAAACCCTAATTGATGGTGATGCCATGAGAAACCCTAATTGAGGGTGATGTCATAAGAAACCCTAGTTGGGATGAATAATAAGTGAAACCCCAAAGCCCTAATAAAGGGTAAAGGTAGGTGAAATTCTAAATGGAGTTATAATATTTAAAGCCCTAACTTTGTGCAATATGATGACAAACCAGAACCCTAATAATAAAGCAGAGGGTGAAACCTTATAAAGGTGAAATACCTTAAAGGATTGAGAATAGGAAACCTTATTGTAGGCAATACCTTAACCTTAAATGAGTCCATATCATTGAAGGTAGTTGAACCATTCTTGTGTGTGACCTATGCACTTCATAATGAGAGTGATAGGTCAATGGATGAAAGTATTAAGATGGGAAGTGCCTTAATACAAGATAAGCTGATAACTCAAGGAAGATAGAGATGATGAGGAAAGTGATATACCTTGATGCATTTCAAATCCAATCTATTTGAGTAAGAAATATATGAAGTATGTTATGTAAATTGTTACAATAAAATGTAATGAGTTTGATATACCTTGACAAGCATAGGCTAATATACCTTGAGAATAAGGGTAAGCCAAACTAATGAGTATGATGTAATTATACCATGATAAGGATGAGGAATGAACTCATACCTTGTATTGAGAATCATTTAATGATAAATGTTAAGAGTAATGAACATGCCTGAATTCTAAAGATGTATAATGGCCTTATGAGCCATATGGTTAGATGTTGCCTAGTGAGAGGTGACAAGGTGTTTTATGGGCCTTATGATCTATGAGGATGGTTGTTGCCTAGTGAGAGGTAACGAAATGTTTTAAAGGTTACACATGATTGACATAGTTCAATACTTGGAATAATATAACAGGATTGATATAGTTCTATACCTGAATAGATGCACAGGATTGACATAGTTCAACACCTGGAATAATATCACAGGATTGATATAGTTCAATACTTGGAATAATATCACAGGATTGATATAGTTCAATACCTAGAATAGATGCACAAGATTGATATAGTTCAATACCTGGAATAATATCACAGGATTGATATAGTTCAATACCTGGAATAGACACACATGATTGACATAGTTCAATACCTGGAATAATAACACAGGATTGGTAATAACCCAATACCTGGAATAATAACACAGGATTGGTTAAATACCAATACCTGGAATAATGTCACAGGATTGACATAGTTCAATACCTGGAATGATAACACAGGATTGATAATAACCCAATACCTGGAATAATAACACATGATTGGTTAAATCTCAATACCTGGAATAATGTCACATGATTGACATAGTTCAATACCTGGAAAAATAACACAAGATTGGTAATAACCCAATACCTAGAATAATAGTACTGGATTGGTAATAACCCAATACCTGGAATAGTTGCACAAGATTGATATAGTTCAATACTTGGAATGGTTACACAAGATTGACTTAGTTCAATACTTGGAATGGTTACACAAGATTGACATAGTTCAATACTTGGAATGGTTACACAGGATTGACATAGTTCAATACTTGGAATGGATACACAGGAATAATACAAGTCTAATGCTTGTACTAGTTGCACAGGATTGGTGTAATCCAATGCCTGAAATATTTATAAAGGATTGGTATAGACCAATGCCTGAATAAGACATGATGATGTACACTCTCATGTCCAATATAACCAAAAAACTATTTAGCAGATTGGCCAAGGCCAATAAGTTGAATTAAGAATGTCTCATGGGTGACATATCAAGATAATGAGTGTCACAAGAGAAGTTTGACATGATGGTATGATACGAAGGATAAATGATATACATGTTCTTCCTATTCCTTATTAAGTGAATAGTTGATCTATTGTTCTATCATAAATAGTTACAATGCTTTAAGATGAGAATGCTTTAAACTGCATATCCTCTGTCCAATTTTATACATTTAATTGCAATAATGATGTTTTGGCGGAGAGTTATATCTCCCACTGGGACAATTTACAATTGTCTCACCCCCGTGGGATCCAATGTTTTTAGGTGGATGTGGACAAGGAGGCAGGAAAACTTTAGCAGAGAAAGAACAACAACATCATCAAGGACAACAGTAATATCACAGGTGGAGATACAGCCTGTCTAGTCTTATAGTTAGAATGTCTTATGTGTCGTCTATGTACTCTCAGGTCCTCGGAGTCAGTAGTCAGTGTTTTTATTTAATCGATATGAGATTTTGGCTTGATGCCTCGAGGTTTTTATGATGTCTGTATATAATGTTCAATAGGACAACTGATGTTGTAATCCTCGAGAAGAGATATTACAGGTTGTGTACTTATGGAACAGAATGTAAATATTATACTTTGGATCTTGATGAAAAAGATTTCCTATGTGTGGATCTCTTTGCAAAAAGTTTTAATTTTTAGTGATTTTTAGCAATCCGCTACAAATGATTCGCTTCCGCTTAGTTAATCTCATGTTTTATAAGTTGGATGCCACAATTTAGTGGTATCAGAGCTCTAGGTTCGCTGAGTCTACAGAGACATAGGACTAAGGTATCGATTCTGTTCTAAGTGTACCTCAGTATATCTTATAGTGTCTTCTATTTATGCAGAAGAAGATATATAACTTAAAGATGTCTGAAGGACGTGAAGAATATGTTGCTGAGAGCAATGTTGTTGCACTAGTGGGAGGTGCAAGGGATCAGGCAAGGGAGGAACCACTGCCTGAAAATCCCCATGTTGATGAAGTCATGAGAGGAAACCCAGATATTCATAATCTTTTTGGGCAGATCATGACCACACAAAGGTATATGGCAGATTGGATGCCAGCATCAACACCCAGGGCACCAACTCCCAATGAGGGATATGGGTCTGGTAAGACCTTTGGACGACTACGTCGTGTCGGAGCCATTGAATATGCTGGAACATCTTATCCAGCAGATGCTGATCTCTGGCTCACTGAGTTAGAAAAAGCCTTTAAGATCCTTAGTATCCCAGAGGCTGACAAATTTAAACATGCAGTGTACCTTTTGAAAGGTAGTGCTGGACACTGGTGGACTATAGAAGAAATAAAAAGGAATGATGAAGAGGTTGGCTGGGAGGAATTCCGTCAAGAAGTTGTCAATAAGTATTTTCCAAAGACTTTTTAGATGAAAAGATCTCATAGTTTTAGAAAATAGGACAGGGAGCCCTGTCAATAAGTGAATATGAGGTTAAGTTCATGGAACTTTTACATTTTCCCCCCCAGATGGCTGCTACTGAGGAGAAAAAGATTCGACATTTTAAGAAAGGATGGAATGCTGAGATGTCCATTCTGGCATCTTCCTAGAAAGTAGGGAGAGGTTTTCCACATTTGTGGAGTCTATACAGAGGATAGAAAGATCTACGATAAAGAAACATGAGGCAAACCTCAAAAGAAAGTCTACACAGTCACATGGACTAATGAGTAGTGGCAGCAGACAACAAAAATCTTCACCAGTCCAACCACAATATAGTGCACATATGGAGGGGTCATCAAGTTGGGGTCGATCTTGTCATAAATGTGGACAACTAGGACATTTTAGACAACAATTTCCAAGGAGAAACAGTGAAATGACCCAACAATCAAGGCATAATCTGCGAAACCCACATGGACCTCAGTCCAGTGGGGCATATGATAGAGGACAAAGACAAGTGTCACAGTTTAGTCCATCTACTTCTGGTAGTAAAGGACAAAGGCAATAACAAATAACAACTAAGTCCATGTTCTGGGTTAGATAAGATGCTAATTATCTTGTAAAAGGTAGGCTTGTCAAGATAGAACTTTCTATTTTGAGTTACCTTCTGTTTCCTACTATAAGAAAAGTAGTTGTTGTTTAGTTCATCTGTATAATCCTTTAAGGACATGAGGAAGAGATAATAGTATGAAATTTGTGTTCAGTTTAATATTCTTTTATATGTTTTGAAGTTTCTCTTTCTCCATCAAGAAAGGGAAGATATGAAAAAGGAACTCAGAAGAAATCTGAAATATTAAATATACTAAATCTAAAGAGATGAAAAACATAAAATAAAGTAAGTGCATACTACTTGATCTCAGTATTTATATACCCTGGCCAGGTATACAACTATTGATGATAAAGTGAGTATGGAGACTCTTAGATTGTTATCTTTTTGATTGCCCTGATCAAGCAGTCATTCTGATACAATCTATTGAGTATCATGAAATAAGAAGTATGGAATGAATAAATGTGTCCTGTCCTAAGCATAAGAAAGAGAAATCTGAGATAACCTCAGATGAGCATGGTTGTATGAGGAATTAAAAGTATACTCCTCGTAAGATAAGAATGAAAATAAGGGAGATGAATCTTATCCAATAAAGTTATAAGTATTATAAAGATCCCTTCCATGATGTGGGAATAGAAAATATGATGAGATCCTAAGATGATCATAAACATGTTAGATAATAATAAAGAAAATAATAATGTTATGTGATCATCCTTATAGATTCCTGAGCTTAGGGCAAGGAAGTTAGGATGAGATGAAGAGTAATGGTTCGTGAATAGTTGAAAACATAGGAATAAATACGAGGAATATGAATCCTTGTTTTCTTTCCTTTCAAGGACATGGCAATCAAGTGGGTCATAGGACACTTGATGTGCATAATACAAAGATGTTTATGTGATGGATACTTAGAAAGGTATCAGTTTATCTTGGGCTTTGGCTCCAAGATGAATATATATGTAATAAGTAATGTTCCAAGATGAAAGGAAGATAAAGATTTCATGTGTCTTCAACGCATGTGATAGGTACCAAGGTAAGAAATCCTGGTACCTAAAGATATATCAGATGATTCATGTTGACTACTTGGAATGGTCAACCATGAAATCAAATTAAATATGTAAAATAATATGAACATCACATGTTAGGGGTTTATGTTTTTCATAAACATAACAATTGAAGATATCCTTGAGAAAAGTTCTTGGTTGATATGTAACCTCTTCTTATGGTAAGAAGATGCACAACTAATGAAATAGTTAGTGTATGTAATAAGGAAAGCTTGTGTTGTGTCATCAGGTAAGGTGACACAATTAAAGCATAAAAAGACTAATAGTCCCAAGTGAATGACAGAATATAATGGTGAATCTTGTATGAGAAAGGCTAAATTAATTAAGGAACATGGGAGTATATGTTCTGTGTGAGTCATTTCATGATAAAATTGTATGCAATAACTTTGTATTGATCAAAACTCTATGGTGTCTCCATAACAATGAGGTGTTATGTGAGTACATGATGATATGATGCATGAATAATAACTGTTTTCCTTTATCCGGGATTTCGGGGATGAAATCCTTATGAGGGGTGGATAATTTGTAACATCCCTGACCTAGGTTATGCTTTAACCCTAGGTGTTTTAATAAATAAAGATAATTATATGCTTAATATTATCGTTTGAAAAGTAATTAGGGATCATGAGGAACTTATGTTTCAATTTTGGTCATGTTTGAACAATGTTGAAGCAATGTTAGCTTATTTTGGACTAAAGTGCAAATTACCCAAGTTAAGGGGATAACTTAAAAATGTTACATAATAATATGTTCCTCTGATTTTGAGACATCATAAGAATGAATATGATGTAGTGGTATGGTTTCCACAAGCCTGGACACCAAGATAGAGCTTGTTGGACAATGTTTGTGCATTAAAACCTAGTTTTGGTGTAAAGTGCAATTTACCAAAAACATAAGGTTCAATATGCAAATTACCACTTCAATAAGGTCCCTAATGTTTCTTGACATCATTTAGAGCAAAGAAAATGAGCGGGGCGCCTCATTTGAATTAAGTTGGAGGAGGGAGAATCTTGATATTAAAATAATCAAGATTTAAGACTAATTGGAACCCTAATTCAATTTAATGCAAAAATATATAAAATAATTGAAGGGGACTTCAACCAAAATTAAAATGGTTGGATTAAGATGTTTGTGGACGAGCTTAATCCTTGCAAAGGCACGAGCATATCCTAAGGAGGTGAAATTCCACTCACCATTATTATAAGAAAAATAAATTCCACTAAAAAATGGATATTAATATTATAAGGGTTAAGGTGCTTAATTTCTTTTCCCTTTATTATTGGATAATGAATAGGTTTTGCAAGAACATGAAGATGGATTCGTGGCCAAGAAATGGAGGGGTATTTGGTGGAAATTATTTTGGGAATTAAAGGAAATAATCCCATTTTCTCTCTCCTTGGGATTTCCTTATACATAACCCTTTTTCCACTCACTTAAGTTCTTCTTTTTCGAATTTCCTTTCTTTATTTGCCTTGGACGACCCCAAGAGAAGCTCAGGAACAGGCGGAGGACGACCCCAACCTGATGGTAAGGTTCTTGACCTCTTTTCCCCTTGATTCCATGGTGGAAATTGAAAGTAAATCATTGATTTCTTCTTAATTCGATCTCCTCTTCAACCCTAGCCAAACGTTTCAACCAAAAGCTTGAGGACGATCCTAGGGGGAGTTGCAAGAGGTTCATCCACCATTGTTTCCGTGAGCTTGGAGCTTTGGAGCTCAATTGGAGGCGGGTTTTATAACTTGAACCCTTAATATTGTTATTTCAATTAATTCCTTATCACTCGGTGATCCTTTTTACATTCCCGAAATTTGTTTTTGTTGATTGATGCAATCACCATGGAAACCACAGCAGGTTTCATGAGTTCAGAGCTTGAAGATGATAAGCACACACCTCTCCAAAATATCCAAGGCAAACAGTTTACTCTTGTTGCTCAAACGGATTCAAACTGTTTAGGAGCAAACAGTTTCACCAAACCGCATGAGACCAAATGGTTTCAGACCGTTTGGTGGTGTTGACCAGGGTTGACTGTTTGGAGATCTGTTGAAAATGATCTAGGTTAATGACCCATCAATTATGATTGATTAGTTCCAATTGGTTCATGAGTTTAAGGTCCATCAATCACCAAAACCCTAATCGGGTTAAGTGCTGATTTGTAATTTGATTAAGTTGGAAACTTGGGTTGATTGACCCAAACAGTTTCAAAACCATTTGGGGATCACCCAAACGGTCTCAAGACCGTTTGGTGGTCACTCAAGACTGTTTGGAGGTCTAGGGTTGAGTATGGTTAAGTGTTTGAAGATCCAAATATATGGTATGAACCCTAATCGGCTAAGTGCTGATTTTGCAAGTGATTGAGATGATGTTTTGGGTTGATTGACCCAAATGGTTTCAAAACCATTTGGGGATCACCCAAACGGTCTCAAGAGCGTTTGGTGATCACCCAAGACCGTTTGGAGGTCTAGGGTTAAGTATGGTTGAGAAATTGAAGGACTAAAGATATTAAGTTGATGTACAATCAATTGCTGATTTGGTGACCAATCCTAGGATCCAAACCTTAATTGAATGACATGGTTAGTGATGATGTGATGGGAAAACGGTCTCAAGAACGTTTGGAGGTCATCCAAATGATCCCAAGACCGTTTGGGGGTCACCCAAGACCGTTTGGAGGTCTAGGGTTGACTATGGTTAAGTGTTTGAAGATCTAAAGATACCAAGTTGAAGTGCAATCAAATGTTGGTTTGGTGATCAATCCAATGATCCAAACCCTGATGGATGACTTGGATTTGAGTGATGAGATGGGAAAACGGTCTCAAGACCGTTTGGAGGTTATTAAAACGACCTCAATACCATTTGGGGTCAGGTCATGTTCAATTTGGATGATGGTCCAATAGTTTTAAAGTAACTAGTTACACATTGATTAATGTCGAAGGATCGTCGATTCCAAACCCTAATCCAATTGATTCA
Organism: Alisma plantago-aquatica; assembly: GCA_963693085.1. Taxonomy (NCBI): domain Eukaryota; kingdom Viridiplantae; phylum Streptophyta; class Magnoliopsida; order Alismatales; family Alismataceae; genus Alisma; species Alisma plantago-aquatica. The sequence goes on from OY856411.1 coordinate 812,866,733, forward strand.
AACCCTAATTGATGACCAATTGAGGGCCAATTGAGAGTCCAATAAGTTGAAGGATGACCTACTTAACTCAATCAAAGTATGGTGATAGGTCCAATTGATGATTAGTTACATGAATACAATGGTTGATGGAATCAACATTGAGAACCCTAAATCGATTGGAGTAGTTTAGACCATCTTTGGTCCATGCGGTTTTGAGGAGGTTTGGACCAAACGGTCTCAAGACCGTTTGAGTCCAAACGGTCTCAAGACCATTTGGGATGAAACAGACTCAAGACCGTTTGGGACCAAACGATCCCAAACCGGTTGAGTTCATGCGGTTTCAAAAAGGTACTTTAGCAAACAGTCTTGAATGTCACTTTTACCAAACGATTTCAAACCATTTGAACTTTGAAAGACCTCGAACGTTTGGGGCCCAAGTAATCAAAATTATTTGAGGATCAATATGGTTAATCCTTTTGGATACCTAATGTAATTGAGGACTCAATTGGTTAATCCACTTGGATACCTATTGTAATAGAAGATCCAATTGGTCAATTCATTTGGATACCTTATGTAATGGAAGTCCAATGTGATTGAATCTCTTGAGAATTAAGATGATGAATGATCCATTGATCCAATGATGATTATTAAGGATAGGTACAAAGGTTGAAACCCTAAAGTACCTAGATGATCAATACCTTTAGATTAATTAACCCTAAAAGGTTATGAGAGTAATGTCTTAGTACACTATGTTAACCATTTTTTTTTGTCGACAATAAAAAATGTGTTACTTGATAACCAAAACTTTGGGTACAAGTGTGCCCCATGGGGAACCAAACTGATCCTTATTTATCCCAACGTAGGGGGACAATAGGATCAAAACAGAAAATAAAACTCCATAGTGGAACAGCCAGGAGAAGGGGGATCTAACAAAGAGGCCAGAATCAGAAGAAGAGAAGAAGGAACACACAGGACCAATAATAACACCCACAAATACGCCTGTGAGGGCCTGCACTCAAGCTTCCCAAACTGAGACACAGAGTCGTCACCTGATCCTCGTCCAAGCACAAGACCAGCAGGGAAAAAACTAGGATAATCTATGTGAAGAAGAAAAGCATGCCACTCTTTATCTTCTTCCCGAAGGTTAGAATGTCTGCCACAGGTTCTATCCTTCATCCTTGAAGCAGTCGACCATCTGCACCTGGTCCATTGCCTCACCCAAGAACGGAACCAACCAAGCCTGTAGTTCGAGCTCAACAGGGGCACCATTAGCGAAAATCCCAAGACTTCTGCAGCTGCAAATAGGCAAACATGGAGCCTCTAGCATTCACTTCACCCACAAAGGGGGACATGATCGACTGAACACCTGCATACATCTATAGACCTAGCTTCTGATAACCACATTGAGCGGGAATTTAACCAGCAATGGGTTCTTGGTCATCACTAGTTGTTGTTTACCAAGCAACAAACCTGCAAACACAACGAGCCCGTAGAGGGCAGCACTGCCAGGTGGAGGACCACAGGCACCTTCATCCTTCATATGGCCAAGACCAAATCTAGACAGAGGTAAAAAAAATGTCAAACACCTTGTGGGAGTTCCCTCACAGCAGTAGGGACACCAGGGGACCCTGTCACCCTTTCCAAAGATGAGCATCCCATGGAGGGAGCAACACTGTAGGCCAGCAGAACCCGCCGCCAAAGACCTGAGCTCCAGGGTATGAAACCCGCCATCAGCCGCCTCAACCTCGAAGCCAATCCAAACTCAGAGCTGGGAACTTCGTCGAAGTAGGACATGTCAGACGAAGAGGCGGAATAGCCTTGGGAAACCCGATCTCAGCAGAGGAGGATCAGGTGCAAAGTGACCAGTGTCCTGGGAGCCACTGATCCTGGCCTCCCTACGAGCCACCGGACATGAGGGTACTTGTCAAACCTCAGCATCACCATCGCCCATACCAAGGGAGAAGGCCTGGCATCAAATGCTGGAGAAGACACACCGCCGGAAACCTAGCAGGGCTCTTCCTTCACCACCACCGCCAGGAACTTCTAGATCGGAGTTGTTGTTCACCATAACCCTGGATTAGCTCCAGGAGAAGTCTCGGGGAAGGAGGAATCGTAGGTATCTGATGAGAAGGTCAAAGAACCCCTCAACTTTGCCCGGACAGAGAAGCAACATAGAGAGTCAGACCTAGGGCGAGGCTCCTCTCCACCCGTCACTCTTGAACAGGTCAGAGTCGACTAGGTCGAAAATGCCATTACGCGCCCTGGATCTACCTCCGAAGCAGTGCATCCCAACTCCTCTGTACCCAACCGTGAGGCGAACCAAAAACTCCAACTGGGAGCGCCGCTCATTCACTCCATCTCCAGGAACCCTATAGAACAGACTAGAGCCAACATCGATGGAGCCAGGGGGAGGAAGCAATGAGGAGCCGCTCCCTCCCCCCAGCGAAGGCCGCCAGAGGGGTTTTAGAGAGAGGCAAGAGCAACCCTAGAGAGAGAGAGGCGAGAGCAACCCCTTTACAAATCTAAGGGAGTTTTAGAGCACTATCCTAATCAAGTTGGGAGGAAGATAGAGAGGAATTCATATATGAGTATTGATCATGTGATGATTAGGTTATGATACTTAATAAAGAGATCATGAAACCCTAATCCAGAAGGTTAATGAATCTTAACCCTAGTTCACGGTAACATAATGTAAAACCCCAATTATAGGAATAAAGAGTGAAACCCTAATCGGGATGAGTATCCCCCATTGATAGGAAAGGAGAAACCCTAATTGATGGTGATTACATGAGAAACCCTAATTGATGGTGATGCCATGAGAAACCCTAATTGATGGTGACGCCATGAGAAACCCTAATTGAGGGTGATGTCATAATAAACCCTAGTTGGGATGAATAATAAGTGAAACCCCAAAGCCCTAATAAAGGGTAAAGGTAGGTGAAATTCTAAATGGAGTTATAATATTTAAATCCCTAACTTTGTGCAATATGATGACAAACCAGAACCCTGATAATAAAGCAGAGGATGAAACCTTATAAAGGTGAAATACTTTAAAGTATTGAGTATAGGCAACCTTATTGTAGGCAATGACTTAACCTAAAATGAGTCCATATCATTAAAGGTAGTTGGACCATTCTTGTGTGTGACCTATGCACTTCATGATGAGAGTGATAGGTCAATGGATGAAAGTATTAAGATGGGAAGTGCCTTAATACAAGATAAATTGATAACTCAAGGAAGATATAGGTGATGAGGAAAGTGATATACCTTGATGCATTTCAAATCCAATCTATTTGAGTAAGAAATATATGGAGTATGTTATGTAAATTATTACAATATAATGTAATGAGTTTGATATACCTTGACAAGCATAGGCTAATATACCTTGAGAATAAGGGTAAGCCAAACTAATGAGTATGATGTAATCATACCATGATAAGGATGAGGAATGAACTCATACCTTGTACTGAGAATCATTTAATGATTAATGTTAAGAGTAATGAACATGCTTGAATTCTAAATATGTGAAATGGCCTTATGAGCCATATGGTTAGATGTTGCCTAGTGAGAGGTGACTAGGTGTTTTATGGGCCTTATGAGCTATGAGGATGGTTGTTGCCTAGTGAGAGGTAACAAAATGTTTTAAAGGTTACACAGGATTGACATAGTTAAATACTTGGAATAATATCACAGGATTGATATAGTTCAATACTTGGAATAGATTCACATGATTGACATAGTTCAATACCTGGAATAATATCACAGGATTGATATAGTTCAATACCTGGAATAATATCACAGGATTGATATAGTTCAATACCTAGAATAGATGCACATGATTGACATAGTTCAATACCTGGAATAATATCACAGGATTGATATAGTTCAATACCTAGAATAGACGCACAGGATTGACATAGTTCAATACCTGGAATAATAACACAGGATTGGTAAAAACCCAATACCTAGAATAATAACACAGGATTGGTTAAATCTCAATACCTGGAATAATGTCACATGATTGTCATAGTTCAATACCTAGAATGATAACACAGGATTGATAATAACCCAATACCTGGAATAATAACATAGGATTGGTTAAATCCCAATACCTGGAATAATATCACAGGATTGACATTGTTCAATACCTGGAATAATAACACAGGATTGGTAATAACCCAATACCTGGAATAATAATACATGATTGGTAATAACCCAATACCTGGAATAGTTGCACAAGATTGACATAGTTCAATACTTGGAATGGTTACAAAAGATTGACATAGTTCAATAATTGGAATGGTTACACAAGATTGACATAGTTCAATTCTTGGAATGGTTACACAGGATTGACATAGTTCAATACTTGGAATGGATACACAGGAATAATACAAGTCTAATGCTTGTACTAGTTGCACAGGATTGGTGTAATCCAATGCCTGAAATATTTATAAAGGATTGGTATAGACCAATGCCTGAATAAGACATGATGATGTACACTCTCATGTCCAATATAACCAAAAATCTGTTTAGCAGATTGGCCAAGGCCAATAAGTTGAATTAAGAATGTCTCATGGGTGACATATCAAGATAATGAGTGTTACAAGAGAAATTTGACATGATGGTATGATACGAAGGATAAATGATATGTTCTTCCTATTCCTTATTAAGTGAATAGTTGATCTATTGTTCTATCATAAATAGTTACAATGCTTTAAGATTAGAATCCTTTAAACTACACATCATCTATCTAGTTTTATATATTTAATTACAATAATGATGTTTTGGTGGAGAGTTATATCTCCCATCGGGACAATTTACAATTGTCTCACCCCCGTGGGATCCAATGTTTTTAGGTGGACGTGGACAAGGAGACAGGAAAACTTTAGCAGAGAAAGAACAACAGTAGCATCGAGGACAACAGTAATATCTCAGGTGGAGATACTTCCTGTCTAGTCTTATAGTTAGAAAGTCCTATGTGTCGTCTCTGTACTCTCAGGTCCTTGGAGTTAGTAGTCAGTGTTTTGATTTAATTGATCTGAGATTTTGGCTTGATGCCTCGAGGTTTTTATGTTGTCTCTATATAATGTTGAATAGGACAGCTGATGTTATAATCCTTGAGAAGAGATCATAGTACAGGTTGTGTAATTATGGAACAGAATGTAAATATTATACTTTGGATCTTGATGAAAAAGATTTCCTATGTGTGGATCTCTTTGCAAAAAGTTTTAATTTTGAGTGATTTTTAGCAATCCGTTGCAAATGATTCGCTTCCGCTTAGTTAATCTCGTATTTTATAAGTTGGATGCCACAAGGTATGTGGTTACGCTTATGGTTAATCACTTTAGTTTCACAACAAATCCCAGATGTTTTATCGGTTGCCTGAAAATAACTGCTTGGATGACTTTTATTTCATGCAACTATAAAGTGACTATGATTATCACCATACACATGCATACATGAATGGCTCAGATCCTGGTCCTCCTCCGTGGCTTTGCTAATGATGAAAAGGGTAACCTAGTAAAGGGTCTACTTGTTAAGTGGAACCATCAGGTTATCAAGAGTTAAAAATTAGGCTACCTATGTGTAGTGCTATGAGACTCTTTTGCACACCATGAGTTAAGGAGTGGGATACCTATGGATAGAAGTAGATATCCAATTTTTTGAAAAAGGTATGCAAAGTTTATAGATTACAGGAAATAAATAAACAAGCAAGCATTTATTTTCAAGCAATCCAGAAAACCTCAGAAAACACAGACAATCTAATGCGACTATTAATAGGCATAACCACATACCTTGATCAGGTGTACTTGATGTCTTATCAAGAGAAATCATGAATAACCAAACAAGCAACCAAGTAATTATATTAAAAGTTAAAGCATAACACCTATGTATTATTATTCTATCCAAATTCATCAGTAAGATTGACTTGGTCCTCAAGTTAGAGATTCATTAGGGTTTGGCTTCCTAAACCCTAATGATCACTTTTCATGACTCTTGGGTCAAAAACCATAATTTTATCATTAATTTCACTTTTAATCTCAAGGACACCCCAATTCATCAACTAATGAGTTAATAATCTCAAACTAGATCCAAGTTATCCTTTTTATCAAAAAGGGTCAATCTTTGATTAGTAAAGTCAATTGAACATATTAAGATCATCAAAATCTATAAATTAGGGTTCTTATTCATTAAAAACATTAAAGATGGATTCTATAGGTACTTTTGAAGTAGAGACAGATTTTGTAAGTACCTCACTATCAATGTCCCCGAATTAAGGAAAGATCTTCAAGTTGAGAGCCATTACCTATACTCCCAAGGATCCAGACTTAGCAAATAATAAATAGAAACAAATAATTTCATTTATTCCAAATATTGTTTATGAATTGTACAATGATGTTCCTCATGAAACTAATACCTATTGAGAAGAAGTAACTAGCTATCTAAACCTCCTTTAACTTATCTTTAATGCTTTTAGGTAATTTCCATGTAGTTTATCACATGTTGACATCTTCATAATTAGCATGTATCTAAAATTCCAACAAACAAAACGTGAATCGGTATAACAAGTTATAATGTGTACGTGGGGTGCAACCATAATGTGTGAAACTAAAATATTCACACACAAGCATCAAGTATTGCACATAAGAATTGGTATATTCATTACATATTCTAACCCTTACTGGATATACTACCTTGTGTGTAATCATTGTCCCCTTCAGGGCTCATGTATATCACCCCTTGATATGCATCATCCTAGGGTTTAGAATATTATCATTTACTTATGTGATATTCATATTGGCGTTGTAGTTGAACATGAATTAAAAAAAACAACCAATAGTTTAATTATCAAATCAATGCTCAGAAATCATTCAGAAAACATTGACAAACTATATTCTGGGTAGTCATAATCATAACCACGTACCTTGATGGTGTGCCATGCAGATTATCATACATAATACACTTCAATTACGTTCTAGGAATCCAATCAACAAAGATGAATCATGGCAATCGTATTATATCTGCATGTAAGTAAATCCTAAATATGTCACCATCACATTAATCACGTTAATCACATTAAACCCTATTCATACCGTGATTCCGTGTTCGTTGGTTTAATGACTTAGGAATCCTAATTCATATCAAGTGTTACCATAATTATCAACTCTACCATACCCTTTTATTATGATCATTACATTCCATTAGAGTCAATAATACCATGGCAAGTCATGTTCTTTAACCCTAATCTTCATATACATGATTATCAATTTTAAAAACCCTAAATATCATCATCATGGCCCTAATCACGTTAAATTACCATTATGTTAAACAATGTTACATAATAACACAAAAGAGGGATTTTTAACATATTCAACATGTTAATGTACAAATCTAAGATTTTTAGATTTCCATCATCACTTAAACATATATATATTGCACTACTTTTAGAACAAGAAGCCTAATTAGGTCTCATTTGTATTTTGGTTGCTCTCCTATCATTCTCTTGATCATTTTTCATATGTGATATGTCCTAATCTAATCATCCTATCCATTATTATGAATTTTATTAGATATTGATATTTGGGCCAACAGAAACACGCCACACCAGCATAAAATTACCTTCTCTGATTTCATTGCCCTCTCCTCTGGCTCACAGATCTTTCCTCATGTCTGATTGCCCTTGGACCCACTGCTCAACCTCTACTGCTTTTTTGTGGCCGTTCCTTCCTGGATGCATGGGACAAAGGAGTTGCTTCTGCCTCCTTCTTTGTCACCCACGTCCGACTTCCATGTCTGCAGGGTCACACTGCGACATCACGTCCATGACTGGTGACCCAAAATCACCAAAACTGATGTTCGTGCTCCTTTCACCATACTTCTCCAGACCATGCCAGTGTGTCCACAAAGGAAGGAAGCACTTTGCAGGCATTCAGTTCTGCTCTCCTGCCTCTTCTTGTTTTGCATGGCCATCGTAGGTCAGGTCTCCTCAGTATCTCCATGTCAGACACCGTAAACCACTGGTTTCATTTCTTCCTTGTTGGTGATGAGGAAACCAGCCCCCTGATATAGGGGACAGTAGAAGAGTTATGACCGTGGAGCTTCACGACATCGTGGTGTGTGGGCAAAGAGATGAATGACTCTGGTGATTCTACTATTCACCATCGTGTCAACAGGGCAACAAGGTATCTCAGTTCGGGTTCTCCTCAACATTAAGTGGGTAGTAATAAGAGAGAGAGAGACGTCAGGTTCTAGAAGCGTAGTATGATCTTCACAGAGAACCATGTTTGGTTCTGCGGGACGAAGACGACCAATGTCTTTTGTTAGGCATTGGGTTCATTGCTACCACAAGGCTACGACAACCCAAGGACTGAGAGGGAAGTGGCTAGGGAAAGAAAGAAAGGCTTGGACAAAGAGAAGGATTGGTTGGTTGTGCTCTCATCGGGTATCATGGGGATGATGTATATATACATGTAGACTCCTTGTAGTATTTTCCTTTGTCCTCTCTTCCGGAAAGGCACAACATTACTCTTTTCCAAAAAGATTAACTCAACATTTCTTTTATTCAGTGACTTGACACTAACTCAAAATTTTAGGATAAAAGCAAGACATCTGATTTGGGAAGTAATTAAATATATTCCCTTTATAAAACACTTTGTTTTTATTCTTATAAATCCAAATGTAACAAAAAGACACCACCACATTCTTATTAAGGCTTGGTTTTGGGAACAAAAGCCATCAAGTAATTTACATAAATACATGCCACTTTATTCGCTAAATTTGGTCATAAAATCTAGATTATTCTTTTATCTCTCTTTTATATATTCCTATAAAATAATTATACTTACTTCAAGGAAATCATAATGTATTTCCCAACTATATTTAGTAATTGCAATTCAATAGATAGTCTTTTATGTACAACACTTGCTTTTTTAGGCATCTCCTTATAACAATTCCATTATTTTATGGAATCTCCTTTTTCTCCCAAAATCTAGAATTCTCTTTCTTTTCTTTATAATTTTCAAGTATGCGAATGTTAAAATGAGATAATGTCATTTGGTGCACCAACATCGTGTTGCCACACTTGGATAAATGATTTTCCTTTTAATTATCTAAAACACCATGTACGATATTTTCTTTTGGAAACTTGACATTTATTTTATTATCATATCAGAAGGACATTATTATTTATTCGTGTATGAATCCCTTTTATTTATTTAACTTGTTCCACAATCCTCCATTCTATAAAAGTGATCCACATTGCTATTCCACCTATAATACCATTTAGGAATTTACAAATCAATTCAGTTACATATTCCCATTTTACCAAAATTGAGTATATAACACACTTAGGTCCCGATAATATTTTTGTTGAATTCCTTGCATTCTCTTGATCAATTTTCATATATAATTTGTCTTAATACAAGTTACCAATCCAATTCTACAATTATTTCAATATTTACATTATCTAGGCCAATTAGGACACACCACGTCAATAAATGATTTTACCATCGCATTATCTACGTGGAAGGGTGAGCCAATCGGCTAACACCCCATTGGCGCCACACTCACGCATGGGCAAGTTGAGGAAAGGGGTTAAAAGACTCATATGCCCCTACCTTGATGTGTCGAGTCCAGGGGTGAGAAGGTCTTTTCTCATCAGTTCATCTTCTTTCCGCCAATCCACCAACCTCGTGCTTGGGAAAGTCAATAGAGGTGTTGAACCTGGGCTTCAAGATGACTGGGGGTTGGCTATCAGCATTGGGACCTCCGCGGATCCTTCCCCAACTCGCCGACGGCATCACTTTCTTCGAGGTGAGTAGGGAGAGGAAGGGAGGAGGCTGACTCATTAGTAGCAGAATAAGGGATGTCAGAAGAGAAAAGAAGGTAGGCTGGGAGATTATGATGGTTCTTGGTCTTTTTGGGCCTTCTCCCTACCTCGACGAGGGAGTTTTCCACATCAAAACTAAACATCCCGCGCCTTATATAGCGAGATATGGAAAGAAGGGAATTCCCTGCTATTAATGGACTTCCCAATCCGGATGAAATTTAGGGAAACTCTAATCCCTCACGAAACCAAGGAAAACTTAAGGGTGGTTGGGTTTGATTTAATCTCTCAGAGACATTGGGAGCATTTTCATTATAAGTTATGGTTTCTGGAGAGAGAGAGAAGATAGCCAAAGAATCAATATTTGCTCTAGCCGAACTTTCCCTTCCGATCGCAAGGTGAAGACAACCTGGTCATCATCTGATCCAGATAGGACGGCCAATAGGGTGTGCATCACCAAAGACAAGATTTTGGTTAAATGTGACAAATTATGTACATATCTCAATTGATCATTCACTTTAGGAAATTTTATAAAATCCATTACTCTCTCCTCTCTCCTCCAATTATCCCCAAATTTTAATGCAAGGTTTCTAACAATTAAATCTAGGTTTGAGAAATATTTGGTGGTAAAAGGTTATTTCTAGATGCCCCTTTTCTCTCTCTCTTTAAAAGGAATACAATCATTTATTTTAAGTAGATCCCTTTACCTTTATGAATTTCTCTAGGCCACTAGAAGCATCCTTTCTCTATAAAACTTGGAAGAAACTACTTAAAGTCTTTCCCAACTTTGATTAATTTTGTGGGATTTATTGGAGTAACTGTTATTTACAAAACTTGCTCTTTAGTATATTCCTAAATTAATTGCATACACCACATGGTAAGTCCTTTTTCTCCCATTTTTAATGGAAAGCCTATAATGACTTTATCTGTGTGTGGGAAAAGTTTGGGAAAAAAACTCGAAAAGAAAAGATTCTCTTTTTCGTATCCAAGTAATCTCTTTATAAGGCATATTTTATACATTAAAACAATCCTTTTCTCTTTCTTTTCTATATTCTTTATTTTGATGACTTTTCCTATTAGAAATCATGTGAAACCAAAATCCAACCATTTGTGGTCATTCATATCACTTTCTAGAGAATCCATTCTCATAAGTACATTACTTATTACCCATTATCTTTTGGCTTTTTCTTAATATTTTATTTTCTTCTCTTCCTTTTCCCTTATAAACATTATTCGATTAACAAAAATAGTAGAAACCACAAAATTCACAACAAAGGAAAGTTTTGCAAAAAAAAGCAACACTTTCAAAACAAAGCATAACATATTTCCAATATGTCATTTTGATTGAAATAATTGCATTTTATTTCTATCATAACATGTGAAAAATCAGGTTATAAGATCCTTCCCTCTTGTAGGATTTTTGTCTTCAAAATTCAACTAATCATACAAACAAATCAGAATAGGACTTTTCCATAACCATCTTTAACTCCCATGTGGATTCATCCACTCCATGGTGCTTCCAAAAACCCTATAACATCTCTATCTTTTCATTACTGAGCTCTATCACCTTGGTATATAGTACCCTCAAAGGTGACTTAGAGTATGCCAGCCTCCCTTGGAGTTCAATAGGTTCAATGCTCAACACATGGTAGGGATCCTTCACATAGCGCTTCAGACTAGACGCATGAAACACATCATGTATCATACTATATTGTGGGGGTAAGGATAGACGATAAGCAACTTCATCAATCCGTTCTAAAATCCCAAATGGATCCACGTATCTGGGCTCAAATTCCCTCCATTTTTCATTATACTTTGGAGGGGTCAGATTTTCAGAACCACATAATCACCTATAGTGATTCACAAATCTATCTGCTCTGCATTAGCATATGACTTTTGTTGATGTTGGGCTCTCTTCAGACGTTGCTTGATGAAAACGACCTTGTTAGCATATGACTATAGTTCCTATGACCTAAATAAGGTCCTCACACTGACATCATCCCAATGAAGTAGTGACTGACACAACCTCTCATAAAGAGCTTTGTACGGAGGCATCCTGATACTGTCATGGTGGTTGTTATCATAGACAAACTCAGCTAAGGGCAAGTACTACTTCCATGATCATCCCCAATCAGGCACACATACTCTGAATAGGTCTTCTAATGTTTGGATTGTTCTTTTTGGTTGTTCATCAGTATGGGGTGATAGGTTGTGTTGAATTTTCATGCACTTGCTTCCACAACATAGAGGTGAACTTAGGGTCATGATCAAATATAATTGAACTCATAACAACATGAAAACAAATTATTTCTCTAACATACACTTTGGCTAGGTCTGACACCTTGGTAGTGATCCTCAAGGTGAGTAAGAGTGTCGACTTGGTTAGGTGGTTCACCACAACCCATATCACATCATGACCTTTGTTTGTCTTGGTGAGAACAACCACAAAATCCACTATATTTTGGTCCCATTTCCACTCAAGAATGTCAACTGGTTGCAGTAACCCTTCGGGGAATTGGTGTTCAACCTTCACCATCTGGCATGCAAGACAACTGGCTACATATGCGGCTAGGTCTCTCTTCATCCCAGGTTACCAAATATACCTTTGTAAGTCTTTAAACATCTCGGTGATTCTAGGGTGTATCATGTACTTTGAACCATGAGATTCTGGCTAAATCTGAATCTTCAAAGGGAATCATGAGGAACTCAATCGTGACTTTCATATCAGATTCCACAATTCACACCACCAAGAGATGTATCTAAGGTTTCTTTATCACGTTTTTCATCTCACTAACTCTAGGGGGCCTTTTGGCCACCATCATTTGAATTACCATATTTATACACAAATATCAATTTAGATAATACTCATAATGCCTAGTAGCATTTGATCTGGTATTTGTACCTCTAAACTTGGCGAGATTCCAAATCACGCCATGCGTGGAGGAATTTGAAAAAGATGTATCCAATTAGAAATTAATGTTAACTTCACCGAAATACAAGAGTCACAATTACGGGGGCCGTACGGCCCCTAGGTCATATAACTGGGTTGTTACAAGCTCGGTCAACAAGTCAGGCTTGGTCTACCTTTATTTGGCACCTCAACTCTTGCATCCATTTGATCACCAGATTCAATCTTATACCCACAGAATTCAATTCCACTTGATAAACATCTTCTCATCTAAAATTTTAATTTGGCAGTTACGTTGTACACCTAGGTTTCCCAAACCATGTATTCAATATTCTCCCATGAGGGTGTGGTAATACCTCAAATTCTTTCCATTTCTATTATGACATGTGCCTATCTCATCTCCAACACTCATATAAGATGAAATAAGCATTTGACCACAGTCCAAATATAGAGCTCATGCCATTCCAAGAGTAGAGAGGGTGCATTACACATTACCATTTTAATTCCATATTTAGGTAGAACCCCTCTCAACATGACTGTAAACCATACATGCTTCTCATTTCACAATATTCTTATATTTCTTGAAGTCAAGAACCTCCCTTACTCTAGGATTTGTGCAATTTTATTATCATATGACTTCTTATATCTTTTCCCATTAGTCTTAGTCATTTCCTCAAAGTCTAGGGTGCCGATACTTTTGGTGTGATATCATCCCCATGCATCTAAGGAGATCCTCTCGCATTTACCCCTTGGGCCACATGAACTCATGAATGTGGCCAACCTCCTAACTGATGGGCCTCAGGAAAACATAGATGTTACCTCCCGACTATATGGTCTTTGTATTTAAGGAACAATCAACTCCTACTCCCATCGGTCTCATCCCTTCTTGGCCTGAGGATTGACTTAGGGTTCTATATTTATTTCATAACTTTATTTTATCTCATCTTACTTGAGGTTTCCTTGATGATATCCTAGCACATTATTTTCTTAAAAATTCTTACACCTGAATTCCCTTCATCTCTTAGGGTACCCATAGATTTCTTTATGCCCTTTATTGGACTCATGGTGACCTACCCATCTGGGCCTGGTCGTGCTCTATCAAAAACTTCCATAGTGACTTTTCTCCATGTCCTTTAGAGATGATTCACATGGGTGTAAAGAATCATACTCAATATATGTTCTTCTACGTTTCATGCTCTTAATTTCTCAAAATTTTAAGTGACCTTTAATGTTATCTCAATTCTTAAACTAATTTATGAACTCACTCCTTTAGGAAGGGTCCTATCCCAGAACAAGATAAAACTAACACATAGCAGTGCCAAGGATCACAAAAACATTCTCAAATCTGATGCTTTTATTATTGTAGGAGGGCACATCCCTTAGGCACATTTCCTATTATTCCATTCATGCATTTTCTACCTAAGAGTTATATTATTATACCACTCAAGAGTTGAATCACTATTGGTATCTTACTACCACAAATTTAAGCGTTTGGATATAATGAGGTCAACATATCATATCCCTTGTCTTCAGGTCTTCAAGAACACTATCTAACGTCATATCCATTCATCATTTCTCAAGGTTGGACCAGTTTGATACATACATACGATGGTAGTGCTAAACCAACTTGTGTGAGTGGCTCATCAAACATATATCACAGTCCAAGTGGGGTTTCCATTAAACCATAACTTGAGGGGGTTCCATGCTTAATCTACTATTCTACTCTACTAAACATCAATACTCGTTTCTGTCCACCCACCTTCCCCCTATTATTAGGACTCTCCTCTTTTTAATGCTAATGAGTTCGTCCTTTAAATTGCCATATATTTGTTGGGCTTCTCGTTCCGTGATAAAAAAACTATGTCACGCTTCTTTTGCACGATCTAGACTCCTACCAATAGCTAACATAAAACTCCTCGATATCCCGCTTCCCATGATATCAATTTCTACAACTGACACAACCACCATGATTTGGGGATTTCTGTATATATCCTAAACTCATCAACTTGAAGGAAAGAAGAGATGGCTAAAAGTGGGTGCTTCTTGAACCTTGACATAGATATGTTCGATGATAACTATGTCGACATCTTAGATGGTGTAAAGGTAATACATTGTTGTTGTTGGGTTTTAGGGGAGGCAGAGAAGGCAGCGGAAACAAAAATTTTCTCCCCCAAACCCATAACAAGGAAACGCATCAACGTCTATACAATAGGAAAGTATGGTTTGTAGAATCATACCTTGTCCCGAGGCTTGCTCGGAGACAATACCTCGCGGCTTGCGCGGTCTTCACCACCTGTCTTGGACGGGTGTCTGTGCAGCTCCTGGTCGCACCTTGACTGTCAGGATTGACAGTTGTCCTCTGAGCGACAGAGGTCTCCCGCCTCTACAGTCATCCAAACGGACTGCCTGAAACTCCAATCTCCTTGTCTCACAAGGAATTGGAAGGAGTCACACCCTTTTGTTGACGTACTAGTCATCAACACACTCTCCTGCTGCCAGTTGCAACTGCAGTTGTCTTTCCCTTGATGTGCCTCCCTTTTCGGGTAGCACTTTCTTGGGATCTCTCGGTTACCAAAACCAAAGAATGACAACTTTGCAGAGCAACTGGTTGCACTGAGTTGTACTTTGAGAATCCCCCAATACCCCTATATATAGGAGGGTCATGGGATAGGGTTCTCCATCCTGGGCAATACGGGACTAAAAGCAGGAGTAGAAGGGTTCGAGATATTCCACAAAACCAACCAACTCGCAACCTGAACCGATCGTTTCACAACTGAAACAGTCGGTTGGGGACCTGAACCGGTCGGTTGACACCTCAACTGATCGGTTGGGACCCATGAGCCGATCGGTTCACTATTGAACCGGTCGTTTTGTGGTCCTGATCAGTTCCCGATCAACTTTCCTTCTTTTGTTTCTAATTGGTATTGAATACCAATTCTTTTTCCCAATCAAATTGGGCAATTGAAACGAAAGGAAAATTCTCACCAATCCTACTTTCCCAACTTGCTCGGTTGCACCAGTTGAATCGATCGTTTCAACACTTGAAGCAATCATTTCATCCTGTGCATGAGGAGATCGACTCAACACTTGAGCCAATCGGTTCACCCAGCTCAGCCGATCGGTTCATCACATGAGCCGATAGGTTGGGAGTGCAGATTGTGCAGAATCAGTCTATTGCAATTTCAATCAATTCGATACTTCAATCAATGTGTCCAACACCTTGAACATTATGATATTGAGCTATCAATTAATTGAGTGTTTAATTGAACTACTAAACTCCTTTAGGAATCAATCTAAACATTGCTTGTGGACAAAACTCCTCTTCCAGGTTAAATCCTATGTGTGTGACCCTGCAGGTCCATTTCATGTTGGTAGTGAAAGTCCATAACACTTATGACTTCACAAGCAAAGAGCGGTGCCTAGTCACACATCAGTGCTACCCAAGTGAAACAGAAAGTTGGAGAACAACTTTCAATCCTACAATCCGTGAATGGTGTTACAGTGAATGTATAATTCCTTTGTCACTGATATCCCGAATGAACTCAAGGCATGGAACAATCATTCTGTCAACGTTCATTCACTTTCTTGATCTCAGAGTAGATTGGAAGAGATATGTATGACATCAATATCACATACTGATTCACACATGTGTGCACGCCTTTCTCAATCCTACTCATCAAGTGGCCATGGATATCAAACTCCCTCAGGAGGGAAAAATCCATATCTATCACTCACCCCTCAAAAGCCCCATGTGTCAAAGCCACCCAATCATCACCTTTATAACAGCCCATGTTTCAGGATTGTGTTTGATGATGTCAAAGTGTACCCAACGACATGTGTTGAGTGTAGTGATTTCAGGTCAAAGAATCACACTCACTACCATCACTGTGAGTACTGACTGTGACTACCATGTCATGGTTCCATGTGTCAAACTCACGGTGGGTCTGTCTGGTACACTTGTTCTCTAACAAGTACCTATGTGTTTGGTTTGATATCTCTATCTCATGACTAATGAGATTCTGTCATCAACCAACACCACAATCTAGTCTTGTGTGTCATTGTTGTCTATCTACCTTCCACAACGACATCCGACTAGGGACATAACAAGAATGTACAAACTCTTAGCATCCATATGATCTCATCATTCAGGTCATGAACCTGAAGGCATACGTCATTGAGTACTGTCATTCTTTAGACATTCAATCTGCTCTATCACTATCTCATATGACTGAACCAGAAAGAATTGGAAGCTCACCTATGTTGTTTATCAAATCAATCTTAATGTATCCCACCAATCATCCCATGATTGGTTCTCAGGGCATACATACCAACAGACTCCCACTTGCACTGTGAGTCAATCACTCTTGAATCATATTCATAATGATATTCAAACATGTCCCACATGTTACTGTGCTCTAGTGCAAACATAGTGAGTTATGGCAACACCTTGCCAAAGTCAGTATAAATTGCATGTCTCACATCTCTTCGTTGTACCTCACACGTATGAGATGGAGTTGTCGTAATATGCGATCTAGTATTCCTTTGCTAACCTTTAGCCACATTGCATGATCAAGGATTCCATACTTGTCATCAATGAGCGGAATGTCTATAAGTTCATCTCATGAACTTACAGATCCATATAGTATCCACTGTTGTTCTCTAACACATAGATACTCGGCATTTCCTTTTAAATGGTTTTATTGGAACACTTCCAATTGTCAATAAACTTTCACTTTTATACATCCTATGTATATTTTGCGATTAATTTTCTGTCCTTTCGGATGTTCGCATCAATGTAACTCTTTACATCAAACTCTTCCTTATCTCCATAGAACTAGTACTTCTCAACTTATCAAGTTCTTATGGTATTCCAGTAACCCTTACTGGAAGTAGACAGACATCCACTCGTCATGTCCCACATACGAGTTATCAGGATGAGCACATCATATTGTCATGTCGTACATACAAGATGATGAATGCATTTTATTCTTGCCATGTCCATACATGCAAGATAATGGGACGATTACATACATGATAGATCCATATCTATTCTTAGTGTTCCCATTCTTCATAAGAATTGGACACTTGGCCTTGGGATACTAACTCCATAGACAAGTTTTCTCCCACTGAATCTATGTATACTGAACCCTTCAGTAAATATCGCCAATGTATGCTTTCTCTTTTCAGGTCAAGAGGTTCTTTGAGAACCATCTCTATAGATCTCTATTCCTATCACATATGAAACATCTCTATCTTCCTTAAACATAATTTCCACTTTTGGATTTTCATTCTAGAACATTTCCATTTCACATCAACATGTGGAATGTGAATACGCTCCCACTAAATCACAGATCCCATCTTTATCTTTGACATATCAGTCAAAGTAAAGATCCAATTTTGAGTTGCTTGTACTCAATCAATCACATTGATTAGTCCATTGTAACTTATAGACTTCATTTGCATTTGTGGATTCATAAACCTTATAGGTTGTGTCACGTACACATCCTTGTTTTATTCCTCATAGGAATGTGGTTTTAGTATCCATATGCCAAATGCCTCAGTCATTAAGTTGCAACCAACAAGCATCATCCTTCTCAAAATGTTATCCATGTATCTTAACACTTAAGATTCATTTGCACTTATGGATTTCATCCAATGGGTGCTACCATCAAGGTCATACCTTATGGTTCACATGGATGTCATTTAGGATGTAATGGTCATAAACCATAACTCAAAATTCGGTTCCTCATATTCATCTAGATAGTTGACTCATCACATGAACAACTCATCACATAGATAATTGAGGTGTATCTGTTAAGGATATAAGAACTCACAACCCTTGTGATTCTTAATGTCCTTTATTAGTGTGAGGTATTCTTTATTTAAGAAGAATTTAGTTATTTGATAATCATTCTCTAACTCCTTAGAGTATGACTCCCTTTTGATTTAGACATCACCATGCCTTAATCACGAGCTTACTATGATACATTATCATAATCACTCATAAGGTTCTCAAACATTTTGTCTAAGTATTTCATTCATTGATCTCATCAAGAATTAACACTTTACCAAATTTGTACTTCATCTATGATAATCTTGAACACTTCAAGATATTCATATTGGTATTTCTCTAAATACCATTTGAAGCATTAGCATTTGTTCCAATAGGTATGTAAATACATCACATGTATTATACCTAATAGGATAATCATTCTCCCACTACCTTTAGTGAAGATTGATTAATCATGTCCAAGATATTCATGTCTCTTATTGGTTTTCTAACCAAAAGAGTCCAGACTTATCCATCATATGGAAACTAGAAATGAATTTTTCATGAATAATGCTAATTTGATTGTTTGATTTATCTATAACTTTCAGGTATCATTTTATCTTATGCATATCAAATACCACAAGATAAATCAGGCATTGCCACAAAGATCATATCTTTAAGATTGAAACATCAAGTTTATTAATTGCCATCATTGTCGGATAATATGCAAAATAAAGTGTTTCTATCTATTGGAAAATATGAAATAGTAGTTCATAACTGTATTACATGCCTTATAGGCTGAAAATAAACTAAAGTACTCCTATCTATGGAGGCAACACTTGCCCCAATTATGAGTGCTTTACACTTTACATCTTGGTATCATATACCTCAAAAAGTGTTACAAGTTTACTTTCATGACACCTTTAAGTAGAGACGTATGTCCCCTCCTTCTTCTTTTGTTCTTCCAGATAAAGAGGACAATTCCTTTTCCAATGTCCTGGCTTTTGACAATGGTGGCAATTTCCTTTCTTGGTCACGCCTCCCTTGGTCTTGAGAGCTGAAGACGGCTTGGACTCCTGGCTAGCATCAGAACCTTTCTTAGCTTTGCCCTTGCCCTTGCGCTTGGACTTGCCTTTCTTGCTCGTAATCACCATCACAGGCTTAGGCTTGTCCTTCTTCATCTGTATCTCGGCTGTCCTCAACATGCCCAACAACTCTGACAGTGTCCTATCAAAGTTGTTCATGTTGTAGTTCATCACAAAATGACTGTAGGATTCTGGCAACGATTGCAGTATCACGTCAGTAGCCAACTCTTGGCTCAGTGGAAATCCCAGTCTTTGCAGGTTCTCCACATACCCAATCATCTTGAGTGTGTGAGGACCAACTGGATCTCCTTCTGTCATTACGCACTTGAACAGTGCCCTTGAGACATTGTATCTCTCTTGCCGTGCCTAATCTTCATACATGTTCCTGAGATGATGAATCATCTCAATGACACCCATGTTCTCATGTTGTCTCTACAACTTGTGGTTCATGGAGCACAACATCAAGCACTTTGCATCAATGGCATCATCATAATGCTTCTTGTAAGCATCCCTTTCTATCTTTGGTGCATTTGGAGCCGGTTCCTCTGGAATTGGAGTATCCAGGACATAGAGCTTTCGCTCTTGAGTGAGAACAATTCTCAATATATGATACCAGTCGTGGAAGTTTGTCCCATTTAGCTTGTCCTTTTCAAGGACTGGTCGCAAAGAAAAGTGATTGTTGTTTGTCGTCTTTTTACTACAAAAGGCAATATGCAATTTTAGTACAAAAACTCATTTTGACTTATTTGATTGATTTAAAAAAATTGACGATATAATTAGGCTTTTTAAGTAATTATCGCTCCCACTATTTTAGTTCAAATTGATAGCCCTCACCATCAATTCAGAAGATTACAACATACAACCTTCTAGTGGGCAAGATCCTGAAATCCTCTAAGTTATGGACCAGCTAGGGTTGTCACCCACAACATAGATCTCTCAGGTAGGCAACTCTTGCCAATTGCATCATATGCAACTCTTGATAAGATGTCATATGCAACTCCTTGACATGATCATCTCCATGCCTCAAGGTACTAGATCCCATCTAGATCACCTTGTTAAGTCTGACCCAAAGCAAACACGATGAATATGCACCCTGCTAGGGCAGACCCACACATTCATCCTTCACGCTTCCACGAGATAGACGGTGCACCACGCTAGGGCGTGCCCACACTTGGTTGATCAAGCTTTTCACGTATGTCACATTTGGAAGGCATCTAAAACTTAATATTTAATGAGGGATTTTGTTTTTATATACATATATATATCCAATCACCACAATACATAGTATGTATCATATACATACTATATCCCACAGAAAACATGCAAAACGATAAAAGCGATGATTATGGCCATCCTAATGTGATTCCTCGAGCCAAGAGGAATCACAGGCATCTAGGTCTACATCACATGCAACCTGTACAAGATGAACTCTGTGCTTTGCCTTCCGCGTAGATCAACTCATCACATGAATGACTTGCTCATTTTGGCCCGGTCGTCTAGGTGCCACCAGCCGATCAGTTGGCTCCTCCAACCGATCGATTTGCCTAGTCATCGTGCATCTCATCATGGCCGCCACCCGATCGTCTCGCTCCTCAAACTGGTTATCAACCGATCGGCTCACTCCTTGAACTGATCATCTGGAACGTCAACCGATTGGTTCATGCCTTGAACCGATCGTCTCAGCTATCGTCTCGATGTCCTCCATTCTTTGACATAACAGGAAATAAAATCTATCCTATTTTACATTGCAAAAAGAGAAACCTCGAGTTACATTCGAGGGGAGAAAAGGTAGGAAAGAAATCTCAAATTATTTTGAGTTAAATCAGGAAAAGGAGAAGGAAGATCGGAGCGCAGACCGAGATGCAAGCAACCACATACAACCATATACATATAGGGTTTATTGGACATAACCACGCTATACATCCACCACAAAACTCGTTTAAGGGCGACGCGTTTCGAGTGCATTAATAATACATATCATATATGTAATTTGGGATTTGTGGATTTAGGATTGGACATTCATAAAGCCAATATTAATCGCATCATATGCAATAAATAAAGGCGACAAACCAAAATCAATCATATCAATATTCCTAAAATATAGAGTAGTTGACGTGGCTCTGATACCACTGTTGGGTTTTAGGGGAGGCAGAGAAGGCAGCGGAAACAAAAATTTTCTCCCCCAAACCCGGAACAAGGAAACGCGTCAACGTCTATACAATAGGAAACGATGGTTTGTGGAATCATACCTTGTCCCGAGGCTTGCTCGGCAACAATACCTCGCGGCTTGCGCGGTCTTCACCACCTGTCTTGGACGGTGTCTGTGCAGCTCCTGGTCGCACCTTGACTGTCAGGATTGACAGTTGTCCTCCGAGCGACAGAGGTCTCTCGCCTCTGCAGTCGTCCACACGGACTTCCTGAAACTCCAATCTCCTTGTCCCACAAGGAATTGGAAGAAGTCGCACCCTTCTGTTGACGTACTAGTCGCCAATACACTCTCCTACTGCCAGTTGCAACTGCAGTTGTCTTTTCCTTATTGTGCCTCCCTTTTCGGGTAGCACTTGCTCAGGCTCTCTCGGTTACCAAAACCAGAGAACGACAACTTTGCAGAGCAACTGGTTGCACTGAGTTGTACTTTGAGAAGCCCCCAATACCCCTATATATATAGGAGGGTCATGGGACAGGGTTCTCCATCCCGGGAAATACGGGACTAAAAGTAGGAGTAGAAGGGTTCAAGATTTTCCACAAAAGCAACCAACTCGCAACCTGAACCGATCGTTTCACAGCTGAAATGGTCGGTTGGGGACCTGAACCGGTCGGTTGACACCTCAACCGATCGGTTGGGACCCATGAGCCGATCGGTTCACTATTGAACTGGTCGGTTCATGGTCCTGATCAGTTCCCAATCGACTTTCCTTCTTTTGTTTCTAATTGGTATCGAATACCAATTCTATTTCCCAATCAAATTGGGAAATTGACACGAAAGGAAAATTCTCACCAATCCTACTTTCCCGACTTGCTCGGTTGCACCAATTGAATCGATCGTTGCAACACTTGATGCAATCGTTTCATCCTGTGCATGAGCCGATCGACTCAACATTTGAGCCGACTGGTTCACCCAGCTCAGCCGATCGGTTCATCACATGAGCCAATCGGTTGGGAGTGCAGATTGTGCAGAATCATTCAATTGTGATTTCAATCAATTTGATACTTCAATCAATGTGTCCAACACCTTGAACATTATGATATTGAGCTATCAATTAATTGAGTGTTTAATTGAACTACTAAACTCCTTTCGTAATCAATCTAAACATTGCTTGTGGACAAAACTCCTCTTCCAGGTTAAATCCTATGTGTGTGACCCTGTAGGTCCATTTCACGTTGGCAGTGAAAGTCTATAACACTTATGAATTCACAAGCAAAGAGCGGTGCCTAGTCACACATCAGTGCTACCCAAGTGAAACAGAAAGTTGGAGAACAACTTTCAATCCTACAATCTGTGAATGGTGTTACTGTGAATGTATAATTCCTTTGTCATTGATATCCCAAATGAACTCGAGGCATGGAACAGACATCCTGTCAACGTTCATTCACTTTCTTGATCTCAGAGTAGATTGGAAGAGATATGTATGACATCAATATCACATATTGATTCACACATGCATGCACGTCTTTCTCAATCCTACTCATCAAGTGGCCATGGATATCAAACACCCTTAGGAGGGACAAATCCCATATCTATCACTCACCCCTCAAAAGCCCCATGTGTCAAAGCCACCCAATCATCACCTTTATAACAACCCATGTTTCAGGACTACATTTGATGATGTCAAAGTGTTCCCAACGACATGTGTTGAGTGTAGTGATTTCAGGTCAAAGAATCACACTTCCCACCATCACTGTGAGTACTGACTGTGACTACCATGTCATGGTTCTATGTGTCAAACTCACGGTGGGTCTGTTCGGTACACTTGTTCTCTAACAAGTACCTATGTGTTTGGTTTGATATCTCTATATCATGACTAATGAGATTTTGTCATCAACCAACACCACAATCTAGTCTTGTGTGTCATTGCTGTCTATCTACCTTCCATAACGACATCCGACTAGGGACATAACAAGAATGTACAAACTCTTAGCATCCATATGATCTCATCGTTTAGGTCATGAACCTGAAGGCATACATCATTGAGTACTATCATTCTTTAGACATTCAAACCTGTTCTATCACTATCTCATATGACTGAACCAGAAATAATTGGAAGCTTGCCTATGTTGTTTATCAAATCAATCTTAATGTATCCCACCAATCATCCCATGATTGGCTCTCAGGGCATACATACCAACAGTTGTTCCATAACAACCAAGTGTTTCACTACCGCTTATGTGAATCATCGAATCGACGTGTAGGGGGAACTAGAGTCCCCGTTAGATGTAGCGACAAAGTCGGGTAGATGATCCATATATGGTTGTTGCATACGGAGGCTCCCAATGCATCACTCCTTCCAATGCCATCAGGTGGAGTTAAAAAATTTATGGTGCGACAGTGGATTCTCATTGGTCCTTTGGTGTAAGCTGACGCAACAACATTGCAAAAAGAGACCAAATTCATATATTTCTGCTCAAGGATGATCGTCCCAAGTAGGTATGAGGAAGCGTGATTTGTAAAGGGCTACCTTATACTTAAGATGATGCTTAAGGCTCCTCTAACATCAGTAAGAGGTAAGTATATTTTTTCACTACAATAACCATCTTATATCACACATACAACCTCTTCTTCCTTCAATATCTCGTTCAATGTTTGCCCTTCAGTTTAGTGTAGTGTAGTAATATTAATATTTGCAGAATAACCTTCCTCAATACTTTTTTGATCCTATAAATAAGACCTCTTTGAGTAGCAATGAGAAGCACAATACTTAACTTCAAAGACCGTCACCAATTTATTCATCAAAATCAAGGCTGTTATGTTCTTTTTAGTATCAAAATCGTTGACAACTACTATCACAAATCTGAATATTTTAGAGAAAAACTAACCCATATGATCCTTTTTTAGCCGAGGCATCTTCCTCAAACATCCAGGCTTTTGTTTTTATTCCTTGTCCTACGTATATCAAATAGTTGGATAGTTTTTCTCCCACCTTTTTTATTATGTCTATTATATTCTATTCAGCCACTAGGATATGATGTTTCTAATTAAACATGGAGAATGATGCATCTTCTATTAGATGGTGCCACATATTATGGGACTAAAATTTCCACCCTACCATTTGATGGGAAGGGACACACATAAATTGATGAAAAAATGAACAACCTGATTCTACTTAAATAGGGAACAACAAGTCCAGACTCTTTGTTCGGTCGTTGATTAAAACCTCATGTGAGGTCCATCTTTTCCAATGAAAGGTTGTGTGAGAGTGTTGTTCAATCATGCATTTGTCTATGTCATATTTATGTTTCATTTGACGTAATAGCAATATTCTTTTATGTTGGTTTAAAGTTGTGATGAGTTGTCCTATTTTGTCATCAGTTTGCATTAACTCAAAGTAGCTTAGTTTTGCTCGTTTGATGTTTTAAGTATATGTGTGACTTCTACTTTTTTCTATAAGTGAAAATGTGTGACACATTACAATTAGATGGGCACCTGGCAAGTTAACAAATATGTGTGACTAGAACGTGCAACTACACAAAACAAAAATCAAATCTACTCACTCATTTTCAAGTGTACTCCCAACACTTATTTTTTTGGTTTGAGTATACGTTGTTTTGTGGTGTACTCTCAACATCTATTTCGGGAGTAGTGTGATAGTATGGGTCACAAGGGATGAACATTAGGTCAAGTCATATTTAATTTTATTTGGATGAAACCCAAATTTCCAGGTAGGACTTAGGCCAGGGATGAGACATGACACTGTGTAAAAGTATTAGTGAGTTATTTGTATCAGTGAGTTATCAAGACATTCATTATAAATTTGGTATTTTGAACATGCATGCATAAGTCTTGTACATATAACTCAGAAAACCATACTCATTTGCACCCACACATTTGACAAGTCTACTCTAAACATCTATGTTTTAGGAAGTGATTCTATAATAAGGAATGTGTAATGACCCTGCCTCCCGGTAACCCCCAATTAAGGGAGACCAAGAGGTCAGAGTCTCTATCCCAATTTCCCATATCAAAGGTTCGACAAATAATCAATAATAATTATTAAATTCTACCATGAATATACTGAAAGATGGAATAAAAATAAAACTTTGCATACCTTTTTTATTCAAAAAATTGGATAGCTATCTTCTATCCACCTCTGGTCTCTATTCTAACTTATCCTCCTTGCACTTTATTTCTTAATTTCACAATATGCCACTTTACTGTTTGTCATTTTCAATTTGTATCTAAAACACCGACAAACAAAATGTCGGTCAGCATAAATGAATATGTCAGTATGTGGGGGAAACAATAATCTGGAAATTATCTGTAACAACATATTGTAAGCAATTACGGTTTAGCAAGCAAACTTTACATATTAAACATAACTACTCAATCCATACATACCCTAACCTTTGTGTTGTCCCTGCAGCAGACATGGATGCTACCTCTCATATGGTGATCCCAACTGACCCCCATGATCCTACTTAACAGGTAGATCAATACCTAGGGTCGAAGAGTCACATGGCACTATCCATAGGTAGCCCAATCACTAACTCATGATATGCTAAAGAGTCGCATGGCACTACTCATAGGGAGCCTAATCCCTTACTCATGACAATGTGATGGTCCTACCTAATAGGTAGAACATGTACTAGGTCATCCTTTTCATCATTTGCAAAGCCAAAGAGGAGGACCAGGATCTGAGCTAGTTATGTACACATATTTATGGTGATATTCATAGTCACATTATAGTTGCATGAAATAAAAGTCATCCAAGCAGTTATTTTTAGGAAACCGATAAAACATTCAGGAATCATCGTGAAACTAAAGTGATTTAATCATAAGCTTAACCACATACCTGATCCAGAGTAACTTGATGTCCAAGAAAGAATAATCAAGAACATTCAGTAAGGCAATCAACAATATCCTAAAATTAATGCATAACATCCAAGTGTCACTGTTTTATCAATGACATTCTCAAGATTGACTTGGATTCCACCTTAGGATTTCTAGGCCAACTTTAGGGTTTTATTAGGGTTTTAGCCTCCATAATGCTTTTATCACGTTTAATGCTCTTTTAGTCCACAAACCCTAATTTCAACATCATAGGCGTACTAGAATGTCAATTAAGTCTAATATATCTCTTTTACCATCTTTATCCTTTTAAGTTATGTCACGATCATTAAGGACAAATATCATCTTTGGTTTCTTTCGAATTGACAACTCATATTTTACTATAGTCCAAATCATATATGATCTCTATTTATCACTAATTCCACATTTCTCTACTAGCAAACCCTAATTACCCAATTAAGGGTATTTATCTACAATTAGAATTTTTTATACTCAAAATAGCTTAGAATCCTCATATCTCAGCTTTATTCATGAATTTGAACAATTAAAGCCATTAAGAGTCATAATCACCAAAGTTAGGGTTTCAAGGCCCATTAAAGCATATTCATGTACATTGAATCCTACATTAATAAAACTACACATAAAGATTATCCTTTTGTATCTAATGTATCCATTTTATAATCAACAAGTGAATATCAACTTTAAACATCCATATAATCCCCCCCATTCATTAATCATCATAGATTAAGGTTTCTTAATCATTAATGCATTAAAGTTGACATCTTCAACTACTTTTCGAATTTCAAGAGGAAATTGGCTCTAAAACAACTTTTATTGGACTCCTTGCATTTTTCTGATCAAATTTCATTTATTAAGTTTATCCATCAGAGCTCCCTAGCAATTTCTACGAATTTTGCAAGAAAAGACATTATATCGACTTATCTGTTATTTTTAGAAAAATGTTGGCTGTTTGATTGATGATCCGCTGTACCACGATGGCTCCAATGATTCTCAGCTACGTGCCTCACCCGTGATCAAAACAACTAAAGGACAACATTGCCCTTACCTGCTCTGAAGGGGAGTCGAGGTATTTTGGTAAAACACCAATCGACCGTCTTCAACCTCCGTTCACTGCTCCTTGCGAACTGATGGTCAAACCGATGATTGACTCTACACCATGTTGCACTTGCGCATGAACGGAGACCACCAGTAGCACTGCCTCGATCTCACGAACTTGACGAGCCCTTCAATCAGACATAGGTGGCTCTCCTATCGCTAGGGAAACTCTACCTATCTCCGGCAACAGTTGCTTCCAGGCAAAGGTGCAGATCACGACCAAAGTGCCTATTGGAGGAACGAGCGTGATCGTGGGCTTCGTCCAGTCTCGTGAAGGTTGCTTGGGAGTTTGCTGGTGCCATGAGTCACCCCCCTTATATAGGATATCCATCACCCACCTTAAGAATTGGGGATTCCCTGTTCTCACCACGAAACCCCCCAAAACCCATGGTTGTTCGATCCGTCCAAGACTCCCAAACTTGATGTGCAAGTTTTCGAGTTTACTCGTGCATTAAATTGTGAGAAAAACTCTTTGGAAGATCCTTCCCTCTCTTCGCCACTTTCCTAACCTGTCGTGAGCTAGGAGACAAAGGGATCATCATTGGATCTGAATCCAATGGCCCACAATGCACGTGACATCCGCATGGGCTAGGCCCAAGATTCCTATTCCAAATAAAATTGTGACATATAATATAATCACAACACTTTGGGAAAATTTGTAAAAGCCATAACTCCCAACCGAGTTTCCAATTAATCCCAAATTTTGAGGGAAACTTAATAATGACTTAATATACCTCTCTGCTAAATTTGAGCTCATTATCTAAATAAAAACGTGCCTTTTCTTTAGGTGCAAGATATTACTCAATTAGGCGTATTTCTCACATCTTTTCTCTTTCTTCACTTATTATCTTGCAACTTGGACTCCTTGGAATGCAAGAAATCCTAAGATATCTAAATCCTTTTTGAAGGATTCTTATTATCCTTCTAGATGCATCCACATCCTTATTTCTCATTATCTTACTTTTTTATTTTATTAAAAGATTTATTTTTAAGGATTTCTCTCTATCTTTTATTTCCTTTTTCCTCTTTTCCTATTTCTTCTATTAGAAATCTCATATAAATGAAATTTACTAAATTGTGGCCATTAATTCCACCTTCTAGAGATTTCTATATAATTCTCATAAATAATTTGCTTAATATTCATTATCTTGTATCTTTTTCTAATATTTGGACTTTTCTTCTTTTCTTCTCTTTTATATCCATTATTGGATTAATATAATAATAGGAACCACGAAATTCCTATCAAAAGGGAGATTTGCAAATAAATCCCTTCTTTGAAGCAAAGCATACAACCTTTTCAAATAAGTCCATATTCATAAAAATATTACATTTCAATTATGAAAACATATGCAAAATTGAGGTTGTAAAAGAATGAACATCGGCTCAAGTCATACTGAATTTTGATCATGTTAAACCAAAATTTTCAAGTGGGTCATAGGCAAGGCTTAGAACCCAAAAATATGTAGTAGTGGCATTATGTTATTTTTTCATCCATTATTAATTGGGTCTTCAAAACTGTGAAATCCACTTGAAATTAAATAAAATCAAACTCAAATTCATGGACTCATTTGAAAGGTCTACTCCAAACACATCTTTGATGAGAGATGGTGCTAGAATGAGGGTCTTTTGTGGTGAGCATTGGGCCGAACCAACTGAGTTTTGTTGTGCTTAATCCCAATGTTTTAAGTAGGACATACCTCGAGGTCAAGACCCTGATACTATGTAGAAGTGATTGTGTGTTATCTAACCATCCGATGAAAATTTGGTTTAGAAAATTGTGCATAAGAGTTTCTACTACATATAAACAAAAACAAACTAAAATATACCCAACAATTTATGAGGTCTAATCGAAAACTTTCTTTCATGTGATGTGGTTCTATAGTAAGGGTTTCAAGGAATGAGCAGCTCATCGAGTCAACTACATTGTTTTTAGCTTAAACCCAAGCCTCACATTGGTCATATGTTATGGTTGAGTCCCCAACACTATGTCTAAGTGATACAGTGTTGTCTAGCCATTAAAAATGGATCTTTAGAAACTTGACTCATAATACTTACACCCATAACTAAATAAAATTAAATGAAATAGAAAAATTCATATATTAGGTATACCCCCAACACATATTATGTGACCGACAATGTTATGGGTTTGAAAGAATGGGAATTAAGTTGAGTCATACATGGTTTTGGTCATTTTAAAGAAAAAATGTCAAATTTCCAATAGGTCACCCAACAATACGTAGATGTGACAGTGAGCCATTCATTCAGTGAAATCTAGGTTTTTAGGGACTACATACGTGAGATTGAACTTGCAGCTAAACATAACCAAACTCAAAATGACCCACTATTTTGATAGGTATACTCACACATGAGACTTAAACCTAGAACAAAGTAAAAGAAAACTCATATGGGCCCAATCACTTGACGTTTCTACTCCAAAGACTTATTTCTTGAGTTGTGGTACTACATTAAGTACATAAGATATAGGCATTTGATAAATTCATACTTTTTTTGGTCGCTTAAACCCAAATTGGCAAGTGGGTCATATGATAGGCCAGGGCACAACCACTATGTAAAGGTGGAAGTGTTTTATTTGCAATCCACCAGAATGTGGCCTTTGAGAACTATATATGTGAGACTCAGACCTGCAACTAGATAAAACCAAAGTCAAATTGATACCAACAATTTTATAGGTCTGATCCCAACACCTATTTTGCGAGTTATATAAGAAAATAAATACCATGAAATTACTTAACAAGTCTAATTGTGCATTTAATAGTATGAGTTGTTACGCTCAAATCAATATGGAAGCGATGAAGGCAATAACAAGTTGGTGAGTATTGGTAGAGACCAGTAATAGACAAAAGAAAAAGAAATTTTTTAAATGCATATAAGTTATACAAGGAATCCAATAGAGGAACTGTAAATAAGTCCCATGTTCTTTAGGTTGTGATCATAGTAAAATTTAATATTTGTAAATAATAAGCTAAAGACACATTTTCTTCCCATTCATAATTAAAATCATGCTTTGTGTTTTTAGTTCTTAGTTGAAGTTGAATGGGATGAAAACAAAATGTGAAAGCTTTTTACTAGATAATAGAACTATTATCATGTGTGAGAATCTTTTCATACTAAAGACATTCATGCTTAGGATAAAAAATATGTGGTGTTCCATGTCATAGAAAACATTTCTTAAGAATTTCACACAATTGTTGTTTCTTTTCTCAATGTCAAATTTTAACTTGAAGACGATCTTACTTTAGGAATTTTGATGTGTTTGATAATACCCTATATTCGAATATAAATTGTAGTTAAGTATTTCTATAAATAATACCTACTAGAAATTTAGAAATTCATCAAAAATGTAATGAGTAGATGTGTGACATGTGTCCCTATATTTGGTAAATAGTTCACGTGCTATGCACGTGCCTTTACTAGTTCTCTATGAACTCACTTAACCTTGAGAGCATTATATGCACTAGATACCACCACCTCCCCTCTTTGGTCTAGGAACATCGAGTTTACCTCCTTAGCCTTGTTCAGTTGTACTACATGACTTAGCCACTCAAGCACGTACCGAACCAAAACATGATATTGCATTTTCTTCCCAACTTTCATGTAAACAACCCTTAGAGTCCTAAACAAGGAACTACCAATATGAGTATGAGGATTCACAACATATTACTATTTTGTATCTCTCCAGTATCTAGGGATTCTCTTTCCCTCACCTAGATAGTAGGTATTCATACCATCTACACATTTTTATAAGAAGCCTCCTCTATCTCTAGGGTTTGGTCATGCTGAGGACATATAGGGTAAAACAACCCTCTAGGGACTATGCATACAGTAACCCAACTCATTCACTCTAGTTTAGGACATATCATACAAATATTTCTTGTAATTACTCATGTCCTGGAGTCTAGGTTCCTTCTTGTCTCACTCCCTCAGGATTTAACCCTATAACTGGTCCTAGAATTAGAGGTTTTCCTTTATAGAAGAGGTTGAGGCTTTTACAAATTCACACTTATTCGTAGAAGCATACAAACTTGTATTATCAAATCTCATTATCTAATAATAAAGTCAAATTCTCATATTCGACTATGGTCATCATAAACCTCATTACTAAACTCCTCGTCCATTCCATCTAGTAGGCCTATCTCATGATCCAATAGACATTAACCCTCTGGCTTAGAACTAATCCCTTTTCCAACCTTGATGTCACTTACTTTCATGTAGATGCATGTCTAACTCCTACTTGTATCTGTGTGGGGACACACTTCCTGTTAGGGTTCCTACCAGTTTGATTTTAGACTTTCTGGTCATTACCCTATGTTGAGGTTTAACTCTCTCATAGATCATCAATCCACTCTTAGGTTGGCCCACCTTAGGTCAGGACTCCTATCCTAAAAGTTTCACTAAAGGGTTTCATATTTTCCTACTTATTTCCCATCCTCTGTATGAACGTTCAACCCACATCCTTATCCTGCATGCCTTACTTGAGTACCTGCATGAATGGATAAACTCCTTGTATTTTCTCTTTCCTTTCTCCATTGTTTAAGATTAGAATTAGGAATCATACCACAATACCTTTAGGGTTTTCTGAACACTCTAAAATTATCTCCATAGCATCTCGTATATATGCATTTTATTATTTGGTGGAAGATGCCTTAATCCCTAATATCCATAATCCTAATACTCATAATTGGATAAAGAGAACATTTACAGGTACCTAGGGTTTAGAGAGGGAAGAGGGTAAACAAGTAATGAAAGTAGAATGAGAAATCATAGAGGTATTTTATGTTGAGTGAAGTCTTATGACTTTGGCCTGGATGGATGCATGGTTTGGGAGTCCTTGTAAGTGACTAGTGGTATGCAGGAAAATATTTCCAGCCCCTGGATCGTGGTCCTTTCTAGACATCATCGTATTTGGAAAATACTCTAATCATTCCCTTTAGGATCTACAGAATTCTTAAAATTTAATAATTATTAGAGGTTAATCGGTAAACTAGGCTCTAATACCAAATGGACAACCCCTCCCCCATTTGTCCCTTATTCAAGTAGACCAAGAGGGTGAGGGCCATTACCATAAATGTATGATTGAGGTTTATCAAATAACCAAAAATAATAAATAAATTTCACTAAAGTAAAATGAGTTTGGTACAATATAAAATATAAATTCTTCATCATGACAAGAAATGGATTTCTAAAGTTTGCAACATAAGTAAACCATCTAACTATATTCTCTGAGAATTACATTACTACTTTTCTTTGGCCTTCTTCTCTGGATTTCCATTTTCCATTGTACTTGTAGTAATGACAACATATTATCCTAAAACACTGAGAAACAAAAACTTGGTCCGTATAACAAGTTATACTGGTATGTGGGGCAAACAAGTTATACTGGTATGTGGGGCAAACAAAAGATTGCATCTAAGTGTAACAACATATTAACAATAATTACTATTATAGAATCAAAATTATCATTTTCTTCATAACTTCTCAACCCGTTTTTACCCAAACTCTGGGATACCCTCTCTTAGGGTTTTATCCATGCAGTAGAATGTAGGCCACTTCTCTATCTGTATCTAAGTGCAATGTTGTCCACCTCTTAGTCTAGATCTAGGTGCCATGTCGATCTTCCCAGTTTGGGTCATGACCTCATATGACATTCCCAATCTGAGGCCTAGCTTGACCTTCCCAATCTGGGGCCTGGTCTTTAGTCATCATCATGACTCTTTCATTTCTTCCCATTCTCAAACTTCATGTGTTGGTATGTTGGGTTTGGGCAAGTGATAAGCATATAATGTGATAGCCATAATGAATTATAGATTGTAGGAAATAAATAAACAAGCAAGCATTTATTCAAGAAATCTAGAAAACCTCAAAAAACAATGACAATCTAATGCGACTATTGATAGGTGTAACCACATACCTTGATTAAGAGTATTTGATGTCCAAGCAAGAGCAATCAGGAATAACCAAACAATCAACAAAGTAATTATCATGAAATTAAAGCATAACACCCATGTATCATTATTTTATCCAAATTCATTAGTAAGACAGACTTGGGTCTCAAGTCAGAGTTTCATTAGGGTTTTGGCTTCCTAAACTATAATTATCATTATTCATGACTCTTGGGTCGACAAACCCTAATCTTATCGTTAATTGCACTTTTAATCTCAAGGAAACCCTAATCCATCAACTAATGAGTTAATCATCTCAAACTAGATCCAAGTTATCCTTTTTATCAAAAAGGGTCAATCTTTGATTATTAAAGTCAATATTTCAAAAAGGACTAGTGGCGCAGCTTGTTGCCCGCTTGTCTCCTACTTCCATGAAACTTAATATTAGACCCAAATTCATTGAACATATTAAGATCATCAAAATCTAGAAATTAGGGTTCGTATGCATTAAACACATTAAAGATGGAAACTTTATATACTTTTAAACTAGTGGCACATTTAGGTTCTGATAATATTTTATTGAATTCCTTGATTTCTCTTAATCATTTTTCATATATAATTTGTCTTCATCCATTCTACCAATCAATTTCTACAGTTACTTTAGGATTTACATTATCTAGGCCAATTAAGACACACCACATCAGTAAATGATTTTACCATCGCATTATCTACATGGTAGGGTGAGCCAATGGGCTGACGCCTAATCGACACCGCACACCCACATGGCCAGGTTGAGGAAAGGGTTTAAAAAACTCATATGCCCTTACCTCTATGTGTCGACTCTAGGGGTGAGAAGGTCTTTTCTTGCCAGGTCATCTTCTTTCTCCCAATTTTCCCACCTCACACTTGGATGAGACAACGAAGGTGTTGACTTCGGGCTTCAGGGTGAATGGGCATTGTATATCAGTGTAGAGACCTCCGCGGATCCTTCCCAAACTCACCAACGACATCGCTTTTGTCGGGGCTAGTAGGGAGAGGGAGGGAGGGAGGAGGGAAGCTCATTGGTGGCAGAACTGTGGATCTCAGAAGAGCAAAGAAGGGAGGCAAGGCAATTTTGATGGCTCCTGATCTTTTTGGGACTTCACCCTACCTCGACAAGGGAGTTTTCCACATCAAAATTGAACATCTCATGCCTTATATAGGGAGATATGGAAAGAGGGGAGCTCCCTGCCATTAATGGACTTCCCAATTCGGATGGGATTTTGGGAAACTCTAACCCCTAATGAAACTAAGAAAACTTATGTGTGGTTGGGTTCGATTTAATCTTTCAAAAACATTGGGGGCATTTTCATTATCATTTATGGATTGGAGAGAGAGAAAATAGCCAAAGAATCAGTATTTATTAAAGTCGAACTTTCCCTTTTGATCGCAAGGTAGAAGACAACCATGTCATCATCCGATCTAGATCATATGGCATCATGTCGTACGTCGCTGAAGGCAATAATTTGGTTAAATGTGACAAATTATGTACATATCTCAATTAATCATTCACTTTAGAATATTTTATAAAATCCATAACTCTCTCCTCTCTCCTCCAATTAACCCCATTTTTAAAGGAAGTTTTTTAGTGATTAAATCTAGGTTTTGGAAAAATTTGGTGGTAAAATTATATTTCTAGATTCCCCCTTTTACAATAATCTAATTCAAGTACCTTTCTATAGAAACTTGGAGGGCAACTCCTTAATTCTTTGCCAACTTTAATTAATTTTGAGAGATTTATTAGAGTAATTTTTATTTACAAAGCTTGCTCTTTTAGCATATTCCTAAATTAAATGCACACACCATATGTCAGTCCTTTTTCTGCCAAATTTTAAGGAAAGTCTATAATGACTTTATCAATGTGTGGGCAAAGTTTGGGACAAAACTTGAAAAAAAAAAAGATGCTCTTCTTAATATCCAAGTAATCTCTTTATAAGGCATATTTTATACATTAAAAAAATCCTTCTCTCTTTGTTTTCTATATTCTTTATTTTGATGACTCTTCCTATTAGAAATCATGTGAGACAAAAATCCAACCATTAGTGACCATCCATATAACTTTCTAGAGAATTCCACACAATTCTTATAAGTATATTACTTATTACCCATTATCTTTTGCGTTTTTATTAATATTGGATTTTCTTCACTTCCTTTTCCCTTATATCCATTTTGAATTAACCAAAATAGTAGAAACCACAAAAGCCAAAACAAAGAGAAATTTTGCAAAAGAAAGCCACACTTTCAAAACAAAGAATAAAATATTTCCAATATGTCTTTTTTTTTAATAATTGCATTTCAATTATATAATAACTTGTGAAAACTAGGTTATATCATTAACTATCATATTTCTCAACCTATGAAGGAAAATCTTGGTCTTGAAAACAAATCAGTCAGTCAACTCCACTCCTCCAATTCATCGGTTCGCCATCCTATTGCTTAGGTTTACTGAATCATTCAGTAGATCGATTGTTCCATTCAGTCCATCAGATGGACTCCTGCTCAGTCAATCAACTGAACCTTTTTATCAATTTGTTGGGGATCTAGTCATTTTCTTAGATTCTTTCTCGATCGATCAATTGGTCATCTAATTTGTTACTTGGGCTTCTACTCAGTCGGTTGGTTGGTCTCCAATCGGTAAACTCACACATGTAGAAGTGTACCTCCTTTTTCTAAGATATCTAATTAATACTACTCCTATCAACTATTATATGGTGTAAAGTGAACACCTCTAGTTATGTTTGAAGGGAGGGGGAATGTTAAGTATTCTTGACATTTGTAGATAAAGGAAGAGACTCAATATATAAACCGAATTTATAATATAGGAATAAACCATTCACCACTCACACACAAGCATCCAAATGGTTTTGGCCATAACCATGCATACATCCACCATCAAAACACATTTAGGGTGATTCATATGATTTGTATCTGTGTGCATATATATATATATATATATATATATATATATATATATATATATATATATATATATATATATATATATATATATATATATATATATATATATATATATATATATATCTGTTCATTCATTACCCGAGCGGGTAGCCATATTTCAGCTACCTGCTGGAGTAACTCGGGGTTAAAAGAGTAACTATATGGTACAATGGAGTAACTCTTCTGAATCAAAAGAGTAACTGTATTGATATATAGAGTAACTCTAAGAGCAAAAGAGTAACTGTGCAGAAAATATACAGTCAATAAATATATGGATGGGTTTTTTGATTTGGGGGGGGGGGGCAAATGATATTATTTTTGGATCAAAATTTTGGGGGATCTAGATAAAATGCTACTCTACAATTGCGAAAAAAAATTTAAAAATATATCAGGAAGTGTGCGCGGGTAGCTACCCGCACGGGTATTAAATATGAGCCCTATATATATAGCTCATCTTTAATACCCACTATATATATATAGGGCTCATCTTTAATACCCCCGCGGGTAGCTACCCGCGCACACTTCCTGATTTTTTTTTTATTTTTTTTCAAAATTGTAGAGGAGCATTTTATCTAGATCCCCAAAAAATTTGATCCAAAAATAATATCATTTGCCCCCCCAAATAAAAAAACCCGTCCATATATTTACTGATTGTATATTTTCTGTGCAGTTACTTTTTTGCTCTCAGAGTTACTCTATATATCAATATAGTTACTCTTTTGATTCAGAAGAGTTACTTTAGTGTACCATATAGTTACTCTTTTAACCCCGAGTTACTCCAGCGGGTAGCAAAAATTGGGCTACCCGCTCGGGTAACGAATGAACAGCCATATATATATATATATATATATATATATATATATATATATATATATATATATATATATTGTGGGTAGCCTGATTTTTCGCTACCCGCACATCCAAAAGAATAACTATATGGTATACAAAAGTAACTCTAAAGATCAACAAAGTAACTATATGGTACACAAGAGTAACTCTGAGATAAAAAAAAGTAACTGTGCAGAAAATATACAGTCAGTAAATATATGGACGGGTTTTTTAATTTGGGGGGGGGGGGGGGCAAATGATATTACTTTTGGAGGAAATATTTTGGGGAGCTATATAAAATGCTCCTCTAAAATTGTGAGTATTTTTTTTAATTACGGGAAGGGTGCGCGGGTAGCTACCCACACAGGTATTAAATAAATCCCCATATATATATATATATATATAATATATATATATATATATATATATATATATATATATATATATATATATATATAATATAGGTAAGATGCTAAGATCTAACATCAACTTTCCTCCCTTGATATCTCTCCCTTTGTAGATTAGAAGCTAGGATCTCACATTACTACAAATCGAATGAGAAGTTTTTTGAGAGACTTGACAACCCCCCTTCATACAGGAATAGTAGTGCTTGGGTTTTGGAAAACTCCGGAAGACAAAGGTTCACATTTTTTGGCTGGATGACCATAGCCAGTCGATTGACTGGCCTACCAGCCTACTGGAAGCACACATCAATTCAGTCGATAGGACTATCCAATCAGTCAATTGGTTTTGGTCAATGGTGCAATAACAGTGGCTTTTAATGCAACAATTAATGGGTGTGACCACATCAATCATTAATCGTTTGATTGAGTCGAACCAATCAATTCAAATCGGTCATTCGAATGGATTCTCCAGTCAGTTGACTGGCCATTCTAGTCATCCGTTAGGTAATACTTTCTAGTCGTTCGACTAAACTCCTTAGTTGGTCGACTGGCAATTCCTATCGACTATAGTTGATCTTGTCCTGTCGATCGATTGGACTATACTAAACACTTTAGTAACCAAATTAATTTTTGTCCAAATGATTAAACTCCATTTCCTAGTCCATCCTATGCATGTAACCCTGTAGGATCCTTATTATATTGACATTGATGTCCCTAATCATATTATGAATTCACAAGCAATGAGCACTATATAGCACCACATCATTGCTACCCAATTAATTGAATAAGTTGGAGGACAACTTCAACCTAAACTTGTGACTAATGTTTTAGTGATTGTATAGTTCATTTCCTAAAAATTTCTAGATTGAACATGAGGCATGGAATCATCTTCCTCTTAATATTCAATCTATATTTTTAGAGCTAGAGTAGACTTTTGATTTGCATGTGAGCTCAAAGTCACATATTGACTCACAGGAGTGTGGCCATGCATTTCACAGTCTCACTAATGAAGTGGCCAGGATATCACACAAATAGGAGGGGAAAATTCTATATACATCACTCACAACAATCCCCATATGTAACAACATACCCAAACACCATTAATATAGAAACCCTTATTCAAAGTTGCTTTTAATGGTGTCAAAGTGCATTGAATGTGATATGATTATTGTGGTGACTTGAGGTCTAAGAAACTCAATCACCACTATCACATTAAGACATGATTCTTCTATCACTCAAAGGTTTCCATGTATCATTCATAGGATTAGTCTTGTAATTTGTTTTCTAACAAGTACCTATATGTATGACTTCATATAAAATATCTTGATTAATGAGATTTATTCATCAGTCAACACACATTTTTCTTAAGTAGTATTGTTTTCTGTATAGATTCCACCGTAATATACAAGTAGGGACATGACAAGAATATATACTGTAATTATACATATGATCTCATGTTCAGATCCACAACGCATACCATATGACATCGAGTAATATTAATCTTTAGAGATCTATTTTGTTATATCATCATCTAATATTTAAACAAACATAATAAATAGAAACTGCCTTTATTATTAATTAAATCAATTACATAATGTCCCAATACAATCATGACATGATTGGCACTTAGGAAATGCATAGCAATAGTGGCATCATCCAAGTTTACCAAAAAAGATGCTTCATATGCTAGCTCGTCAATGCCATTCTTTCCATATAGCATGTGGAACCCCCATCAGCCTCAACTAGATCCCTTTCAACTAGGGATGTACCAGTGTCAGCCATTCATGAACAGTGGGGTAGTTTTAGTAACTCTTGAAGACAAGACTTCCATATCAATCTCTAGGGATGAGGCTGAGAGGGAAGGAGGAACAAGTTGAATATGCAAAGGAAGATCCTAAGACGGTGAGAAAGTTAGCACCACAATGAAGGTTTAAGAACACTACATGAACAGCTGAGGATCCATCCTTGTCTAACATCCACTTTATCCACCACCACACTCATCCTATAATCAATACGTGAGATGAATGTGTGGATTCCCATCACTAGTGTATACGGAACCTCAAAGGACAATCAAACCGCCAGTGATACCTATAGTGGTATACTACAAGGAAGTTGCATTTCTAGGAACTACCATTTTAGATACTTTCTTGATTGATGTTTAATTGTCTCCAAAATATGGGATGTGATAGGAAGAAATAGGAGTACATACTTCATCGGGTCCTTCAAATGATAAATTAAAATAGTTGGGCAAAGCAGCACAGATTGAGAATTTGAGAGCACATCATAGGAGATGTCGACACCAACAAGTAGGACAAGCCAGTAGGAGGGGAGAACCTGAATGAAGCCATAGATATGCTTGAAATTTCTACCTCTTAGGAAGTCCCTCAATCAGGCATGCATGAGCCCCCAATAAATGACACCTTTGTGTCTAGTCAAGTTCAAGCTACGTCAGAGGGTATACTCATCTAAAGTTTGCTGGAAAAGGAGCTTCAAATACTAGCTCATCAATGCCATTCTTTCATGATGGAAAGTGGAATCCCCATCACCCTCATCCAAAACCTTTTTGACTAGGTTTATATTGTTGTCCAACTTTGGTGAACACTGGGGTATTCTAGGAACTCCAGATGTGACAAAATCCATCTCAATCCCTAAGGGTGAGGTCAAGGGGGAAAAACAAGGAGTAAGGACTTGATGCCGCAAAGCAAAATGCTAGAGATGCAGAGAAAGTTAGCACCATGACAAAGATTCAAGTGTAGTACCTAAAAGGGTGAGGACCTGTACCTAGCCTACTTCATTTATTCCTACCACTACCAATCCTGGTGCAATACATACATGGGAGAAATGTATGGATTCCCCCCACCATTGTATATGGTGCCACCAATAACAAAGAAACTTCTAGTGATACCTATGTTGGCTTCCCATCTGAAAGCCACAATCCCAGAAATTATCGTAGTGGATCCTCTCTGCTTTAGATTCTACACAAGATCAAGTGGCTAGAAGGAAAGACTGACATTGTGAAAACTTTTAGTGACTTTTTGCCACTTCCCTAATGCAAATTTGTTGACAACTTCAACATGACCAAGTTCCACGAGTACTCCAAGAAGGGATATCCACTGGTCCACGTCAAGGCATATTGCTTGCACATGGTGGAGGTTCAAGATGATGACAATGCGTTGATCTATTTCTTCACACAAACTCAGACATGTCCAACCTTATCATGGTACAACAAGTAGGATGTGATGACCATCACAAGCTGGTCCAAGATGGATGAAAGATTCATTGATCGGTACACTTGGAATCTAGACTAAGTTCCCACTAAGGTAGACTTGGAGGAACTACAACCAAAGGTGGAAGAATGCTTCTCTGAGTATGTTCTACGATGGATAGAGTTCATAACCTAGTTAGAATTTAAGCCTATAGATAAAGAGGCCCTCGACATGGTGACTAGAGAAGCAACAACAACTCTCATAGCCATGTTGTCTCAACAAAGGTACAATACTTTCTTAAAACTAATCCAAGTAGGAGTATGGATTGAGATTTCCATAAAAAGTGGGGTCTATTAAAACATAGAACTCACCTTTCATCCTCAATCCAATTCCACAATGAATAGTCAAAAGTCAAATAGACCAAGGCTAATGAAGTTGATTCAATAATAGGATCTATATTAATCCTAGTTGGAAATAATAAATGACAAAACCTTGTCATCCAAATATTGTATGTTCTAGCTCCAACAACTCAAGATACTAATTTCACAATGCCCCAATAATAGTGAGTTCATGCATCACCACTCAACTATCATCCTTGGTACATGTTGTTGCAATATTTTCCACTGACAAGAAAATTCTATGGGTATATATCAGTACCATTTCAAACACCTATGAAGCAAGAGGTGGCAAGTAACCCTCCTATAACAAGTAACGTGCCACTCTAAGTGAAACCAATAGTAGATACTCCCACATTATAAGAGACTCCCATATTTGAAAGGAATTTCACTTCCCTAGGGGATTCCCTCATCTCCATCTTGATGGGTATCAAACATCTACTTAAATTCCCTATAATAAGGGAACCTCTGAGTCGCTTGCCAAAGAAACGCAACGCCATTGCATTTGCAACTCTCATTGAGACAAGGGGTACAAGACAGATTCATGCCTCAAACTCATACATGCCTTGCAATATTTGATCAAATCTGGAGAGGTCAACATGGTCACATCATTAGAGATGCTTGCATTTATCAATGTTTTTATCATCATGTCATCACCACAAGATCTAGCACATGGGCTTATCCTTCCTTTAGATTAAGTCATCAAGAATTAGTGCTGAATTTTGATTGTCCTTGACTCACTCCAAGAGAGGACACAGATAATCTTTAACAAACATCTATGAGTTCACCCAGTGTGGAAAGGGTGATCAATGTGGGTCCCTAAAGTACCTATCCCGACTAAGTCTTGGTAGAGTCTAGTTCCTTAACCTACAATGGTGGTACAGTCTGAGGTAACCAAACCAACAATGACTCCAAGGATGGCTTTGGATACCATCCCGACAGGGGAACCTTCATTTACAACAACAAAGAGAAGGTAACCATATATTTATGAGTCCCTACCAACACACAAGAAGAGGAGGAAAACAATTTCTATTTCTATAGTGAAAAACAAGAAAGCACCTCCCACTCTAGAATTGTACAAGGCAAACAACGTTGAAGGCTAGGATATAATGCAATTTTTGGAAGAACCAAAATGAGATACATTTATGATTCAAGTAATGCAAAGATCCCCCTCACATAGAGTAGCATATATGAAGACACTCAAAGGGGCTTACGTATCCAAGGATGTAAGGCCAGAAGCGCTTGCTTCCACTATCCAGTTAATCACTACTCCACACGTGATCTTATTTTATAAAGACGAGATACACAAGGGAGGGAATTACAACAAGCCCCTATTGATAACAGATTTCTACAATGGCCTCAAGATTCCTTCTTTCTTTTTCAACAATGGGAGATGCCTCAACATATTCATCCTAATGATGCTTATCACACTAGGAAGCAATCCTTTGAATGCAATATCAAAAATTTTGCGTGTCTACCTTAGAGTATCAAAGACTGGTTGACACAGCTCTTAGGTCACACATCAACGTGTTCGCATGGAGCTACTTAGATATATCAAGATTTGATCCAAAGATTGCATTTCATCGAGTCCCTGTCATCTGTTGTGTCTAGCCTATCAAGAAAAGATCACATGCTTGGGACCCGAATGGAGTATCAAGATTAGAGAGGACTTTAGAAACAATACAATGATGGTTTTTAGAACCATTCAGATACCCTACATGGCTCACTAACATTTTACATGTTTCAAAGAAGGATGACTAGTATAAATGTGTGTAGACTACCATGATATCAACAAGAAGTCCCCAAAGATGAATTTTTGCTCCACGCATCAATATGCTTGTTGACAGTGCATATGGCCATGCTCTCCTTAGTTTCATAGATGGATTCTCTGGCTACAGCCAAATCAATATTTCCAAGGAAGATTAAGAAAAGACATCCTTCATCATGCAGTAGAGAGTTTTCTTCTACCA
The DNA here is from genome assembly GCA_963693085.1 of Alisma plantago-aquatica. Classification (NCBI taxonomy): domain Eukaryota; kingdom Viridiplantae; phylum Streptophyta; class Magnoliopsida; order Alismatales; family Alismataceae; genus Alisma; species Alisma plantago-aquatica. The sequence continues at coordinate 812,910,120 of OY856411.1, forward strand.
TATCATGCAATTTCATCTAAAGAATGATGGATCTATATATCAAAGAGAAATGGTCATCCTATTCCATGACATGATGCATAAGGAGGTGGTGGTCAACATCAATGATATTGTAGCCAAATATAATATTCTGGAGGACTACATTGACATTTTAGATAAGTTGTTCCAATGACTATGACCATTCTTTATGCTTAAATCCAGCCAAGTGCACCATGGGGGTTACATGGAAACCTACTAAAGGTAAATTGTTAGTAAGAGAATTATAAATTTTCCTATTGGATCTTGATTTATACCTACTTATACCTTGTCTGATTTATCTGTATGTAAATATTGAGGAAAATTGTCCATTACTATTAGGGTTCCATGCCTATAAATTTGATCCTACAATATGTATTGTAATGAACCCCTCCCCCTATTATCCCCAATTAAGGGAGATTGAGAGGGAAAGAGCCATTATCATATTTACATGATTGAGGTTTAGCAAATAACCAATAATAATAATAAATTTCATTGAATGGAAAAGAGTTTGATAACAATATTAAGATAAAATCTCCTCAAGGGAGTTACATTACAAAGAAAAACTAATTTTGCAACACAAATTAAATCTAACTATCTATAATCCGCCACGATGACATTATACATCTTTTCTTTTGGTGCCTTCTTCTCTAGATGTACATCTTTAAGATTATTTGCAGTTTACCTAAAACAACATGAGACAAAAACGCAGATAATACATCGAGATACACTGAGTACATGGGGGAAACAATATATTCACATGTAGGTCTAACAACATAATCATCCATGGAAGCAATTATTATTATAATCAAACTTGCATTTTCTTTTCTAACTTCTTGACCCTTATCTTTTCACTCTATGTGGTGTACCCTCTCTTTAGGGGAGCCTATCTATGGGGAACCATCTCTATAGGGTTTGGTCCCTATAGTGGACTCTTAAAACCATCCTTTACAGTTTTGGTTTTGTGTCGGCCTTCCTTTCCAGGCTTGGCCTATGGTGATCTTCCTTTCCGGGCTTGATCACCAATCATTCCCATAATGACTTCCTTTACGCAATGCTCTTTAACTCGCCAGAGATAACTATTTAGGGTTCAAGAAAGTTAAATTTATATAAGATGATACTCATTGGGGCCTTATAGATTATAGGAAGTAAATAAACAAAAGAAGTTTAGTTGTGATCGATTCAGGTAACGTCAGAAAACACTGAAGTCTATAAGGTGAGTATTCTTAGGCGTAACCACGTACCTTTCCTCAAAGATGATTTAACTTCCAATAAATCAAGAGCAATTGTAACCAGTGGTGAAGCCAGAATTTTTCTCAAGGTAGGGCACTAATAAAGATGCATATTTTCTATAATGATATATAAAGAAAAATATTCCAAAATATCAAGATATACAACGAACCAAGATGAACTAAATTAGAGCACTCATCTCTAAAAAGAAATGTGATAGACTTTTTAATCATATGATCAACAAGAAAACTTTTAAGAGAAGCTCTACATAAGTCTGGCACATCACCAACAAACATTGATTTTTAAGGCTATAACACAGGATATGAATGTCTTCAATATTCATAAGTACTCATCCAATATTAGAACAAAATGGTGCTTGTTTTATTGTCAGTATGTCACGGTTTCTTTCATAATTTTTTCCCAAAAATCTTATTTTGAGGCATTATGAGATTTTATTTGAATACATAATATGATATTCTAGTCATTATGCATAGCAGATACCTTGCACTTTATGAGTAAATGGCATCAAAATTATAACAAGATTGATACCTAAAACTTTTTATCAAATTGTGCTTGCAATGGTGAGAATTGTCCACCTTTTGTTTTCAACTATGACCACTGGTGTACACTATGTTCGTATTATTGGTAGGGAGTTAGATAAGTAAAAACATAGAAGTTGCTTAAGAAATATGGAGCTATATAGGAATATAAAAACTACCAAAAATTTTGGTCATGTGCTTAACTTAGTGCTTGAATGAACACTTTTTGTGAAGAAACTATCCTTATTACATTCTTTATTCCTCATTACTTGCGGATGACCCTACATGGGCTCTGAACATAAAACAAACCAATAAGACCAGTTTAGTATTCCTTTGCAAAAAAGTACATTGCATAGATAAACTTGTGTATAATTACATGAGTATCTTTTAACTAATACTTCCTTTACAGTAGATCAATAGGAGCCGTTATAGAGATTGATGGGGTGCAGTGATGCAAAGATTGTTTGTATGGGATATTGGTTTTATGCAATATGATATGCACATGGTAAGTCATTAATCAGCAAGGAAAACTAAAAAGATAATTCACTAACCAAATAGGATAATCATGAGGGGGAGAGAAACTACTAGACTAGAGATAAAAGATAGAAAAGATAATGCAACATTTTACCATAAGAGGGTTGCAGCCGTTCTTTATTATCCGAGAGCAGGTAGGGCACCAGACATTTTGTCCTCATGACTCTTCTTTTATTTGCAATGATTGTATAAACAATCGTTTGTATTTGGCAAGCAACGAGTAGGGCATGTGCCTACCTGTGCCTCAAAGTTGCTTTGTCATTAAATGTAACCAATCAAGCAATCACCCTATAATTAATGCATAACACCCAATTATTGCTATTGAGTTCACAAAATATCCATTAAGACTAACTTGGGCTCTAAGTTAGGGTTTGGGGTCAAATTAGGGCTAAATAATGGTTAGGATTTTTAAACCATAATTATCACATTTTCATACTTTTTATCTTAGGAAACCCTAATTTTGGCAATATGTGATCTTTTTTTAACATAAATTAGATTCAAGACACTCTTTTTATCCAAAAATATTAGTCTTTATTCATTAAGGCCAATTAATTAAGTTATACTTATCAATTTCATAAATCTCATGAAATTAGGGTTTATATTTATGAAATTACATTAAAGATTGCATCTTTATGCATTTTGGATTTCAAATGGGAACTAGATCCTGGAAATTATTAGATTACTTACATTTTTCTAATCAAATGTATATATACTATGTTTGGACTTAATAATTAATTACTAGAATTTTTGCAAATTAAAACCATTTGAACCGCTTATAGCATGCCACATAGGTGGATGATTGGTTTAGGGTGCGCATTGTAGGGCCAAAACTGAGCCAATCAGCTCGCGTCATGTCAGATCTCGTACTTTCATGGTCAAAGGATAAAAAGAGGCAAACATTTAGGATTGCCCTTAACTCTTAGCAGTGGACATGGGGGTAAGAGTGTATTTTCCCTAGAGGTCTTCTTCAACGTCTGCCTACTCATGAGCAGTCTTTGGGAAACTTAATATCATTGTTGAATTTGCAAGTTTAGACCCCTGGGTTGTAGGAGATCTTGTAAGTCTCTCTGCCTCACCTCGCTGAATCGAGGGTGATGCTTAATTGCTCAAAAATGGCCAGAGAAGAGAGGAAGGAAAGAGTTATCCTCGACATGGTACAGAGAAGAACACAAGGGAGAGAGCATCTATTAATGATGAAATTGGATAGGAGGCAGGTATCCTCAAGTCTCAAAGAGCCTTTCTAGTGGTGTTGTGGTTTTGTAGAGGGGGTTTCTACCCCTTATATAGCCATGTCCCTAGGGGTGTTGGCCGACGAGCAGTATATAATTTGGGGAAAACTTTTATGGCCTTCCAAAGAAGGAAAAACCTAGGATAGGTAGATTCAGGATCATTTTCTGAATTTAATGGGACAATTTTTATCCGTTCACCCTGATCAGAGAGGGAGATAGACATGAGAGAATAAGGAAACATTGTGCCGATTTTCTAGAGTGACTCAGGGTAGATGACGACCCACGAGTTGAAAGAAATTAGACTCATTATTTCTTGATTCGTATGATGAGAAAACCACTTACATGTTTCTATGGGGGTCTTTTTCATTTATATCTATCCCAATGAGCCATCTATCGAATCGCTACAGTTGATGTCTGATCCCGAAGAGAATGAAGGGATCTTTGAAGAGTGGAAATTTCTTTAAGCGAAGATCTAACGTATGAGAGTATGATTTAGATCATGATCTAACAGATACTGGCTGAGAAAGACTTAAAGGGTTGAGCACAAAGTTTCCAAATTTATATTAAACTGTGGCATTTAATATATTGATCAATAATCCTTTCACTTCATGAAAATTCATTTGATTCATATCTCTCTCCTCCCTTACCCAATCGATCTCAAATTTGAAAGGAAGGCTTTTAATAAATAATACTTGGTTTTAGAAAGATTTGGTACCAAGATATGGACGTTAATTACCTTTTCCTTTTTCTCTAAGTATTCCCTTTATTTGAATTATTTAAGGAATTATTTAACTTCTTTTCCCATCCAAATTTGACAAGAATTCTTTCTTTAGTATATATTCTCATTGAGGGCAATATTGGACCGAATAGAACATATTAGTTTCCTTACATGTTTTTCTAGAGAAGTCTAAAACAATTTCTTCTTAGTTATCATTTGTCCATCACTTTTTGAATTTCATTTATTATTGGGTTTTCCACTCTTTATTTAGCCAATAAATTATCAATGGATTATTAGAAACAGTAAAACACACAAAATACCCTTTTATATTGAGAATTTGCATTCTCAAACCAAAACATTCAAACAAGACATATAAAATATCAAATTTCTAATATGTCCTTAACAATTCATTATTTTGATTCAAATATATGTATAAATTCATACACAAATCCAAGTTATAAGATGTGTCATCTTTGGTAACTTGAGGATTGCATTTATAGATCCATTTTGTAGGTATCCTTCAAGAATTTTACATTCAACACATCATTCCAATCCCCCAAGACGGAGACATGGATATGTTGCAAACCATCCACTACCTCTCTGTGGTAATATCACCTAGTTTCTTGATGCTTGGTTCCCAAATCTCAATCCACACATTTGTATGCTTCCTACTGATGATGATCTTCTTGCATTGTTCATTCAAAGCTTGTCACAAGGAATACACTGCTCTTCAAAAAGCATAGATCATTTGTCTTCTTGACGTGTTTGAGGCATTCAACAGTGAGGTTGGAGCAAAACATTAGGCAAGAATTGTTCATCCAGATTGTCTTGGATGACTACAACTATTAGGATTCTTCAAATTCAGAATGAGGCCGCGACCAAAGTCACACATGCTAGAAGGAAGGAAAAACCTCAATACAGTGCTATGCATAATTCTGGCAAGGGATTCTTTAATTGGAAACCAATGGATTGGGAGGAAGTCATCATCCACCCCATCTGGGTCACTGGCTTTGTACTTCACCATCTTCATTAAAAGAACATGGATCTTTTTCTCGTCTACATTTCTATCGATGAGATGATATCAAACCTCATTAAGAGTTTTAAAGTGACTAGGGATGATATTCATGTCAAGAGTTATTAGTTAGGAGTTTGCAAAGAGATGATTTTCATAAAACAAAGCCACCATTTGTCCCAACTATGTTTGTTCAATGACCAATTGGTGTCACTATACGAAATGTGACGAATGATGTTTTTTTGCCTATGGATGATAATAACAATGTGATAGTATTTGGTATTCCTATCCTAGATTTTAAGTGGAAATTCAAGTGGCTCTTCTGCTTTAGTTTATCGTACTCATTTAAAATATGTTCAAGTGTTCGATATCAAGTTTAATTCATGTATAAGTAACACAATATTTGGCCAACTCCATTTGGAGTGTATATGTCCCAGCAAGACTAGTGTTCTTCCTTATGGTCAGCACATTGTTGTATGTTTATCCCAGTGAATGAAATGTAGCATACAATTAATGTAGGGCCTCATGAAAGTATGGTTTTGGTTGCAATTGTCTCCCACAACCTTCATAAAGCTAGGTTCTATCTTCTTGATCGCTTTTGCTTTGGAATATTTTTACATTTTGTTATTCTTTCTAATATGATCATCATTGGATTTAGGTACAAGATAATCTAGGGGGGATGACACACTCCAACATAGATGTTTCTCTAGATCCATTGTGCATTAGAAAAATGGAAATCTTGGCTTTCCAAGAGGGAATCCACTTTATAGATGAGTAAAGGTCCATAGAAGCTAGCATCTGCAAGCCTCGCCATTATCAAAACCTTTTGGAACTTTATTCCTTTACTAAAGTTGAATCTTTTAATGTCTCGTTTTTCAGTTGGGTTAGTCATGGTATTAGTTTCTCCAATAACTTTCCAATCCCCAGTGACATTGATGTCAATCTCGATCCAATGCTTCTAAATTAGTTGTCCAAGAGTGTGATCACAACTCGTGTAATCCACCTTGAGGAGCTCATTGTTAATTATACAATGACCATATTGTTGATGACTCTCCAAGATCGTCACTTTGCAATTACTATCATTCTAGACAATCCAGATACTCCTAGACAACCTATGTTATTCCACATAGTAAGAACAACTGAAAGCAAGATGTTTAATAGTGAAGTCATCTGAGTGAAACAATTTTGTAGCTTGAGCACAACAACAAATTGTAGGTGTCAATTGATCATGTCTCACTTGATGTTTTAGATATCATCATTCCCATCCCTCTCACATTCCATACAATTGTATCTAACACAAACATCTAGGAATTTTGTTGGATATATGGGTCACCAAGAACATGTCTACCCCCTTGCCACTTTCTTCACCATTCTTCCTCTTCATCCTTCCTTGCATGACTTCTTGTATTTAAAATAGGGAGTTTCATCTTTCGACTACTTCCTCTAGTTGCTCTCACATGTACTCCAATGCTCTAATGATTATTGTTATTAGTATCTTTTATGCCTAATGTTCTTCCTTTGTTTTCCATAAAACCACTTATTCTTATTCCTATCCATGTCATTCGTACTGACTTTATAACCTCCTACATCCCCACCCTATGTCCATTCCCATTGGTGTAACCCTTTTTTATGTAGTCACATTCTTGTTGGTACTTGTGTTCATCCTTTGAGTACCATCCTATAATGTATCTCCTCTTTGTGTGTTTGGTGTATTTTCTTTTCTCTTCTTCTCCTTTCCTTCTTGGATTTGTAGTGGTAGTGGTGGTCTCTCCATTCACCATCAGTACAACCTCCATTGTGACTTATTCATTTCATTTTCTTCTTGATCTAGTAAATCAAAACCTTTTCAGACTGGCCTTCCCTTAACCTCTCCAATAACTATTATAGTTTTTGTTATATGCACTCCTCATGTTGATGTTCTAGTCATAAGAATTGTGCCACTATCCTTATTCATTGGCCACTTTACCGCAACATTGTCATTTGGTTATGTCATCTAATAGGAGGTGGTATACCATCTTTTATTGATGTATAGTAGGTGAGAATCTTGTTTTCCATGTTCATGATTCCCACATGATAGGTAGATATTAGGGATATTCTCACACTCCACCTTGTGCTTGTAGCCAACAATGATCGTCGCCAGTTTGACAAGCATCATAGTGTCTCTAGCACATTTGCACCTTCAACAATTAGTAATAAAGTCGTTTACTTTAAATAAACTACAAATTGCCTTTTCAATCCTTTCAAACATCAGTTGATTGTATAGGACGAGGGGGAGGTTGAGCATCCTTACCCATGTTACAATCCTTGTTGGTATTCCATTAGCAAATTGAAAGTTGAGTTCCCACTTCCAAACTATCCAGCATATTTTGAATATCGGTCATGATCCTCCAGTCGGTGCATTGTAGTAGTCCCCTTTACAAGACAATGGCACTACATAATGATTCATACTCAGCTTCATGAGATTGATCCTTCCCACCAATCGCCATAGTAGCTTCAACATGCCAACAATAGTAAGGTAGCCCTGGCCCATCTCGGTCAACTTCATCACAACAACATATTGCTATTTTTGCAGGATTTTGTGTCATTGGTGTGATGAATATCTCCAAGAGTGTTTTCTCATTTATGAGAGCAACATCATCATGATTTAGTGTTTCTATTGATTCATCCAACTGGTTAGGCATTTGTTTCATCTATAATCACCTTATATGCCTCCAACAAGGATGCATCAATTTTATGGTTGCCACCAGGCTCGTGATTAGTCAGAGATAGAAATTAGACTTCATATCCATGTAAGCCTGCCCCCTAGGGCTTCATGCAACAAAAGGTCCTCCTTGCGATTGCAGCGAGTCACCGCACATTCTATTGAAATGAGACTAAGCCATGCTTCCTCCACACGCAACACAGGACGGTGGGAGGCCTTGGGTTCTACCACTGTGCCCTTTTCTCCTCTTCACATTCTACCACTCCCCACCCCCCCTTGAGTGGTTGCCGCCATCAAGCCCTAGGTTTTCCTATCGCCCCATCTCGCAACCATAGTTGCAATGTGCTCCCTTTCATACCGCTATGAGACCTTCCTCCAAACACATCTGAAGCAGATTAACCTTTTTTTTTTATGTAGAAGCTACTTTTTTATAATTATTATCAAGTTACGATGGAGAGGTCCAACTCTATCACAACATGTAAAGGGGAGCCTTTAATTGTTGCTATATACCTCCCATCTTTTTTACCTGGGTGTTCCATCTGAAAATTAATCAGAGACCTGCAGCTAACAAACAGACTAAACTTCTCCGTATTAGCCAACTGATAAGTGCACATCTAACTACTTCTAATAGCGAATACAATTTGATTTTATCAGAGTGCAAAATTATGTTAAAAAAAACATATACGAATTAATAAACACGTGAAATGGAACAATAAACGGCGGGCCTATCTTTGTATTCCGTTCTATGATTGAGTTTTAAGATTCTGCACAAGTTACCAAAAGTTATGTTTGATCGGAAACTATGACTTACTTTAACTGCGTAAATGAAGCATTTTTTTTCTCTACTAAGAACGAAGCAGCTTCTGAATATTAATTCTCAATAAGCACTATCGTTTCTGCATATAAAAGATACGAAAAACAAGAATAATTTGCCCATCGACTAAAAAATTAAGTTAAAGTTGTTCTCCTTCCAAACCAAAATATATATAGACGTAGCATCATGTTCAGCCGCCCCAGTATTATTTTCACAATTGATCTTGAACAATTACCTAGCAGTATAGTCGCACCCACGTACTATTGGATTCCTTTCGACCAAATATTTTATTATAAATCATCTGAAGACGTGTATGGCATGCCAAGCACGTATATTTCTTACGGGAAACCTATAAGTAACGCCATATGATCTCCGGGGAATGCAACAAACTTTCATCTTTGTTTGATTTGTTTTGGGAGATACTAGTCATGGCAACTCCAAGACTAGTAAGCGTCTCCTTTATGGTTTTGCTTTTGGTGGGCATGACTTCTTCTACTAGGCACTTAGCGCAGTATGGATCAGGTGGAGGTCAAGGCAGTGGCTTTGGGTATGGATCTGGGGTTGGAGGCAGTGGTGCTGGAGGTGGAGGTGGCGGTGGAGGAGGTGGTGGCCTCGGTGGCGGTAGTGGATCTGGTGGTGGGTATGGCTCTGGATATGGAGTTGGTGGTGGAAGTGCGGGAGGAGGAGGAGGTGGTGGTGGTGGCGGCGGTGGTGGTGGCGGTATTGGAGGTGGAGGTGGAGGATCTGGTAGTGGTTATGGTAGTGGGTATGGCCTAGGTGGAGGAGCAGGAGCAGGAGGCGGAGGTGGTGGTGGTGGTGGTGGTGGTGGTGGAGGTGGTAGTTCTACAGCTACTGGATCTGGCAGTGGATCCGGTAGTGGATTTGGGTCAGGTGGAGGAAGTGGTGGAGGGGCTGGTGGTGGAGGAGGTGGTGGAGGAGGTGGTGCTGCTGCTGCAGGATCTGGTAGTGGATCTGGGAGTGGCTTCGGGTCTGGTGGAGGAAGTGGTGGAGGAGGTGGAGGAGGGGGTGGAGGTGTTGCAACTTCTGTTGGATCTGGTAGTGGATCTGGAAGTGGCTTTGGGTCTGGTGGAGGAAGTGGTGGAGGAGGTGGAGGAGGGAGTGGTGTTGCTGCTGCTGTGAAAGCATCTGGTAATGGATCAGGAAGTGGTTTTGGATCTGGAGGTGGTGGTGGTGGAGGTGTCGGTGTTGGTGGAGGATCCGGTAGTGGATCTGGTGGAGGCTTTGGTTCTGGTGGAGGAAGCGGCGGGGGTGGTGGTGGAGGTGGAGGAGGAGGAGGTGGGGGTTCTGGTGTTGGTGGAGGATCAAGTAGTGGATCTGGTGGAGGCTTTGGTTCTGGTGGAGGAAGCGGTGGGGGTGGGGGTGGTGGGGGTGGAGGAGGTGGAGGTGGAAAGAAGGCGAACTCTACCGGAGCAAAAACCAATACTACTAAGAAGTCTGCAGGAAATAAGACAACTTCTGCTTTTGGACATGGATATGGATTTGGATTTGGTAGGGGTAGTGGAATTCGTGGTGGAGGCGGATTTGGTGGAGGCAGTGGATACGGAGTCGGTTCTGGATTTGGGTCTGGCCGCGGGTTTGGATTAGGTCGAGGTGCAGCAGTTGGTGGTGGTAATGGAGGTGGTTCTGGATTTGGAAGCGGACAAGGGTTCGGAATAGGAAGCGGTGGAGGAGGAGGTGGAGGAGGAGGAGGTGGTGGTGGAGGCGGAGTTGGTGGAGGCAGTGGTGGTGGATCTGGATTTGGGTCTGGAAAAGGATTCGGAGTGGGAGGTGGTCTAGGTGGTGGAGGAGGTGGTGGTGGTGGTGGTGGCGGCGGTGGAGGTAATGGATATGGCGCTGGATTTGGATCTGGAAAAGGGTTTGGAGTAGGAGGGGTTGGTGGAGGTCGTGGTGGTGGAGGAGGAGGAGTAGTAGGAGGAAATGGAGCTGGCTCTGGATTTGGCTCAGGCAAAGGATTTGGAGTAGGAGGAGGATTAGGAGGAGGTGGTGGTGGTGGCAGCGGCGGCGGTAGTGGAGGAGGAGGAAGTGGAGTTGGTTCTGGCTTTGGATCTGGAAAAGGATTTGGAGTTGGAGGAGGGGAAGGAGGTGGTGGTGTGGGGGGAGGTGGTGGAGGAGGAGGAGGAGGAGGAGGAAGTGGTGGTGGGTCTGGTTTTGGGTCTGGAAATGGATTTGGATCTGGCAACAATGGTGGCGGCGGTGGCGGTGGAGGTGGTGGTGGAGGAGGATTTTGAAATTGTGGTGGTTACAAATTGGTTTTGGAAAAGAGGATATTGAAATAGATCACTCCACACTACATTGTTCTAATTTATTTGTTTGCAAGAACAATTACGTTAATTAATTTGAATAAGGTGTGCTATACCTATTTGGTATACAATGGAATTATGTCTACTTCATGTATTTTTTGTTTTTGAATTCTTTTATATGTTAGAAAATCTTTCTTTTGTACGCAAAAAATGAAAACAAATTTTGTAATGAGGTGAATGGATAATTTAACATGCAATTTGGATATTTATAGTATATATGTTATCGAACATTTCTTTGTAAAACAAATATATATAAATTAAGTTATAGAGTGAATGGAGAATATTAAGTATTATAGAAGTTTATAATCTTATCGTGGTGTGTTCTACCTACCATGATTAGTAGTAGTACTACGTAGGACCTCCTCAATATAGGTCGTTAGGGTTACACTTGGGATGAACTTGGTGGTGGGCATATGCAGGGTACATATTAGCTACTTTAAAGGTTTTGCATGACAATGACATGTTTGTTTCCAATATGGGAAACTCTTATGTGTGGATCTCAAGATTTGGAACATTTATATAAAATTAGGTAAATTCAAGATCTATTATTAGGGTTCAACTTTAAGTTTATTCTATGAAAATGAGCATACCTAATACAATGAAATGATCTTGTTAAAAAATTCAAGATCGGAAATTTAGTTGAAATCATAATTAGGTTATGGAAAATAGATTTGATACTTAAAGTGATTAGTAAGATTTTAGGATTGGTTTGTAATATATGACAAGTCCAAACTTCATTTTATTCAATTAAGAAGAAATAAGCCTAAAATATGAAATATAGAATAATATGATGTTCTTAGTTATAGCAGAGGATCCGGGTACATTTAGTTCAATGTGATTTTTTTATTGATTCCATGACTTCATTCCTTATTTGATGGATAACCATAATTTTTCATGAGTCATTATGATGTTTCAGAATCAGGGGAAAAATTAGGAAATATGAGCTTGGGAAAATGTCTTGGGTAACTAGCATTCTTGTTTTGGTCTCATTCTGTGCATATGATAAGGTAAAGATAATTAAGAACCAAATCTAGATTTTCATTTCTAATAGTATCACCTAGTGTTCTATAGAAATACTTACATGATTTAGGTTTTCAACTGAAGAAAAGGAAATAATGGGGAGACCACAATTCAGATAGACTCTAAAATCTAGATACATGTACAATACTCTCTCATCAACATCAACCGCCTTACCTTGAATGACCAGGGAACAAACAAGTTTCCCTCTTTGATATTATATTCCCTCTCTCTAATCACCAATACCACCACACTGATAGCTAGTGCATTTTAGGAAATAAAGAGAAACTAAATAGACCCTTGCATGTTGTCCCTCATAGAGAACTATGAAATGCCTAAATTTCCTCCTCCTTTGCTAGTTACAAATGCCAGCCCTAGGTTTCCCTAGGCCATATAAGACACCAAAGTCCTTCCACAAATCTCACACTAAATAATTGCACCCAATGTACTATGTGTTTCCCTCACCATCCTCAATAACACAAGCCTTATCTTTGTTGCCTCCTCTAGAAAACCAATACACCTCTGCATCTTGTGCCAATTTTCTTGGCCAACATCATCACGACGCATTGAGGAACCGATGTGCAACTACATTGAGACACATAGTAACCCATGATTATCCCCTTATGATTACTTTCTTTTTCCTCCAAACCCTTCATTGAAAGGGTTACTCTGGCACCTTTTGTTGAGGTCATGCGAACAACCTCCCTCGACCCTCCTAGAGACTTTACACACCTTTGGAATTCCAGTCCACAAGGAATCTCTCTTTTGAGATACCCAATCTTGTTCTTAAACCTAGTCCCTCAGACTCCCCCTTCAAGCATATTAGGAAACCTATATAGGCTTGACGTGTTCCATGAAGCATGTTGAAGGAGCATGTTCCTCTAACTACAACTATCAAATTTGAGAATTGATATTCAACTCCAAAGTTGAGCTTCTCACTTTACCAACAATGGTGCATGGAAAAGAAAAACCCTTGTGGCGGTTTGACAAAGTCATCCCCATAATGCCGACACAACTTAGTCTTAGCACAAGGTCGAATGGGACTTTTGATCCCAAACCTCAATAAGCCAACTTCGGTAGTTTCTCCAAGCAGCGAAATAATGTGTCCTATGTTGATCATTAATGTACATAATTTAAAATAATGGTAGTAAATAATCTACTAGTTGAATTGTGACCAATATAAATATAATTTTAATCAATAAAATGAGTAGAGTTTAATTAACACAATATCTAAACCTTATTCTATTCCAACATTAAAACTACCTATGGAAACCCATCTTAAATAGAACAACCTAATTTAGTTACTTTCAAGTACTTAACAGATAATTGAATATAATTAAGACATCATTGAATATTGGGATTCACCATGAGGTCGAACAATGGCACTATTAATGATTAATGTGTTCTTCCTTGCTATTAAAAGCAAAAATGGGATAATAATGCAAAGCGAGAAATTTAGGGTTGAAACAATGGTCATGGTTTATACTTGAATTTTAGATTCCATGAAAAAAGAACTTATTTTCCAATCCAAATTCTAGGATCTAGGAAACCATGAAGCGTAAGATCCCTACCTAATCTCAAACCCTAGATAAGGACCCTTGGAAAGTTATTACATCCTAAATATTTATATTCTGATTAAGTGTCAATTTGACATATGTCTTGAGTTGATTGGACCTCATATTTCTTATGAATAAGGTATGCATGTTAATTTCAAGTAATTTCTCTTAATCGTGCTTAGATTTCTAAGAGTCATGTAATCTTGAAGCTTAATTATATGCAAATTACCTTAGTTGATTCAATAGTTGCAATTCATAGAGATATATGGTCATTTCTTATATAGGCAAGATACTTGGACCTAATATTAAATATCATAAGGATCATCAGAGGAGATAATCAATCCTAGAAAGCATGATATAGATACTAAGAGAGTGATGAAAACAATACCATAAGGTGAAGGTAGCCCATTTAGGACAGAAACCATGTAACCCATTGTTGGGGCAAAATCCATAGAGTCCAATTTGAAACAAGGCGTGGAACAACACAAAAGATGGAATACCCTCGGGTAGAGAATGTAAGTTGTAATTAAGTAGTTCAATACTTAAAATCATTTGATCATCTGATTTTATTTATTGTTAATATTATTGCACACATTTTTCATTGTGTCGATGTACACATGGTAGTTTTATGTTGTCCCAAATTGTGTTATTCAGAGATTTAGATTAGTTGCCTATATGAGGGATGAATCTATGTACTCCCAGAAGTATAATACACAAGATGTAAGCTTTGATATTCATGGAGGATTTACCTAGTTCATTCCATGAATAATTAGTTTCCCATTATTTGAAACTTATGTAACTCCTTAGAGGATATCTTTTCTTCCCTACTCCTATAAAAATACCTTGATTTGGAATTATTAATGATTATTGGTTGTTTATTAGAAATTTAGTTCTAGAAAATACTGGATAATGATTGGTGCCTCTTTGTCCACCTTTGACAGGGATAATGATAAGAGTTGTAATAGTTCATATTAGAGCCCAAATTTGAATAAATCACCTTTAATCATTAATAGTTTTAAGAACTCTATAGTGCAAATAGAAAATTATTTGGGTATTTTGGATAGGTGATGGTGTGTCACGGATCTGTTTATTACCCTAAGTACACACTCCAAATGTCTACACAGCCAAAGGCGATTGGACCTGGGCGACTGTCCCTAGAATGGGTCGCAAGTATTTCACACATGCAATATATATGTAAACGCAGTAATAACAAGATATAACTAGATACTAAACATGGAGATAATAGATAAGTACTCGTTCTGATTCAGACATCCCATCAATGTTTCATTTCTTAGAGTAGAGCCTTGAGTGTAATGGATCATCAATTGCCAACTAAAAATTCGATAAATAAAACATATTAATGCTAAAGCATTAAGTATGTTATGAAAAGGCATGTAAATAGTTTAAGAGTAATACAAAACTTGCTTGGCTAGGAAACATGATAACGAACAAGATATGGAAACAACTCGAGCAAACTTAAAGATAATACTTAATACAAAGCATGTTTTAGGTGCCTTAATCCCTTACATCAACATTAGGTTGTGTTGTATATTAATATATCTTATGTTTAATCTTTTGTCAACATTTTATAAATGAACATGAAAGTATTAGTCATAGGAACAATAGTTCAACCAAGTACTTAACTAGCCAAGCATTCATACGTGTGTACATACAAGGAAGCCAATATCATAGTAGGGTCAAAGAGAAAACGTACGTCATGAGTAGAGTACAAGACAAAGAATTTGATTTAGAAAAACATATGTAGCAAGCCTGACTAGGTCTTGGTATTTAGGTCATCATAAGATCTTGACATTACAAATGAGAGTAATAGTATTAATATCAGCAAGACTAGGCCTCATTGTTCATAATCATGGTGGTTGGATGTGTCACCTAGATCTAGGTATCATATCTTCAACATAGGTTTCCCCATGACAACTAGTCATGCAAGTTCATTATCAAGTTACACCATACATCATGGATTCATCTAGAGATTAGGGTGACACATCACAACCAATTTAGGGATTTAATATTATGGTTTAAAGATCTTAATTTGAGCAAGCTTCGTCAACATGAGCATCAACATAGTCAAACTAGTCAATATCATGCAAAATTGTCACCATTAGAGTATAGATGAAATCTACTTGAGTTATGTGTCTTAACAAACACCAAGATACTAATTTGATGTCATTATATAGCATGGGTGATCATTAGGGTAAGAATTGAAAGAGACTAGAGATTCAATTATCAACATACATACTAGGTCATATTTCAAGTCAAGATTTAGACATTTAATCAACATAGGGAACATGCATGATCCACAAGGCCACATCTGAGTTATGTTCGAGATTTAACATCGTATATCCATATAAGGCATGTTTTGAGGTTCAAAGTATATCATCAAGTCAAAATAGAATACTAGCATGAACATAGTTCGAATATTAGTTCGAGATACATTGAAAACTACTGATTTGGATCTATCATAAGGATTTGGGGCACTTTCAGACAAGGATAATCATTCAAGAAATATACTTTAGCATCAAATCCCATTTTAGGCCATATAAGCAACATTAGATCACTTCAACGGTACAAAATGGATCAAGGTTGAATCTCAAATCATAAAGATGTTCAAGTTACTGATATCATACTAACAACAAGTTTTAGGACATAAAAGATCAAGGTCATGCATTCAAATAGCATAAACATCTTGAAAATACTTCAAAAGCATACAATTTTGGATATTGGTAGAAAATAAAGAGAATATAAATTCCGGAAGTATTTTTATTGCAAAGAACTCATTCTCCTGATCAAAATGGTATATAAGAAGTCTATTTTTGGAGCTAACATCACCAAGTTATGATTTTTCAAGTAATCACCTCAAAACAGGGGGATGATGACCCTTAGATGTTGTCAAAGGGCTACAACTAGCCAATGAACCCCGCGCCTCCCCACCTAGACACGGCCCACATCTCCTGGACCCACCAACATTGAACCTTAGTGGAAAGGAGCTCCCTACCGTGGGTCATCACGTTTCTTCTACCCGTGGTCGCTCCTTGACACGGGAAGACGCTACCAGCCACTTGAGGTCGTTGTTCCCTACCTATAGTCGGGGACAATTTGAACTCCAGCGTTCGGCTCCGTGATGGCTTGCTTGTCAAAGCTCCATGCCACTCGTGAAAAGGGCATCCAGAGGGCAGGAGGATGGGTCGGCTGGCCTCGCCCAGTCACTGTGAGTTTGAGGGACACCTTGGTTGCGCCTGAGGGAGCTGGTAGGTTGCTCGCCCAAAGGGGCTTGGCAGTGGTATCATGGCCCTGGAGAAGAGAAGATGTTAGATATATGAATGTAGCAGCCATTTATATAGCATGGGTTAACCCCAATGTAGTGCAACTAGTATATGTGAGAAAAGTAGTTTTGTCTCTAGTGCAAATGACAAAGAAGTTTTATCCCATATTGCTCAGTCCTAGAACTTTTTTGGTCCTTACATGTAGGATCACATGGGGCACTAGTTGCCAAGGGGTCCTAGGAGGAGGGTATGCTCACCTCCTTGGTGGTGGGGTAACCACAACACACACACGCACGTGCACGTGCACGCCACGCCACGCCTCCCCTCACCTAGTCGGGCCAGACACAGGCTCGGGCTCGGGCTTGTGGCTTGTGGATTGTGGATTGTTGAGAATGTCTTCCATCTTATTTTTGTACTAGGATACAACTACGTAATTAATTACTCATTTAATTAATTATTTCTTTCCTATTCAGATTTATTAATCCTAACTGGAAAGTGTCTCTTTTGTGAAATTTTCCGTAATATGTACAAGCGCAATCGAGTGGATGCATCTTAATGAGAATAGGATTAGTGGGGCGTGTAAGGGTATAAATAGATCTCTGGTCATTAGGGTTAAAGACATCTCTTTTGAACACAATCGTCAGCCGTTCGTACGAGTGTTTAGCGGGCCTTAATCCCGAAGTTTGTCACGGTCGCTCTTGCTTGTCACTTGGAGATGTCTCTCCTGGTAGCGACAAAGTCGTTCATCCTCTTACTTTTACACGCAACCTGTTAGGCGGTGGTTCCTACAGTTGTTGAGCTGCACTGGTGGTGGTACATCTATTCGTCCACAACGTGACGTTTCTCTTAAAGTTTGTGATCAGATAAACTGGGAGAATGGCGCCTGTCCTAGAGGACTGCACAATGCTGATTTCTTTAAGTAAAACGTGTTCGTTTTTCAACGAACAATCTGGTCAAGTTCCTAACTCAGTTTATTTTCTCCTGCATTGTTTATTCTTCTGTTTCTTATCTAGATCTGACATGTCATCGCTAATTTATTGCACATGTTGTTGTTGCATATAACGACGTAAAATCATAAATTTTAAATCAACAATATTAAAGAAATCAGTATATGTCGTTAATTAACAATGGTCGATCAGGGTGGGTCTGGAAATAAAATTGATACCAGCAGTATGCCTGGAAAATTTACTAGTACCAACTTTGCCCGTTGGCAGAGTCGGATGCAAATTTGGCTGAATATTGTGGGTTTTGATCAGTACTTGAAGAGACCGAACCTAAATCTAATGATACTATTCCTGATAATACAAATATAATTGCTAATCGGAAGAAGGGTGATAAAACGTGCTGCGGTTTGATTCTGTTTGGTTTAAATAACAAGTTGTATGACTCTTAGTCAAAGCCGCCTGTCACTACATCCAAAGTTTTGTAGGAATCGTTAATTAAGAATTTTAGTACTAAAAGCCAAGGCGCTGAAAAGTATTGTGTGTCTAAATTTCTTAAGTTTTAGATAGTAGGGGGTAAGTCTGATCTGATCAAGCACACGATCTTCAACTCCTAGTTCATGAACTCTCAGATGCCAAGATGGTATTGCCTGAGAAATTCGTTGTTATGTCTATCATAGAAAAGATCCCTAAGTCATGGCAATCGTTTGGTATGTCTCTGAAGCACCGCAAAGGGACACATACAATAGAAGAACTAATGATGGATATAAACATACAAGAAGAACACTTAAAGGAGAAAACGGTAAAGGTGCCTATTGATGCAAACCCTACTATTAATTTTACTACTACTAAAATCACCAAAGATAAGAAAACTAAGAATGCACATAAACCTAAGGCCAAGATCCACAAGAAATCGAAGAACAAACCTTATTGGACTTGTGGACAGGTTGGCTACTGGAACAAGGATTGTCCTTCAAAGAAGGCAAAGAAAGTTCTCACATCTGCAACTGAGGAGGTTGTGGTCAACATGATGACTACATCCTTGAACCTCAATGATGGGTATGTGTCTATTAAACCTGCAATCATTTCTATTTTTGAACCACTTTATTGGATAATTGACACTGGGGCTAATGTACATGTGTGTGATGATAAATCCTTGTTTGTGTCTTACTAGGCCTCTCGAGGTCAGTCTGTGACTTTGGGCGGTTCCATCTCTACAAAAGTCAAAGGAGAAGGATGGGTGGACTTGAAGTTCCCTTCGGGGAAGGTGTTGACTCTTCACAGAGTCAGACATGTTCCAACCATTCAAAAAAATATCCTTGGTGGTGTAATTTTAGTTAGGGAAGGTTATAGAAAAGACTGCAAATGTAATAAGGCTATTATTACACATCTTTGTGATTCTTTATTTTTTGGCAAGGGATATTTATATGATGTGGAGAACTTATTTAAGATTCATGTTGAGCCTGTTTCAAATTCCATTTTAAATTTGAATGATTATAGTTATGTATGCATGAATCTTATATCATCTGACGTTTGGCATTCACATTTGGGACATGTTAATGTTGACTCAAGGAAGAGTATGATGAATCTAAATTTAAACCCTAAATCTGAAATTAGCAATAATAAATGTGAAATCTGTGTGCAAGCTAAATTGCCTAGGAAGCCTTTTCATTATGTGAATAGGAATTTGGAAATTTTGTATTTAGTGCATACAAATATTTATGAATTTCATGGAATTGCTACTAGGGATCAAAAACATTATTTTATTACTTTTATTGACGATGTGAGTAGATATTGTTGTCTTTTTACTTAGAAGTAAAGATGAGGCATTGGATAAATTTAAAATTTATAAGAAAGAAGTTGAAACTCAAATTGGCAAAATACTTAAACAATTAAGGTCTGATGGGGGGAGAATACACCTCGAACTTGTTTTTGGAATTTTGTCAATCACATGGTATAGTTCATGAGGTTACCGCTCCTTATTCACCATAGTCAAATGGGATAGCTAAACGTAAAAATTGAACCTTGATAGATATGGTAAATTCTTTAATCAAGACCTCAGGTCTACCCAACTTCATGTGGGGGGGATGCTTTGAATACCGCTTGCCATTTTCTTAATAGAGTTACTCATAAACATGTCAAGAGTAGTCTATTTGAGTTATGGAGAGGAAGAAAACTGAGTCTCAAATATCTTTGAGTGTGGGGGTGTCTTGTTAAGGTACTTGTCCATGAACACAAAACGAAGAAATTGGGACCGAAAACGATTGATGCCATATTCTTGGGGTATGTAGAGACAAGTTATGCCTATAGTTTTTTTTATAGTAAAATCTGATATCTCAGGCATGGAGGTCAATACGATTGTGGAATTACGTGATGCTATATTCTTTGAGGATGTGTTTTCCATGAAAACTGGTGTGCCCAATGAAGTATCTCAAGAAGATGTATTCACCATAGGTTCCATTCTTGAGCATGTGGAAAGGATGACAAATGTGGGGGTGACTCAGAACAAGCTATTTCTAAATCTGATGATTCTGAAGAAAT
Organism: Alisma plantago-aquatica; assembly: GCA_963693085.1. Classification (NCBI taxonomy): domain Eukaryota; kingdom Viridiplantae; phylum Streptophyta; class Magnoliopsida; order Alismatales; family Alismataceae; genus Alisma; species Alisma plantago-aquatica. The sequence goes on from OY856411.1 coordinate 812,930,566, forward strand.
AGTTGAACCAAGGAGAAGTAAACGACCTAGGACATCCAAGGACTTTGGAAGTGAGTTTCTCACCTATAATGTTGAGGATGATCGTGTATCTTTCAAACAAGTTATGGATTCTCCAAAAGCTAAGCTTTGGAAAGAAGTCGTTAATGATGAAATCCAATCAATTCTCTCGAATGGAACTTGGGAATTGGTGGATTTGCCTCCTGATTGTTATGCAGTTGGTTGCAAATAGATCTTTAAGAAGAAACTTAATGCAGATGGGACAATCAATAAGTATAAGGCTAGGTTAGTTGCTAAGGGTTATACACAAAGGGAAGTAATAGATTATTTTGATACATGTTCACCTATTTCCCGTATGACCACAATCTGAGTGCTTACATCATTGGCTTCCATTTATAATCTCTATATTTATCAAATGGAAGTGAAGACCATGTTCTTACACAGTGATCTTCAGGAAGAGATATATGTGGAACAACCTGAGGGATTTGTGGGTCGCGGGAATGATTCCAAAGTGTGTAAACTTGTTAAGTCATTATATGGTTTGAAACAAGCCCCTAAGCAATGGCATGAGAAGTTTGATTCTGTGATATCATCATTCGGCTTTGTTTCTAATGAATTTGATAAGTGTCTCTACTGCATAATTGTCAATGATGGATTCATTTTGTTATGCTTATACATCGATGATATCATGCTTTTTGGTTCTGATATGAAAGTAGTAAATGAGATAAATTCATTCTTGTATGGCAAGTTTGAGATGAAGGATATGGGTGTCACTGATGTGATTTTAGGGCTTAAAATCATTAGGTCTACTAATGGTATAACTCTCTCACAGTCTCACTATGTTGAGAAGATACTGGAGAGGTTTGAGTACACATCACGTAAACCTGTTAAGACTCCATATGATTCATCCAAGGCCTTATTCAAGAATGAGACTGGGGTTCTAATGTCTCAATTACGATACTCTCAGATTATCAGAAGTTTGATGTATCTTAGGAACTGCACATGTCCAGATATTGTGTTTGCTATGAGAAAGTTAAGTAGATACACCAGTTGTCCTGACAAGACCCATTAGGAAGCTCTTAACAGAGTTCTGAGGTATATCAAGGGAACTTGTTCCCTTGGGCTGCATTATGGTAAACATCCTTCTGTAGTCGAAGGATATAGTGATGCAAGTTGGATTGTAGTGAATTCTAGGAGTAGTGGTGTCTCAGGATAAGTATTCATGTTGGGGGGAGGAGCTGTTTCCTGGAGGTCTAATAAACATACCATTTTGTCTTAGTCCACTTTTGAAGCAGAGTTGTGTGCTTTAGATGAAATTGGATTGGAAGCTGAATGGATACATGGACTTATGTCCAGCTTAGCTATGGTAATGAAGTCGCTTCCTGCAATTTCAGTTCACAGTGATAGCACTATAACTATTGCTAAGATAAAGAGTTCTAAGTACAATAAAAAATAGCATAGACACATCCAAGTCAGATTGACATCTATAAGGGAGTTAGTGTCTAATGGGGTCGTGGTTGTGGACTACGTCAATACCAAAGATAATACAGCTGATCCTTTCACTAAAGGACTTACCTTGGCTTTAGTGGAAAAATCCAGGTTGGGGATGGGACTGAAACCCCTATAGATTTGCAGGCAGTAGCAACCCAACCCAAAAGAGTGGAGATCCCACAAATTGGGTTCAATGTGGTAATAACAAGATGTCGAGTGAATCAGATGACACTATGTAATTTTCTTTGATGCTTTATGCATCTGTGTATCTATCCCCTAGGAAACCTGTTAGTGGCATGACTGCAAGTTAGTAAGAGATTAGTCTATGAATGGTGTCAAGTCTTAGGTTAGGATGTTAGAAGTACATCCTTGGAGACTCCAACTAAATGATTGATGTTGTGTAGGCCACGACAGTAGAATTGGGTTGTTCTCTGTTATCGATCATGACATAAAATTTTGTATGCATGGCCTTAATGCATTCTTTTATTTTCTACCATGTCTTTATTGTGTTGTTACCAACCTATACTCTTGTACCTAAGGTTCAAGTTCAAGACTTTTGTACACCTAGTTCCTACGGGAGTCAAAGTTGGATAACTTAGGTAGATTCAAACCGAAAGCTATCTACTGAAAGCACAATATGGAAGACTGAATGATAGAGTAAACTATGCATTGGACTTTGTGGGGGATTGTTATATATATGGGTGTAGCAACCATACATATAGCATGAGTTAAGCCCAATATAGTGCAACTAGTACATGTGAGAATAGTAGTTTTGTCTCTAGTGCAAATGGCAAAGAAGTTTTATCCCATATTACTCACTCCTAGAACTTTTGTGGTCCTTATATGTAGGATCACATGGGGCACTAGTGTCCAAGGGGTCATAGGAGGAGGGTATGCTCACCTCCTTGGTGGGTTGGGTAACCACAACACACACGCACGCACATGCGTGCCACATCACGCCTCGTCTGGCCTGGCCTGGCTGGGTCGGGCACGGGCACGGACTCGGGCTCGGGCTTTTGGATTGTGAATTGTGGATTGTGGAGAATGTCTTCCATCTTCTTTTTGCACTAGGATACAATTGCGTAATTAATTACTCATTTAATTAATTGTTTCTTTCCTATTCAGATTTATTAATCCTAACTGGAAAGTGTCTCTTTTGTGAAACTTTCTGCAATATGTACAAGAGCAACCGAGTGGTCGCGTCTTGACGAGAATAGGATTAGTGTGGTGTGTAAGGCTATAAATAGACCTTTGGTCATTAGGGTTAAAGACATCTCTTTCGAACACATTCGTCAGTCATTCGTGCGAGGTTTAGTGAGCCCTAATCCCAAAGTCTGTCACTGTCACTCCTGCTTCTTGGAGATCTCTCTCCTGGCAGCGATAAAGTTGTTCATCCTCTTCCTTCTACACACAACCTATCAGGCGGTGGTTCCTGTGGTTGCTAAGTTGCACTGGTGATGGTGCATTTATTTGTCCGCAACATGACATTTCTCTTCAGGTTCGTGACCGGGTAAACTGGGAGAACGGCGTCTGTCCTAGAGGACTGCAGTCTTTAAGTAAAACGTGTTCATTTTTCAAAGAACTGTCAGGTTCCTAACTCAGTTTATTTTCTCATGCATTGTTTATTCTTCTGCTTCTTATCTGGATCTGGCCTGTAATCGTTAATTCATTGCACCTATCGTTGTTGCATGTAACGATGTAAAATCATAAATTTTAATTCAACAAAAGAGGTTGGGAAAGGGAGTTAGGGTGTGTGAGTGAGAAATAAAAGATGGAAAAAAGCAAGTGGAGGTTGTGCGGATTCAAGAGAGGGTTCAATTGATCAAAATCCTTTGAGGACGACGTTGATTGGCAGTCGCAAAAGGGGCCTGCTATAGCAACTGCTACAGTACGGACCAAGGTTGTTGACGACCTCCGAGCCATTGGATTAGAAGAAGGGATCCCAAGGGGGTGATCCAAGGGCCAAGTTTGATCAAGAAGAACTCAAGCACGCTGATCATTGACTTGGAAACACAAAGGGGGTATACATGGGTCGTGTGCCAAGCAAAACTAGGCTCCACAAGGGTTGAAAATCGAATTGAATCAAGTGGATAAAAATTAAACTTTGAAAGGCCATAACTTGGTCTATGATAGTCCAATTGAGGTGATTTTTGGGATGTTGGATTCAAAATTGAATCCTCTACATCATGAAATACATTATATTGCAAGGAGAGTGTAATGAATAGGTTCCAATTTCCTTGCAATATACATAATAAGTATGACAGTTAGTTTGAAACTCAAATTAGAGTCAAATATAAGTACAAATTGACATTCAATCGAAGCTAACTTGTCAAATGAACATAAAGTAACTCAATCATCAAATTTTGGGGTGATAGATATTGTTGAGTAATTAAAGCATCAAAAGAGTCAATATTTTCAGAGGTTGAATAAGAGAGAAAATTCAGGTCATCAAATCCTCCCCACCTTAAAAGGAATTTTGTCCCCCAAAATTAAATCAAGTCACCAATCGAGATTGATTTTTCCCATTCAACATCAAGATCATCATAGTATTTTCATAAGATATCATCATCACTTACAATGTCCATCTCACTCTAAAATAGGAAAATCGAGCATCACGGTCAACACATAGTCACACAGAAAATCAAATTGGAAGTATCTTCACATGAGTCTCAATTTTAGAGAGCTCATCATGTATATTTCCAAATTTAGAGAGATCACATTTCAATTCAATCAGATAGAGTTTAAGAGTAAGGGATCATTTTCTTTCCCAACATTTAGGGTTCTCACTTCTACATTAGACTAGGTGGGGTTATAAATCCATGATTGAGATTTCATATTTCAACAACTCAAGGCAAACTTCATACTTCAACATCATGATTTCGTGCTTAAAGTCAATGGAAGGTCTCACCCAAGTGTGCATGGATCTTAACCCTAAGTCATAAATCGAGCAAGTTAACATAATTGTTGTTACAAATTTTTTGATATATGGGGACATGAAAGTCATCAGTCATATATTGAGGGTGATCTCAAGATCCAAATAGAGTGATTGTAGGAGCCAAGTCAATATCAAGATTAATAATCAAGAGTCAAGATTTCATTATTTAATATTGAGAGTCAAGTTTGGACATCAAAGTCATAATCTAAGCATTTTGAAGCTAGGGTTTAGATTCTTATTTTATACCTTACATGTGACTTAGGGCTCTACCCTTCCTAGGATTTTTTTAGATGTCATTTTACTTTTTCTTGAGATTTCTCCAACAACATTCAAGTGCATCATTTTCTATGTAATTATTTAACCCCGATTTTCTCCATCTCTTAGGGTGCATCTTATTTACTTTATGTCCCAACATTGGGCTCATGGCGACCTTTCCTCCTAGGCTTGGTCTTCACGTTGGCCTCCCCTCCTGATCTTGACCTCTTGGCGACCTTCCCTCTTAGGCATGGTCTTCATGTTGGCCTTTCCTCCTAGGCTTGGCCTCTTAGTGACCTTCCCTCCTGGGATTGGTCTTCATGTTGGCCTTCCCTCCTGGACTTGGCCTCTTGCTGACCTTCCCCCTTGAGCTTGGTCTACATGTTGGCCTTCCCTCTTGGACTTGTCCTCTTAATGACCTTCCCTCCTGGGATTGGTCTTCATATTGGCCTTTCTCCTAGGCTTAGCCTCTTGGTGACCTTCCCTCTTGGGCTTGGGCTTCATGTTGTCCTTCCCTCCTGGGCTTGGCCTCTTGGTGACCTTCCTTCTAGGGCTTGGTCTTCATGTTGGCCTTCCCTCCTGGGTTTGGCCTCTTGGTGACCTTCCCTCTTGGGCTTGGTCACCTACTATCAGCCACTTTCTCATTGACTTTTCCTTGCATTCCTCAGAGATGGCATAGTTGGGTTTTTCAATTATATATATATATATATATATATATATATATATATATATATATATATATATTCTTTCATGCTTTGTATACTTAACCCTCTAGACATTTAGTGATATTATCCCAATAATTAAACTAATTTATAAACTAACCCTTCTAGGGGTGATCATTCATCCATACACAATAATCGAGCAACATTTGGAGCATTATTCAACATTTCATGGAATTAGTATCGATTTTATTTTCATGTTATTCATGGTTGATGAATGATCTAAGCCCAGGTATTCCTAGGAACTTGATCATTAGCTATGGTCAACAACATCATATTTTAAGAGTGTCATTAAATCGAGATTCAAGATCGAGTATCAATATCATCATGAAACTAACCCATTAGAGGCTTAAGTAAAGAAATATAAATAGTATGAAAGGATTTACCTTTCCAAACTCTAATTAATCATCAAGATGAAAATGTAGAGGTATCCATAATAGGGATGCGACCTAGGTTAGGGGAGTCATAAGTCAACTACCACCCTAGTCTAGCACATTAGTCCATATTAGTCCTGATCACTACAAGAAATAAAGGCTTTCAGGACCAAAGTCACGACAAAATAAGTTGTTTGTCGTAAATATTGACGTAATAGTGACCACCAATTTTAATGGTTGCTATTAGTATAGTTAATAACGACCATATATTTTAGCTGTCATAATTATAATGTCTATTCCGTCGCTACAATACCCCTATGTTATGTTATTACTCCAAATTTTTCTAAAGCCCCTCTATTTTTCCAAATTTAGATGTTTATATGTGGCAAAATGAAATACAAAAAATTGGGCTTTCTCCTCCCACCTCAGCCCCCCTCCAATGTGCGCACATCCCGCACGACCAGGAACTGAGGCTGATCTCTGCGGCGTAATAGAACTCCACTCCCGAGTCCCGATGGACTCCCACATTCTCCCACTTCACCCTGTCAGTCGTCGCTCCTGACAACACCCCCACGAACAGAGAGATCGATCAGTGGCTCCACTAGACTATCTAGGGTGATCCGTTCGGCTCCCGAAGGCATCAAAACTTTATCTATCTAGGTCAACAGGCACATGCTCCGACATCCTCTGCCATCTTCCAACAATGACGATCAAATCGAGCTAGCTCTTCTGTCGGCAGATCTAGGGTGATCCAGGGCATCAAGGCCAGCAGCCAGCCATGATTCTAGACAGACGCCAATGGCCTGAGTAAACGAATGCCGATCTACAACAAGATTTGAGTAGCAACCCGGGTCAGTATCCGGTAACTGATCTGGAAGAGGAAGAGAAAGGTATGAAGCCCCCATTGTACTCTGATCCCACTCTAATCTCTCCTGAACTCATCTCTCCCAGCTTTATTTTGTTTCTCTCTGCTTTGTGCAGTAAGATCCTGTGGCGCCGAGCGACCAGAGTGAGGAGAAAGGTTTGTAGATTGAAAGGCCAGAGGAGCTATGATCTCTACGGACCCAAGGTAGTCAGAATCATGTTTGCTTCAAATGTTGCAGGAGGGTATGCCTTTTTTTGTTTCCCTATTTGTTGTTTTAGATTGATTGACACATAAACATATTCAGGATGAGGGAGTTTACGATCGTCAGACTCTTCTTTCCTCGATCTTAGACACTTTACAAGTTCTCTTCATCAGTGACCTCATTAAATTTTAGTGCCATGGAAAATGAATGAAGCTCTATATATTTCTAACCAATACTATGAAATCCTAAGTTATATATAGGTTGTGAGAGTGATGATCCATGGATAGGACCCTCTTAGAAGCATAGTACAATGGATACTCTACATTATGGTTCATTCATGCACTTTAAGTAATCTATTGAGAGTCCTTATATGTGTACATCCTAATATAGGTGATTCAGGGTTAACTAGTGTCCATTAGTGTTATGGATTTTGGTAGAAATTGGAGGTTCGATTTTGGTTTTGCGTGTCACTTTAAAAATGGATGCATGTATAAATTAGAAAAAGCATGTGGAAGGCATTGTTAAGAGATCCTAGGTGCTATAAAAGGATTCAATCATCAATGATAATAATCAGTACAAGAAAGAAATCTAAGAGATGTAAATCATACAAGATGCAAGGAGTAAAAATACAAGTATTGAAACTTACAATGGGTATTCCATCCTGAAGAGATAGATCAGCGGCAACGAAGTTGTTAAAAGAGTATACTTCAATGGTTACATCACCAATGTACATCCACGAGCAAGTGCAGGTGCAACCTGGTAGAATATATAACAAGTAGGCATTTACCATTATTCTAAACAAGGATGCGAAATAGATATTATTCATACTACATTTCACATTATGGAAACATATAGCTTAGCCTTTCAAGTGATCATGGCAAGTGGGAAGTTTCAATGGGTAATAGCACCAACAATGCCACCAGGCTACAAATAGAACAATATGGAGAAATGCATGATTACTGTTGACAGTTCACAAAATTATAAAAATCAGTAAAACAAAAATGATAACCAATAAGATATGAATATGAAGAACAAGCACCTTTCTACAAGGGGAAAGCAGACAACCACCATAACTATATCTCTAAACATGAGCATATCTAATGAAGACAATATAGATAAATGGGCAAAATGAAAAGCTACTTAACCCATCTTATTGCACTATAGAGTGATTTGTCATGCTCATGGTGTTTTATTTTATATCTATGTGTCATTCCACATTATTTATCTACTAATTTTCCTTGATGTAGGACTGATTTGTAAAAAGAGAGCTATCACATTTCCACAACACATTTAGCAGAAAAAGACATTGTCTAGCTTATGTCCTTAAACAACTGTTGTTAATGGTAAAAAATGCTGCTAGTTGCTGCCAGTTGGCCTTCCTATGGTTTGGCTTGTCAGCAGCCACAAGGGCAGTTGCAACCCTCTCCTTCCTAGGTGATTCATTACATCAAGGCATGTTTCCCACTTCTCTCCTTATGGCATGGGTGGAATGTTGAGTGGTTCCTCCATCTCCCCTCTTCCAGTCAGATCATTGAAAAAAAATGGGAACCTCCTTGCTATTGTCCTTCCAAGCATTTTGCCTTGATGCATGTGTGAGTGGATCTAATTTCGGGGGTGTGATCTTTCTCCAATTACAACACTTCAAATGCATGTAGTAGTGCTATCACTACTGTGTTTCTTTCGACATCTACAATCTCTGAAGAAAATGTGCAACACAACTATCATCTACAATGACAATGTTAGCATCTCTATTGCTAAAAAAAGACTGAGTTAGACCGCCACTAAGGTTTTGGATCTATTTATTTATAATGGAAGGGTTAAAATGTTGTTATATCCCCATACAACCCTCATTTTGTGGCTCCCATTTCATGTGATCTAAGGAAGAAAGTAAATGAAGGGCCAAGAGGGTGGTGGGTAAAGAGTGATTACAAAATTATAATACAAGCTAAATCACAATTGAAGATGGTTGCATAACAAAGAGGGCATTTTTTGCAAAGTGGAAGTGTTCAAGGGGGTAACTACGCCCCTACTCTTGAGTTCCAACCATATTGTGGTTAACCACATGGTTCATTGTTATTCATCTAGCCATGTGTTACCAATAATTTTAGTGGAGTAAATTCCACATCGACACTGAACTTGTATCCCTCACTGGTGTCAATGATACAAATATATCCACCCTATAAGATGTTACACTAATTCTTTTTTGAGGTGATATTGTCATAAAATCTCAAACTAGTGCTCTCCAGCACTCTTCTCCCCTTTCCCTTTCACCTTTGCCACTACAATGGCCACATAGTCTAGTACTACTACATCAGACATAGACCACATGCACCTGTATTCACCCCTTCATTTGCCTTCCATGTTCTTTTAATCCTTTGCTTCTTCTAGTAGCAACAACTAATAGATATAAAATGAGATATATCATGGAAGGAGGAAGTGAGTGGCCGAGAGGTACCTGGAATCTCATGTTGTGACTTCAATAGATGAACATTGTGACCAAGGAATGGTTTTGGAAGAAAGAATAAAACAAGAGAGAACTTATCATGTGTTCTTATAGCATGAAAACCTTCTGGGGTTGTTGAGGGCCACTTACTAGATGTGGGGTATTGCTACACAAGTTTTGAGATAAATAATAACCAAAAACATACTATAGATAAAATCAAAAAAGAAGATAAAAGGTTATGAAGGGTAGTTGTACACCATGTCTTTGTTTTCCAGGTGTCGTTATCTTCCTCCCTTCTCCTCCTTTTCTTAAGAACCTCATTCTCCCCTTTCTCTTCCTCTTGCATGTATTCTCCCCCCTCCTCTTCCATGTTTTGTTTTTCCTTTTTTATTTTTCTTTATGCTAGTGCTTCACCATGATACTTCTCATTCTGCTTTGTGCTTCCTCCGTCACACAAGTTCGTTCTTGCTTCCTGATCATGCTCTCCCTATCCATTTTCTCCTAGTCCACATCCCTCTCTTCCCAATTTATCTCAACCTACATAGATTCTCTTTCACCTCATCCTCTTCCTAATTTCTGTTCTCCCTTCCCTCTTTGCCCCCCCCTTGATATGATACCCCTTTTTTCTTCTAGACTTTTTTCCTCTTCAATCTCATCTTTCTCCTCCCCTTTATATACCACAATACCTTTTCTCCTCTCTTATCCCTTCCTCCTTACCTTCACCTATTATGTTGTCCCCTTTTCCAGTTATGATTATCCTCCTTTTCTACTTGTTATTGTGAAAGACGTCCTCCCCTTTCTCTCACCCTCTTCCTTTGAATTTATTATTACCCAGTACAACATGTGTATTCTCTTATCTCTTAGTTGTGCATCAATCAAATATAAGCCTGCCATACAAGTGCATAGAATGGAAGAGTAATATAACATATAACTGAGATACTAGTACATATAGCGGAAGAGTAACATAGGCACATACAAACTTAACTCCTGCATTGAACAAGAGTGCCAAAGGGAAAGTAAATTGAAATCTTGAATAATTATAATGAACATGCTAGTTTCTTAGAAGAAAAGACGGGGGGAATTTCTAAGATTAATCCTCAATATCTTACCCAAGGAAAACTCTTGCAACTACAAGATTGTGATTGGAATGGAAACTAGATTCATTGCAGACCCATAGTACATGATAGAGAGAATGTATCTAAGAATATTAGCATACTTAGATTTCTCTAACAACTGAATAATATGAGATAGTCGTACCCAATTCCATAGGAGATAGATTATTTGAAAAGCATTCTGCATTGATCCAATCAAACCAATGAGAGCTCAGGACAAATATTTATTATATTTATGTTGTAAAATTAAGTGCTTTTTTTGGTCGGTCAAAAAACGTGTTACTATAAAAACCAAAAACTTTGGGCACAGAATACCCCATTACATCACAAGGAGCTAAAAAGCTCGACCAAGGAACATATACCCCACGCAGGGGGACATACAAGCAAACTAGATGAAAACAAAACTAAAAAAACCAAACAAACTAAACAATCTAGATCCAGACAGACCAACCAGAAGACGATTACATCAAGCCACTATTACATGCATTCAGCGTACCCACAAAACGCAATAGCAACTTGACATAGAACAAAAACTAGTAAACCAGCCTGTAGCTAGACATGAATTTCTGGTCTTCTCAGCTATCCAACTCCAAGCAAGAACCACCGCAATTTAACAACCAAGATAGGGAAAGAAAGATGCTGCACAAAATCACACCTTCATTCAGCACAGCACCAACTGTCTAATGAAAGCACCCACAAAATGTGGTACTAAGCCAAGATCAGGGAGATCCATTGAGCTACTATCCCACCACACCACCTAGTTGCTCACCTGCAAGGTTCTAGCACAAACGGTGGTAGTTGTTTACACAGAAACAAACCACACAAAAAGAGCAGGCTTCGAACACTTCTGATAAAATAGAAGTAGTTCACCGAAACATGGTGCTCACAGCAACAAAGAGGACATAGGAGAAGGAAGAAGCAACCCCCCCCCATCACAACCCCACAAGAGGCTGCAGTTAGCACATGACGTCTAGCTCATGATTTGGGTGTCCAAGAGGAGGCAATTACTGCAGCAATGCATCGAACACCATGAAGGTGTTGCTACACACAGCGGAAATAGGAGAAGAAGAAGCCCCTCCCCCTTGAATCCATCCCCATCCGAGACACCTGTGAACCACAGAGTCTCCACATCAAACACCTAGAGCGCGTTTGAGCTCGCAGCAACAAAGGAACCGCACAAGATCATCAAGCAAAAGAAGCCATGCGAGCCAGCCAATCGCCTTCGTTGGAGAGTGGAATACACCACCGAAACAGGCCAGCGTCGGACCCATCCGCCGTCGAAGGCACCATGCAGGACATGGCGGGGTCGCAATCCCTGGGAGGCCGCCAAACGCCATAGGGCAGAAGTGCCATCACAGCTTGGAGGACACTGCCAGCCAGGGACACCGCCAGACGGGCAAGAGGCGCACAAACCGCCAGCAAGCTCAGCCACCGCAAGGATCACCGAAACAAACTCGGACGAAATCAGAGCCGTCGAAGGACAAGACGAACCCAAGAGCTAGCTCGGGGTAAGGAGAGACAGGGGTAAGAGAGGGAAGTCGGGACCCTATCTACACCTCCGACGAGCCGCCGCTCACGAAGCCAGACCAGCAGGAGACGACACCTCTCCTTCCGTCACTCATGAACGAGAAAGAGTCGACATAGCCGATGCAGCCGATCTCAACCCGCGCCCTGGCTTCAGTGCAGCGCAGCACATCGCCGCCTCAACCTAGTCGTGAGTAGCCCAGAACTGCGTCTCCCCCATCTACAAGCAGATTTGGCCAGGGGGAGGAAGACACCGGAGCGGCGCCCCCTCCCCCTAGCGGTAGCCGCCAGGAGAGACTCAGAGAGAAGCGGGATGTTAGGGTTCCCGAGCAACTCTCAATGTCAATTGTAAAATTAAGTGCTTGATAGTGAAATTATATAGTTGAGAATTATTTCGATGAAGAACTGCATATCATATAGATTTTGATATCAATTTGAATAATGTGAGATAATATAAATGTAAGTATCTTATACTAGAAAATAGCAGGGCAGTTCTTCAACTTGGGTTACACAATACCTAAAATAACATAAGAAAAATGACAAACAAAACTAAAGTTGGTCATACAAAACAGAAGTGTGAGTCAGTTAATTGCACCAGGGGAATTCCTTTAACATCCACATGTCTTTCCTTGATTTCAATGCTCATACTAGTAATGAGGCATTGTAGTTTTGTTCGAACAGAGAAGGGAATCTGCAGGGACAATGCATTGATGTATTATCAAATTAGCCTTGAAAGAAATATCTATTTATAATTTTGTTTCAGATGTTTGCACTACATACCACATAGGGCATGAGCGAAACCCACAACAATGTCCACCATCCTGAAAATTAGAATAATTATATTGAGATAAATTGAAATCCTCAAAATTTAAGGGACAAAGTTCAGTTATGACAATGTCCATTGGCTTGTTGATCCATCACGTTTGGCATATGTCTGCATCTGCAATGCTTTTGTGTTGCTGCATTTATATGAAAATGACTAGATGCATTTAAGAAAGAGTTATGGAGCATGACTGTTAGATTTCTAGGACATTGTTGATAATTTCCTAATGATTTTATAACAAAATTTTAGCAGCTAGGCTAACTATTTGGTTTACCATATGAAAGCAATTCAATCTTACGACTTAAGCATTGTGTTGTAGTAGAAACATAAGGGTCTGAAACCTTTTTTCTAAAAGGAGTAAAGGTTCCATAGAAACACCACAAGGAGTAAATCTCCACATTCATTATTTCTTGTCATAGAAAATAAAATCATATTTTAAGACATTTCATGGGATGTCTTTTGTTTTATGTTGTACCCAATTATTCAGTGCAAAATAAATTAAACCATTGCATGGTGTTGTGAATATACATAAAAATTTATTTCACATAGAATTTTCCTAATAACATTAATAAGTGGACTATTACATATCAACTATGTTTTACACATTTTAATAAACTTGAATAATACATGTATATAGTATGGTATTAATTTTTATTTGATATTATATGACATGTATAACCTACTCAATAGGATCAATAATATGATCATTAAATATCCATTTTAATGCACTTGGGATAAATTTGAATTCATTTTATTATTTTAAATATGAAATTAGTTTTATTGGTATGATTTGAACCAAAAATTAGCTGCTGGAACCTTTCATTGAACTAGTGCCAAATAACTAGATTACTATTTAAAAGACAAAGGTTGTATGTTAATTACTGAGTGATGACCCATAGCATGTTGTTGTGTTCTTTATAAGTCTGTTTAAATGCTTTTGAATGATAATCTCTATAATAGCCTTCCGATCATTGTCTTTAAGGAAAAAAACATGTTTATTAGGGGTAGAAATATCTTGGATTGCATTCTTCTTATTTATTTCCATAAATTCAGCTCATGCAACAACTTCTAAAGATGTCAACATTTTTGAGATTACACACACTCACAATCTCTCTGGTGTGTTAGATCCCTCAACCCTACGCCTAAGTGATTTACATATCGTCTTCCATACAACGCATAAGCTACTGGAACCTTTCATTGAAGAACATAAGTTGTTGGAACCTTTCATTGAAATACTTTCAAATAACTAGGGCCTACGTTAGAAGTCAGGGCGCAAACAGTTACACCATTTTACAAGTCAAACATGGTCCTTTACATCTCACCCTACTTGGTTCATTTATTTTTTCTTCTTATCCTAGTTTAAACTCAGCTTGTTGTACTTTATTCTACTGATAGTAAATGCTCACATAAAGTTAGATGCTTCTAGCCTCCAATCTAAGTATCCATAGGCCAGCCTCTAAGAATGAAACATGCATTGTCATTAATAAGTTTGGTTTTTTACTTTGTTTGTGCTTTGAAATTGATTGTACAATGACTTTGTGGACCCCATCCTGACTTTCTCCTGGGTTTGTAAGGTGTTGCATAACTCAAGTGCTAGAACATTGAATATATAAATGCCTGAAGGAGTGGATCCGCCTGCTATACTTGTGCATCTTTTTTATAAAGGTAACCAAAAAGATATAAAAAATATGACACCACCAATAACTTTTTATATGTATATGAAATGTAAATAATAACATGAATTCTTCTTTGTAGAAAATGGCACCGAATAAGGAATGGATCAGACTTGTTGACGATACGCTTGATGATCCATCATATGAAATCGGTGTTGAAGAGTTTCTTACCTATACATGTCAAAAAATTGGTGCAAATAAAATCAGATGTCTGTGTGTTCATTGTGTTGATACTTCTTCTATCCCACGTGATGTGGTGAAAACACACTTGATGGTTTATGGTATTTTGAGAAGTTATACCCTTTTCTATCATCATGGTGAGATGGGAAATGAAAGTGAGTCTGATTCAGATACTTTAGTCAATAATGATGAAGGGGATAATTAAGTAGATGATGATGAGATGCTAGATCTTCTTGAAGAAATGCACCCTAGTTCACATAATCTTAATAGGAATGATGGTGGAATGGGAAATTCCAACCATGATGATCATGAAGAGGAATCTAATACCGAGGCTAAAAGGTTTTTTAGGTTGCTGGACGACCTCAATCAACCTCTTTATAAGGGATCAAAGGGGCCAAAATTATCTTCCTTGGTAAAATTGCTTCATCTCAAGAGCCTAGGAAAATGGAGTAATCATTCTTTCACATTTCTACTTGAATTATTGAAAGATGAACTATTCCCATGTTATTCAACCTTACCTACCTCTTATTATGAAGCAAAGAAGACAATTAAAGATCTTGATTGCTCATATGGCAAGATAGATGCATGTGTGAATGATTGTATGTTGTCCTAGAAGGAAGATTGTGGCCTTAATAAATGCAAAATTTGCAATACTTTAAGATGGAAGTATGACAAGCACAATGGGGAATAGAAATTAAAAGCAAATGGCAAGAAAGTACCAGCAAAGATCTTGTGTTACTTCCCACTAAATCCCCGCCTTCAAAAGTTGTTTATGTCCTCAAAAACATCTTCACTAATGAGGTGGCATCACGATAAAGAAGATGATGGGAATTTACATCATCCGGCCGATTCCTTAGCATGGAAAAAGTTGAATGAGCTTCTTGGTACTTTTTCTGCAGAGCCCAAGAATATCAGACTAGGCCTTGTTAGTGATGGTTTTCAACCATTCAACAATTCTTGGTCATCATATATCACTTGGCATGTTATTCTTATTCCGTACAACTTGCCTCCTTGGATGTGCATGAAGCAAACAAATCTCATTTTGTCCATGCTAATTCCAGGTCTTGATGGTCCAGGTAATTGTATTGATTTTTATTTGCAACCATTAATAGATGAATTATTGGAGCTTTGGAATAATGGTATACAAACATTTGATGTAAATACACATCAAAATTTTAATCTTCATGCTGCTGTGTTGTGGACCATCAATGATTTTCCTGCATATGGGATTTTATCTAGATGGAGTACCAAGGGAAAACTTGTTTGTTTGTGTTTCCATAAGGGTACTCATTCGATTAGGATGGCTAATGGTAGAAAGGAATGCTTTATGGGTCATAGGAGTTATTTGCCTTTGGATCATCGGTGGAGAAAGAATAAATCTGCATTTGATGGCACGATCGAGAAGGGAACACCCTCTACACCACTAAGTGGTGATGATGTCCTCATTCAAGTGCAAAGTTTGGAAGGGAATGTTCTTAGCAAATATTCAGAAAAGGTATCTCACAAGAGCAGGGGGGTAATTGGAACAAGAAAAGCATTTTCTTTAAGCTTTCATACTGGAAATATCTATTGCTACGGCATACTTTAGATGTGATGCACATTGAGAAAAACATATGTGATAGTATTCTTGGAACTCTTAGGAATGTGAAGAATAAGACAAAGGACAATTATAACTCTCGCCTAGATTTGCAAGCAATGAATATTAGGCAAGAGTTGCACCCAATGATAATTGGAGGGAAAACAGTGTTGCCTGATGCATCATTCACATTATCTATTGACGAAAAACGTAGGTTTTTAAGATTTTTGAAGGATCTAAAGGTACCAGATGGTTTTTCTTCAAACATTTCCCAGTGTGTGAATCTTAAAGAAAACAAACTTTCAGGATTGAAGAGTCATGATCATCATATTTTGTTACACCACATACTCCCTCTTGCATTGTGTGGCCTTTTTCCTAAGGATGTTTACAAACCACTTCTTGAGTTGTCGCGTTTCTTTGAGGTTTTGGGAAACAAATTTTTAGATATGGGGGATCTGAAGCAAATTGAATCTCAAATTGCAATTACACTTTGTAAGTTGGAGAAAATTTTCCCACCATCATTTTTTGTTGTGATACTACATTTGCATATTCATTTATCACATGAGGCTATGTTATGTGGGCCCGTTCATGATCATTGTATGTATCTGATAGAGATATATTTGTACACATTGAATTCCTATATTCGCAACAGATGTTGTCTAGAGGGTTCCATAGCAGAAGGCTTTATAGCAGAAGAATGCATGAATCTTTGTTCCAGATATTTGCATACTGTAGAGACAAGGTTCAATCATCTTGATAGAAACTATGATGATTATGTCAATGAATGTGCAACATTATCTGTATTTTCATACAAGGGAAGAGGATTAGGATGTGGAACAACAAGGGACCTTGATGCAGTTGAGTGGGATAAAGATCACATATACATCTTGAACAATTGTGAGGAAGTTAAGCCGTTCATTGAGTACGTGATTCTTGAATTGTGTAGTTGAGCCATTTGTTGATAGTTTTTATATTTTGTTTACTAACTTCATCACATGCATTTTGAATTTATTCTAGAGAATACTATCAAGCTCAAGGAGTTGATCCAGATCAAATATCTATTAAAGATTTAAATGAGGATTTCATGGAATGGTTTAAGATGAAAGTAAGTTGGTCTGATTTGTTCAATATGGTATTGTATACATGCTAATTTGATTTAGTTTTTCTACTAGCTATCTTTTTTTAGATTGGAGATCAACACGAGAATGATAAAAGCAAGAAGACATATGAGTTGCTTTCATTATCACGTGGTCCACTCAATTGCATGAAATGTTTCTATGGCTATATAGTGAATGGTTATCGGTTCCTCACTAAGAGTCATGATGAAAGATCAAGGTCACAATGCAGTGGGGTAATCGTGGTTGGTGATGATGGTAGTGGAATTAGCAGAGATTACTACACACAACTGACTGAGATTATAGAATTACAATATTTGGGTAGTAAGAGAGTGGTATTATTTCTATGTGATTGGTTTGATGTTGCTAAAGGAGTACATACTGATGTGTATGGATTCACGAGTGTTGATTGCAAGCGTATTTGGAAAATTTTTGAGCCATTTATATTAGCAACTCAAGCATCTCAAGTTTTTTATGTGAATGATCAGATTAATAAGGGGTGGCATATTGTGACAAAGATCGATCCAGGGGACAAGTTGGAGCTAGTTGATGATACAAATGATGCACATGATGATCCAATGCTATTTCATAATGTTAACTAGATTACTATTCTTCTTTGAGTACTTCCAAATGTGTAACAATTATAATAGTCAAACTTATTTGTATCATATTTCATTATAATGTTATGAGTGAATATGTTTATTTGTATCAGAATTTGTATTGCCAACCAATGTTTGTGGTGATGCATGTAATGGTGACAAACATGAAATTAAATGATATTCTTCTTGTCATTCTTGTGATGGTGTCAACTTAATTATTCCTTTTTAAATTCTATGCAATTATAATTTCATTTATACTGATTTATGCAAGCAATTATATTAACAACTAGCTTGACGGTTTTGTAGGAAGTTGGCTGCAAGCACATCAAGAAATGGGAAAGATCCAATGGCGAAGTCCAAGGCTAAGAAGTTCATCTCACCACAACAATTGAGTGTAATTGGGAAAGGACGTAATCATGGATTACAAATTAAGAGTCGCTTGTTGAATCATATAGGAGGTAGCAAAAGCCATGGTTACATGGAGTCATGTGATAATCATTTATCCTTTTTGAACAACTTGACTTCCAAACAAAGCAATATTTAGGATCAATCTAGGATGGCTCCCATGTCAAAAAGAATTACTCCTCCACCAACTGAAAATGTTTCTCCACCACAAGCCTGTGATTCTCCTCCAACTGAAAATGTTCCTTCCCCACAAACTGAAGTTGATCCTACACCTCTTGAAGAAGTTCCTATTGAACTAGAACAGAACGTGGAGACGGAACTGATGTCCACTAATGTCGTCAATGATATTTCAATTTGTATGTTCACTTTCCTTTATTCATAATAAGAAGATTCAAGGGCTTGAGTCAGACATTCCTTAACTTGTTTTATTTATGCATGCATCATAAATATCCCTTACCTGGATCGTGGTTCTGTCTTACTAGCTGCCAATGTCTTCATAGCAATTTATAAGGGTTACCTTCTAGATAAGCATTAAGAGGATATGGGCCACATGCCCCCCCGAGGCATCATGAGCATTGATCCATCCTAGGTACCATGTCTGAGAATAGGTTGGAAGGCTTTCAGTGACTCCCAACAACTCCATATTTTCCATATATCAATTGGTATCCAGATGAAGGAATTGTGGATAGATGTATGTCTATTTAGGGATAGGTTTTAGAATTCTTTTTAGGAGTACGAACTGGGTCTATTTGGGTCAGGGTTCACTTCTTATATCTAACACTACATGCTTAAATCTCTGCCTAAGGAACATGAACTCATAAGAAAATAGAAGCATTCATTTTCAAGGGATGAAGGTGTCCTCTAAGGCTAGCTCAGGTGAATAGAATGCATAATATTTGATTGTTATCAAACATTAGGTTATCATAGTGATTCAAAAATATAGGTTTGCTGCTAACATTAGGTTATCATAGTGATTCAAACATAAGGATTGCTCATAAACAGTTTATGTCATTTCTTATCAGATCATTGTTCCCTCTCATATCACAAACTATTTTTCTCCTCATCACCCTTTTTAGAATTTTCCTCTACCCCCTTCCACCGCCTATTCTTTGCCACCTCCACTGCCACTACCCCTTTTTCTCTGCCCTCCTTTATGAACTACAGTAATGAACTGACCTAGTGGTGATCAGGCTTAAATCAGTTGTCGCACCAAAAGGAACCATGACTCATGCCACCATTTCATGCCCTCATGACTATCATCACAAATTAAAAAGCTGATATTGTAATCTATATATTAGAGTGTCTATTTACTTAAGCTTTTTGTCTATGATGCATAATCATTGTGTTAAGGTCATATGCAACTGGATCACTGTAAAATGCTATGCGTTTGTTGTGCTATGTGTTTCATAACTACACACATTATATATCTTATACAATACTATGTAATGCTTCTTTATTTTTTATTACTGAATATAGCCAGTGCCACTGAAAAGGAAGTCAGACATCGAGGACGTAACAAATGTAAAAAAGTGGCTACACTAAGAGGAGGTGCCAAGATAGATGTCACATTCTATCAAGGTCGCCCTGTTGGAAAAAATCATAAGGTGTGGAGTAGACATTTGGGCAAGATTATTCGTGATCAGAATATTTGTCCAATCAAAGTGCATTCTTGGAATGAAGTTACAGACAGACAAAAAGATCACATGTGGGCTGCAGTTATGGTAATATCTTCTGCACTTTATTGTTATCGTCATTTGACAAACATCCATGATGCATTGATGTTCTTGTGTAATTAAACATATATTAGGATAAATTCTCAAACGACCACATGGAGGAACACAAAGATCACACTTTAAAACACTTGAAAGAATTATGGATAAAGTGGAGGGCATCAATGCATCAAACTGTCAAGGGGTTGGACATGCAACAACAACTATCAAAGAAACCTATGGCAATTGAAGTTGATAGTGATTGGGAATGACTTGTGAAAGAAATTTTTCATAGTGAAAAGTTTATGGTGACCTTTTTATTATAAAACTTTACATCAATTCAAATTATTTGTTCTTATATTTCTTTTTTTTTCTTCTATCTATATGTGCATTATATTAAATGCAGGCATCGAGTAAGAGAAACTCCGTAAACAGAGAAGGGCTGAACAATAAGTTACTTCATCGCACTGGTAGCATGCCTCTTAAAGAAATATCATGGCAGGAGGTTTTTAAATTTTCTCTTTATGCTATACTTTGTCTCTAGGTACGCATATAACTTTTTAGTTGTACTATAGGGAGGAAAAGATGGGAACCCACCTGACTTGGGAACAATGTACTTTGAAAGCCACAAGAAGGGTGATACTTTAGCCACTATGGAGTCATCCCAAGTTCATGTAAGTAAGAAAAAAAATATATGTTTTCGGTCCATTAGTTACTAACATAAATTGTTGATTCAGGAAAAAATCATAACCATCCAACGAGAAGAGTCGTTGAGGGTGCCAAAAAAGTGTATGGAGAATCAAAGACAAAGAAATACATATCCTATTATGGTGGAGGTGTAAAGCCAAGAGATGTTAGAGGACCATACAAAACAAAGAATGCCTTACTTGATGAACTCAAAGCAAAAGGCCAAGCATTGAAAGACAAGGAGGAAGCTTTGAAAGTTCAATAGAATGCTCTTAAAATAGTTGAAGATGGAAAGCGTGCCACACAAAAATGTTTGGAAAATGTAGAAAATGTACTAGATAGGATAATCAGCAATCAAAAATTTCAGGAACTTTTGGATTTTAGTGAGGATGATGATGGTTGTGCCTTTTCTCCGGCTATTTCAGATGACGATACCTCAAATTAGTTATGAGGTCAGTTCACCAATTGATGATGTTTCTTGTCACCATTATATTCTTTATAGTTAATATATTTGCATATCATAGTTTTCTATTACACATATCTATTGGTGAAATGAAACTAACTGCTTTATTATTTTATCTTGTAGGAATTGGAGTCTCCAATTCTATTAACCATTTGGATCCCATCATGTGGTTAAAATGGAACATTAGACTATGAAGGAAGAACTTGTCAATATTTATATTTCGTTGATGTTTATATTTATTGTTCTAGACATTCTCCACCTTTTCTTATGAACAAAATGTACTAGTGTTGCTCTGAGTACAAGTTGCTCTGAGTACAACTAATAGTAGGATAAAAAATATATTCGTGTTGCTCAGTTGTGATGAAGCTAATTTACTGGACTGGTTTGGTGAAGTTTTATTGAGAAAATCAATTATATCTTTTATAAGTATAACACTGGTTTATTTTCTATATATGTGGGTTTGTAGGCCCTGCACTTGGTCCTGTGGGAGGTGGCCAATGTTAGTGATGTTTAGATTGTGGTTAAGCTAATGCCATAGTATGAATGTGGTTGTATCACTTTGAGTACAAATTGGTTGTATGTAACCCATGAGGGGTTGTTATCATTTAGCATTTGTCATTCTTTTCAATCATATGTAAGAACGTGTTAACATTTTGTTCAAACATAACTATACTCTTCAAGCTCTAGAAAGCCCACTGCCAATGAGGCTGAGTCAGAATGGTGGTGAACCAACTCTGAGTTGATTGCAACAGGTATATTGATGTTGAAATGTATTTTAGTGTTCTATGATTTTGTTGCACCTGATTTTTTTCCCTTTAATAAGTAGCAATATCTATTCCAGAAACATCATCAAAATGAAGATAAGCAGATTAATTAGATTTCAGTGGTTCTTGTTTGTAGGGACTTTGGATCTTTTTAAGTCTTTTAGTAGTTTACATGCACAGATGAGTCTGAAACTAGGCTTCCATGACATTCCTATTTTATATCACTCATCCCAAGATTGGATATTCTGGAGGCAACCGATGTAGTACCACCTCAGAGTACTTCAAGTAAGTATCAAGTGAGCACTTCCTTGAGTAAATGTCAAGCAAAGATGATTACTTTTCTAATTGCTCTTCAATAGTATGGTAGGTATGTCCAGTTGTTGGATTTGTTTAACATTCTGACATTCTGCAACATCTTCAAAATTCTAAAAACAAAGATTATTGTTACCTGGAAAAGAAAGATTATTATTCCATTCTCCCCCAGTTGGCATGGAGAGGTGAAAACAATGGCAACTCACCTGAGAGTTATGAATATTTATTTTTATTCAATAGACCCTGGAGATGGACAACTACCAGATCTGGTCGTTGTTTAAGGTTGGCTTACACAGAACCAAACTGCTACTACTTAACAGTAAGCATAATAACTTGTATGTTGAATGCATCCACTAAAAACCATTGCTCAAGGTTTCTTCCCCACTTATCTATGTCCATGGATGCTCTGTTTAAATTCTTAGTAAGATTAGATGCCAGAATTTACTTTCTTAAAATCCACCACTGAGGCTCGCATGTGTATCATCAACCCCCACCCCAAAAAAGGTACCTCCCATGGATCCACCAAGACTTGCTTCTCATCACCTCCATTGCAACCTAGGCAAGTAACCAAAGGGCTAGGGTAGAGAAATGTGGGAGGACTCTTTTCAATAATTGAATAGAATCACCAAATTGAGAGTGCAACAATTCTAGAGTTCATCCTATAGTTATATACAGTGTCTATCTGTCCATTAGTGAAAATATACAAAACGTGTTCAACCATTTTAAGCACATAACTCTATTTCAAAGGCTTGTAAAAACTAATCAAAGTAGCAAATGATGCGTCCATCCATACTTTCCATCTTATTTTAAATAATGGATCATGTACACTCCACATTGTCACTTGTAAGATATAGAACAACCTATTATGTTGATATTATCCAAAACTTGAGATGATGTTTCATAAATTGTCTATTATTTAGTTCACACATGTAAAAGATGATGTTCCAATCACCTATTCATTGTGAAAAGGTTTATTGTTGATAGAGATTTCAAAAGCATCATATTTATTCTTTTTATTAACTTGTAAGTCGTGATGTTGAGAAAAATATGCCAGAATATTGTCTGGTTATAATGTGCTTATAGAAATCTGTGGTGATGGACAGTTCCCAAAAGTTGTACTGAAAAGCTTGAGTTTCTAAGAGGATATCAGGGTTGACCATGGTGTGGAGCTGCTAGCACACTTTAGGGCAGTAGTGCTTTGTGGAAAAGGCAAGAATGAAGGCAGACCATTCTGTAGGGTGTTGATCACATAAATGTAAGGTGATGAACTTCTATCTTCCGCAATGCACTGTCTTCTTTTCCTATTTATTTTACAAATTTTAGAAATGAATTTTCAATCCTTGGTAATAGAAGCATTTCGATCTGAACATAATATAAGTAACAGATTCCACATTGGTCTTGTATATGACCAACATGAGGTGATGGTCTATTGTAATGTTGTTGTATATTACACATTAATCTTGTACATTCAGTTCGTTACAGGACAAGATGTGTATACGTTAGCCACATCATAGAACTAAAACCCTCATAGGAAACCATCCTTGACCATGATCATGAACAGGCCACATGGCATACAACTAAAAAGAAAACTTTATCTTTGAAATGTTAATGTTAAAGAGCATATTTTGAGGAAGGTATAGTAACGTTGATATTTTGGAGGATGCTTTTCACCATAAAACTAGGAGAAGTGATGGGTACATATGTGAACGAAAATCATGAGATATATACCACTTTTATGTTATCTCTTTGGTCATGTAGCCACAGTCACCCCCCTATGATTTTGAAGATGATCCTTGTGCTGGTTCATTCATTGTCAATCACAATGATGACAAATATCAAGTTGTGTTTTAAGCATAATGATGACAAATATGACACTCATAACATAACCACAATCTTGCTTACTTTTAGGTTCTGAAGTACAGATGACAGACCAATGCTAAATGCAATCGTCTTCTCACAAATTTGCATACTAGGTTAAGCTATCTTTGGGTATCTTCAACCCTAGCTTCTACATGTAGCAGTGCTCTTTTGGGACCAGATAAGCATAGAGTCATTCTTGTTCTTGGAGTAGTTGACTCAATTTTTAAAGTTTGTTGTGCTTTGCTATTTGTAATCCATGTTTATGTATGATTTTAAATCTGGTTTAGTTTACAGTGCTTTTAACTATTAAAATAGGTTGTTTTTCAAATTATCATGCAAAGAAAAAATTATCCCATTAAGATACTTTCTGGTAGTTAACTAGTGTTAAACGTCCATGACCTGCCATCACAGGCTAGTTCACCAACTGCGAAATTGATGCATATCCTTTGAAAGGAATCGAAGAAGAGGCCACTAAGAATGGTTTGTCCACACCTCTTTACGTGGTGATGTCAACTATTTGACCTAGTATGTTCAAAATAATTGATGTTTACACCCAGAATATATTAATGTTGCAAACTAAGAAGATATCTCTGATGTACAAAACATTTATAACTTGGTTGGAATTTTCCTAGTTATCATCAAGCATATCTAAACTTACTTTCAACATGCCTTTTGTTCACACTAGCATTGAACCTACGTAATATTGTATTTTGATCAAGGATAGCCCCTTTTTATATTGATCGGAAAGCTAAGTAGGTATTAAGTCCAACTGAGTCCTTTTCTTCATGGCCACTCTTTCTAGATCCTTAATGCACTGATTTACACTACACCAAGACAATCAATTATTGAGGGAAAGCCTATGCCACCACTTTTCCATGTTCAATTCTCGCAAGAGTTTATGCCAAAATATGGAAAGCCTATGCCACCCCTTTTGGTCTCTATATGTTGTTCTCTTCCAATGCCTTACTGCAATGTTAATCATAAAATTGCAAATGGGATCTTGAATCAAAACGAGGAGGTCTAGGGGGCTGATTTAAAACACTAAAATATATTTGTTGTTGGTTTATGCCTTCTTTGTTGTTGGGTAATGTTAGATTTTATATTCTTTTCTTTACATCTTTCTTGGCGTGATTACTGTGTGGGAATAGAACTAAATATTAACATTCCAAGGATTTTTTAGTTTAAGCAGAGTATGGTGTGTGGATCAATACAAGTAGACACTCGTAATGCAAGTGGGACTCCATTACAAGCAGACACTTGTATGAAAAATTGGACACAAAATTGGATTATTGATTGTAACAATAGGAGTGTAAGTTGGGGGGGCGAGCAGCTGGCAGTGTAGAAGTTTGGAATGGTAGTGCAACTGTGTGTTTCCAGTCATGATCATGCAAGATTTAGTAATTATGTATATACATTGCCTACACATGAATATGTTGATTAAGCGCGGGCATTATTTGGCAATGCCCTTGCTTGATTGTTGTTGCAAGTTGTTAAGGAAATTGATAGTCATCTTCTTGGTCCAACAGATGGTTGCAAGGCTCTTCTCGACTATTGCTGGTTTCTGCAAGTCCACGATTGTTGCTATCACATGAGGGGATCTTACTCTCATCTTCTTTTTGTGTGGATTCATCCTACCTACATGTATTGCTTTATTTTCCTCAGAATTGTATATTTCTTATTACATTAGACAATAGTCACATATCAACTTATCTATGCCTACTTCAATCAACTACAAATGAGATATCTACCTTCTTCTATACTTTCCTTTTGTGTTAACAGACCAGATTCCTAAGTGGTTGATCTGAGGATCTTGGGTCTTCCGTCTCAACTATGGACATTAAGTGTTGGCCGTCAATTAGATGTTCACTCTGAGTGGTTCTGGGTCTTTGTAAGTTACTCTCTTTACCTACCCTCTCCAAATTCCTTGTCAGAGGTTGGTGTTGGAAGCAAGTTTATTTTCTTTATTTTTAACAAAAAAATATGTAATATTGTAGTCTCTTGATGGTCTAAGGTTAAGGGTGGCAATATTGGAGAACTTCAACATTTTCCCTAAGAACTACTGCTACTGGATTGGTTCTAGCACACTTCTTCAGCTTCGTTATTCTCTTCAACCTAATTTTCACCCTAGCTCTCATGTTCATAAACTGTAAATACTAGATTGGTAAGCTTTGCCTTCCACTATTTTTTCTATATTTGGTTGCATGAAAAGGCAGCATCACTTGTTAAGAGAGTAGTAACCCCCCAATCTACACAACTATCTAACCAATATCAAACGTGTTGGGTTATATAGGAAATGAAAGCGCAAAGGGTGACAGATGACATGCTTCAATTATTAGGGCTGGGGAGACCAAGTGTTTAGATAGTGCTCATGGGAGTTAGTTGGGTTGGAGAGGCAACACTTTTGGATGTTCTAGCTGGAAGGAAAACCGGGGCCTATATTTGAAGCTGACATCAAGATTTCAGGATACCCCAAGAACCAAGCAACATTTACAAGGATTTCATTCTGTTGTGAGTAGACAAACACACATTCTCCTTAGGTCACTGTCCAGGAATCATTGGTGTATTCAACCTTTCTATGACTTCCTAAGGAGATCAGTGATGAAGAATGGATGGTAAGAAATTGTTCCCCTTGCCTTTATTTTTTCCTTTCTCTTCTCCCACCACATTCCACATTATGTACCATTTGTTAAAAAGAATCGCTTCATCTGGCATATACTAGCACTACCAAAAATTTAGAGTCTTATATGTATTTATTTTAAAAACATTAAGGTTGATGGTAATATATGTGCTTTGTATTGGTTGTATATTCAGATCTTATTAATTTTGATTCACACAATTCAGTAGGAAAAAGGTTGAACATTATCATGTTACATGAAATGATTTGAAGTTCAAAAGAAGATGAAAAAACAATTTGGATGTCAAAACATGTGTTGTGGTGTCAAAGCAAGAACTAGCCGGAGTTCAGGAGCAATAAACAATCTTTGCCAAGTGTTGAGAAGAAACTCCCAAATAGAGCCTAGTGTGGTACAAGGTTTGATGCAACTACACACATAAATGAATGTCATACTCTCATATAGGTTCATGAACTCATTCTCTCCCATAATTGTCGCTATCATTATTCCTCATATTTAGGTATTAACCCCAATGCATATTGTATGGTAGCTCAAACTAAACCGTCTTCTAAATAATTGAATAATGAGCATCTCATTATATTTTTTATTGAACAACCAGGTGTCACAACTGATGAAATTGATAGAGTAGTTCATCAAATGATTATTGATAATGGACCCTATCATTCCCCTCTTGGATATGGGATTTTTCCGAAGGGTGGTTGCACATCTGTTAATGAACGAATTTATCACAAGATACATGACTCACGTGAGTTGGAAGTTCAATTCTCATTTGATAGCAGTTTATCTTATAATCAACTCATCCGCTGAAGTTTCTAATTTTTAGATGTTATTGTCTCACTTTAGATTTATTTTTTTGCAGATGGTTAATGAAGGCATAGTCATCTTCTGTTGTTCTATGCATGTATCGTTCTTCTATGATTTTCCACTCAAGGTATCCCAACTGACACCAGCAAGGCTTGCTGATTGCCTCTAAGGCTTTACTACTCAGTTTCACCTACACTTAACCAGCTCGCAGAAACACCTTCATATCCCAAAGTGGTATCACAACTTGGTTTGGGTTGGTTTTTATTCTCTTTTTCAGTAATCTTTTTTTTTATGATATCACCATCCGATATCCATCTAGTTATTTTATAAAGATGTTCTAAACAAATAGTATTTATCTTTTAGTCTGTTTATATTACTACTGTTAAAACATGTAAGTGTGAGTTTGTACATAAGTACAATTCAGTGAGTTGTGCATTGGGTATGTACATATGTTTACTCACATGCCGATATAGATAGGTGATTGGTTTCTTCCTGTCCTTATGTAAATAAGCAGGCCATTAGTCTGATACTAGTCAAGTTGACTAACCCTCATCTTGCTTGTCCGGCAACATGTACATGACTGACTACTCGTATCTTCTAGTCTATGAATATGAATACCATCTTTCTTCATTGTTTTCATTCATAGCAGCTAGACAACTCTTCCTAGCTATTTGCAACCACAGGTAACCCCCTCTCCAATGTTGTACCTAATGCAGTATCAAGAAGAGCTGGGTAGAGTAAGTGTTGGGTAACAATAGCTATCATTTCACACTATAATTTTCACTGCAACATGGTGTGTAACTAGCATTGTAATTCACCACCGCTCATTATGGCTTCTGCAAAATGTTGATCCAAACGAAGCCTTAAGGATCATTATGTTGAATCCAGGCCAAAAAAATTAAACCATCTTCATAGGATATACATACTAGTACATATGAACCCTTTAAAATAGGAACTACACACTGGAAATTGGTCCATCCTTTCACAATATATCAAGTGTGGGATTCCTTTTCACATATTTAACTTCTATCATCTATGAATGTGCATCTACATACTCTCCAGTGCCAGGGGAAACGTGAGGTGCGTGATGATAATTATTTTCTTCCATTCTGTTATTATCAACTGTAAAATAGTACTAAAAATAGTGGTGAGTGGAGCAAGCATGTGGCGTTAGGAGAATGAAAAAATGTTAGTAAAAAATGTAGACAAAGTTTCCTTTCCTAGATAAGAAGAAATGAACCTTAACTTTGTGACTATAACTGCATTGTCTTATGAATATGATGCTAGGTACAACAGCTCCAATCTATGAATTATATGCTTCCCATTCACGACTTCTAGGGCTGTAAGGGTTTGTTCTTTAGGTACATATTTCAGGAAGGCACAACCTACTATGTATATAACATTGCATCAATACCTGAGAACAAAATGTTATATTCAAGAACAATGGTCTCAACACTTGACATAAAGGTACCTTTGCTTGTCTGCTGATGAACCCCTTAAAATTTGAAGATCTTTAATATTTCCATAATTAGAAAATAACTCAGAAAGTTCAACATCAGTGACATTCTTAGGAAGCATACCAACAAAAAGCTTATGCTCTGAAATATTCATATAACCATAGTGTAGAGTTAGTTTGTTCAAGACGAGAAAAGCAGACACAAGAACATGAAATGCAAAAGGAAATTAATAGAGATGCTGAATACTATAGCTAAATGATAATACTAGAGGGAATGTGTAAAGATAAATGTCTAACCTAGCCTTTCAAGTTCACCATCTACATATTTAACTTGCAATGGGCTAGAGGCCTGATATAAACACATATTACTTAGTCAAAATCAGAATAACTAGCATTGATACAAAAAAACGTAAGTCTGAAATTGACCAAAACAGACTCTGCTCGGACTTATAATTATCTCAAAAATTATAATGCAAAGTGAAAGAAATGTGACCATCAATTAAGTGTAGCAGTTACTGATTTTAGTAAGTAAATGTGTATAGCATCCATATCTTAACATGCTTTTGTGGTTATATTCTCCTCAAAGATATAATCCCATTTTAAATTTAGGAAGAGCCTACAAGATGTAAATTTCTAAAAATGCCAATTGCTACATGTTTAATTTTAAGCAAGACGTAAGAGTACATTATTCTACATGGACAAGCTATATGTACAATAGATAATGTTCAACAGCACCCAGTGATTTGCAATCAACAAAGACAATACTCAAAATGACATATCCCAGAAAGATAAGGTGTAGTTTCTAAGAAAAGAAATCAAAAACAAAATTATGGAAGGATATGGTATGAGACAAGACGA
Organism: Alisma plantago-aquatica; assembly: GCA_963693085.1. NCBI lineage: Eukaryota > Viridiplantae > Streptophyta > Magnoliopsida > Alismatales > Alismataceae > Alisma > Alisma plantago-aquatica. Next base: position 812,960,400 of record OY856411.1, read on the forward strand.
TATACATGTCAATTAAGGACTATTAGGATTATTGGTTATTTAGTTCATTATGTATATCAACCTAAGTATGTTTGCCTTATTAGGATTTGAGCTCATGCTTGCATTAGTCCCCTCTCCTATTTATAAGAGCAGAGTTTTGCCTAATAGAATCATCTCATTGCCTCATATCTTACTCTCCAGAAAGACATTGTTCACTAGATTATATATACTCAAGTCTTCCATGTTCAGTGGCTCCATGCAGTAACAAAAGTCATTTGCAACCTCCACATGGCTGGATCAGGTCCTTACATGTTATCATATTGAATGAGATTGCTATTATGATTTGAACCATTTCCAAGCATCAATAATTGGTTTCTTTTTTTAGTCATTCCCAAACCTTTGGAATCCAATGACATGTTTGCAAATATTTGTTTTGATTTATGTGCATACTCAAAATTGTCTCCATCATACTATAATTATTCTCTTATTTACTATTCTTCTTCTCTAGTTATAAGCATGATTGTGTTTTTATGTACATCCTTTATTAAGTGCTTGCTGAATTCAAATTAATGCTTTCATGATTTATTGCTCGAATGATAACAGTTGTCGGGGGTTGCCCTGCTACTAAACCAACCATCTACTTAGGTGGCTGATTGTATGGTGGCAAGTTGTTGGCCATGGCTATCAGTTGGGGCTGGTGGATGGAGGGCCTCAGACTGGTGGATTTTGGCCTTTCACATGGTTTCTAACGTCACGTGACCTACGGCTGCAACAGATGGTTGGGCATTGATGCGGCTCCCTTACGGATTGTCTTGGTGGTGACAATTACTAGAGGGAGAAGGGGGTATGTGAGGTTACCAGAAAAGGGGGGATTAGTCGCTTGGGCACAAGCAAGGTCTCTCTTTTCATACATACTTTTGTTTTCCAAAAAAGTACTACTCTAATAGTATGTGGAAAGTAAGACTGATGCAATAAGATAATTTTATTGGACAATACGCTACTCCTATATATAGAGAAGGGGCACACTTACAAGTTAGACTGAAACACTAGTGAATCATGCTTAGGCCTATATACATAAATAAACTCAATAGCATATAAATCAACACCTAATTTATCATATGGTTAGTCCAGGCATGTTGTTGATTTTAAACCTTCCAAACTTGCCTTGGATAGCATAGTTTACCACGTAGGAAAAGAACTTCTAAAATAAAGTAGGGTAGCAACATGTGTAGAATACAGTAATCAATGTGCAGTAAATTGTGTTCCTGTTTAGGGGTGGATCAGTAGGCACCTTATCTTACTGCAAATTTTTTGTGCATACTGTTGACTATAAAAATAGTCACTCTGCTTTTATTGATCTATTATGCCTTTTTTATTTTCATTCTCCATGATGCTATCTCTTTTTTCTCATAGGAAACTCAATTCATATCTTCTGGTACACAAATCTGGCCACACATTGTCTGTACAGTGTATTCACTATTCAATGATTCCAAATGCGACGGATGATAGCCTGAAAGCTACTTTCTAGGCTATTGACCCAGATTAAGTTGTCCTATTGAAAGACCTTCATGATGCGTCTCGGCAGCGTAGTTTCAAATGAGGAATTGCATATTCATAGAATCCACTAGAAAACTAATGAAGATGTTGAACTTAGACTTGTACAAGGTGACTTATAAACTATCCTCTTCAACCTTCTATTTCATCCAAAAAGTTTCTTTTAAAGTTGTGTTTTGTTTGTTGCGTAATACAAACTAGCTCTGTCCAATTATTATGTTGTGGCATACATACATTTTTAATTTGTTCCTTAAACATACCTTTTCACTACTTCCTTGCATAATCAAATTATTATTTTAAAAACATTGCTTATGTTCTTTATGAAGTTTATTTTGATTTGTAAGCTTGACTACCTAAATGTGGGCAGCATGTGAGCCCTACTGATTTCTCTTAAAATGCTATGCAGATTCATGCATTTATATGTAAGTCATGTCCTATTTTTGTTGATATAAGTATCATATCATTTGCAATACCTGCAATATATACTTCACAAAGTTTACTACAGGAAATATTGATCCAACTTTGAATCCAAGATAATCTATGCAATCGATTTCCAGTTTGGTCTCCTTTATTTTTAAAATTGCTTTGAAGCCGAAAGTGATGCATCTTAGTTTTCAATGTGTTGTGAACTTTCTCAATAATTGATTTTATTCATATAGATTTATTTATCAAGTGTAGTTCCTCCACAAAAAATGATCATCCTACAGAGAAAGAGAGAGAGAACAAGAGAGGGAGTGCCAAGAAAGATGACCTCCAGGAATGGCTTGCAGTGACCTGATTATTTGAAGTGTTATTATCCAACAACTACTGATATCAAATGGAATAAACGTATGCCCAAATCTACTCATTGTGAATACGCTTGGTGAGGACCATGATACCAAATCTTCTACTTCTAATAGTGTCACCAACGCATAGGATCTTCAAGCAAGGATGTATATGTCTGTATGGAAATTTTAAGAAAAAAAGGGGGAATGATATTTCAATTTGGAAGGCTGTTTGCTATTTCAATCTTGTAGATATGTCCAGTTAACATTTGTCATCGGTGTAATTTGTTTTATGTGCCAAGTGGGAGTAAACAATGATATATTTGGTCAAAAGGTCTTAATTTTGTAATACGTTTAAGGGGAAATGGCCCATGTCCTTATGTAAGCCAGCATTTCTTCAAGTAAATAAAAGTATGAATTATAACTTGTGGATGTTTATTGCTTGTACTTGATGGATGTGTGCTTTGGATTGTATGTAAAAACGAAATTAATGTGCCATCCAAGTGATTTAGCAAAACTAATTTTAACAATTTTATAAGATTTTTCTGTCGTTATAGCTGAATACAATGGAAAGTTGGCATCGTAGTTGGCCTTTTTAGAGAACTTCTACTACCATCGTTGATCAGCATTTAAGATGGAACAATCATGCCTCTGTAGCTGTTAACAACAAAGAATTTATGTTGTCACTGTTACCACTAGCGGTAAAATATATTGAACATCGCCATTGTCAGCAACAATGGAATGAAATTAGTTGTCACTATTTCTGTTAACGGCAAAGCCAATAACGGCAAGATGCGACGGCTACTTTTTCCCATCCTTAATAGTTATAACGGCAAACTCTTCTCTATCTATGACAAACATTTTCTATCGTTAATAACATAGTTTTTTGTAGTGCGAGTAAGCGAGCATATCCCAATAGGGTGAGCATCGACTATCAAATCGTATTTTACAAGGTCATGAGTCAAACATCAAGATCATAATGGGAAACCATGCTTCAAGATTTTGCAAGATCAAAGTCAGGATTTCATTCCTTTCTCTTCAAGATTGAGGTAAGGGTAGATTTCAGAAACCGAGAAGTCAAATTGAGGACCCAAGAGTTTGAGCATAATAGGGCTAGATTGATATTCATGTACATCATGTTTATTCAAAATTGAGCTTGCAAAAGAGGCATGGAAGTCAATAAGGAAAATGCCTAATGTATAGTCGTATCAGAGTATGTGACGTGATACATATCAATAGGGTGAGTTTTTCTTAGATATGTTTGAGGATTGATCGAAATAGGGACAACATAGGTTTAATAAATAGGGACTTTATCTAACATGGGCATAGAACATAAGTTCTATCTTATATCACCAATATCAAGGATTTACCTGAAACATAGAACACACCTATATCAAATTGGTAACATTGAGTTTGCCTCAACTTTACACATGCGTACATTAGTTTCACGAGTACTTTCATTTGTCAAATAGGGTCTTTCATTCAAGATCAGATCATGGCATTATCATCTAGATCAACTTTCATGAATCAATTTTAGCCTTTCCCCTACATAAGCTACCGAAATTGAGAATTCATGTGATTAATAGTCATGAAAGAAGAATAACATGAGGAGACAAGAAATGTAACTAATCGTCATCTACTTGGGTGGCTTAGGTGGTCCTTAAAGAAGAGGTGAGATGCTAGAAGACTTTGTAATTCTTGAAGAAAGGATTTGAGTCCTTCCTAGGTTCTTAAGATGTGTTATGTCTTAAACATATATAGAGGCCTATGTGTATGGATCTGATACCATTTGTCACAGATCCATTTATTACTTTAACTCTACACTGCTAATGGCTACACAACCAAAGGCGAGTGGACCTAGGCGTCCGTCCCTAGAATGGATCACAAGTATTTCACACATGCAATATATATGTAAAAGCATTAACAATAAGATATAACAAGATACTAAACATGGAGATAAGAGATAAGTACCCATCTGATTCTAGCATCCCATTGGTGTTTTGTTTCATAGAAAAGAGCCTTGAGTGCAGCAGATGTTCATTTCCCAACTAAAAATTAGATAAATAAAACATATTAATGCTAAAGCATTAAGTACGCTATGAAAAGGCATGTAAATAGTTTAAGAGTATTATAAAACTTGCTTGGCTAGGAACATGATAACGAACAAATATGGAAAGAACTTGAGCAAACTTAACGATAACACTTAATACAAAGTATGTCTTTGGTGTCTTGATCCCTTACATCAACATAAGGTTGTGTAGTGGATTAATATGTCTTATGCTCAAGATTTTTTCAACATATTATAACTAAACATGAAAGTAGTAGTTATAGGAATAGTAGTTCAACCAAGTACTTAACTAGCCAAGCATTCATACGAGTGTACATACAAGCAATCCAATATCATAGTAGGGTCAAAAGGAAAACATACCTCATGAGTAGAGTACAAGACTAACTATCTTATTTAGAAAATTATATGTAGCAAGTTTGACTAGGTCTTGGAATTTAGGTCATCATAAGATCTTGACATTACAAACGATAGTAATAGTATTAATATGAGCAAGATTAGGCCTCATGGTTCATAATCATAGTGGTTGGATGTGTCACCTAGATCTAGGTATCATATCTTCAACACACGTTTCCCCATTTCAACTAGTCATGTGAGTTCATTATCAAGTTACACCATACATCATGGATTCATCTAGAGATTAGGGTGACACATCACAACCAATTCAGGGATCTAAGAATACAGTTTAAAGATCTTAATTTGAGCAAGCTTAGTCAACATGAGCATCAACATAGTCAAACTAAAAAATATCATGAAATATTGTCATCATTAGAGTTTAAATGAAGTCTTCTTCAGTTATGTGTCATAACAAACACCAAGATACTGATTTGATGTCATTATATAGCTTGGGTGATCATTAGGGCAAGACTTTTCAAGAGACTAGAGCTTCAATTATCGACATACATACTAGGTCATATTTCAAGTCAAGATTTAGACATTTAATCATCTTAGGGCACATGCATGATTCACAAGGTATTTGGGTGCATAAGGCATGATAAGTTATTGATTTAGGATTTCACATAATCATTTTAGATATAGAAGACCCACATGTGCAAATGTAGCCAGTCCCAAGCCCAGGTAAAGGAGGGTTGGTGGTAGGTTGACAGCCAGCCATAAAAACTTTGTCACTCTTTATATGACATGGTTCGTTATAAAAAATTCATTGGAGCATCCCTACCTAGCGACGCACTACATTGGCACCTAAGTGCAGTGATAAATATGCAAGCAGTTTCGACACAGCGATGCCCGGTTGTGTTGAAGGACATGCAAGGGTTTCCACATCTTGGACGGGTGTGAGTAAAGAAGCTAGTCCCGCTGCATCATCGCCCGGATGTAGTGAAAAATGTGCAAGGGTTTCCACATCTTGGACGGGTGTGGGTAAAGAAGCTAGTCCCGTCGCATCATTGCCTGGATGTAGTGAAAAATGTTCTAGGGCAACATTTTTTATGAAAGCAGGTAAAGAAGCAAGTCGAAGATAAAAGGATTAGAGTTGGATCTTGGAATATTGTCTCTTTGACATGAAAATCTTTGAAGATAGTAGATACCATGATGAGAAGAAAAGTCAATATATCTTGCTTGTAGGAAACTAAGTGGACAGGGGAACATTTTAGAGAGATTGGAGACACATGTTATAAAATTTGGTATACATGCATTGATAAACATAGAAATGGCATAGGTATTATTATTGATAATATGTTGAAAGATGATGTTGTCAAGATCACTAGGATGGGTGATAGAATCATATCTATCAAGGTTGTTCTTGGGGGAAAGATGTTTAACATTATTAGCTCTTATGCCACCAATGTTGGCCTTAGCGAGGAGGCTAAGAAGGATTTTTGGGATAACATGGATGAATTGATGTAGGGAATACTGACAAAGGAGAAGATCATTATTGGGAGTTATTTAATTGGCCATGTGGCCAGTAGCAATGATGATTCTGAGAGAGTTCATGGTGGTTTTGGATATGGCAATAGAAACAGAGAAGGAGAGAGGATATTAGATTTTGCAGTTGCATATGATGTGATTTTAGCAAACACCCATAAGATTACTTTCAAGAGTGGGCACAATTGTAGCCAAATTGACTACCTCCTTACAAGGTGGGAGGATCGTAAAGTATTCAAGGACTGTAAAGTGAATCCTGGCGAAGAACTCACAATAGGTTGGTGGTTTTGGATGTTAACATGAAGATCAATAAAGGCAAGCATAACAAAAATCAAGATAGCAGAATCAAATGGTGGAATCTTAAAGGAGAAAAGAAATTGACCTTTCATGATAAACTCATCAAGGAGGGAACTTGGAACTTAGAGTCTGATGTCAACACTATGGGGCATAACTTGAGCTCATGCATAACAAAAATTGTCAGAGAGGTTTTGAGGGAGTCCAAAGGTTGTGGGCCTCCATAAAAAGAGACTTGGTTGTGGAATGATGAAGTACAAAAGGATATAAAACTAAAAAGGGAGATCTATAGGAGCTTGCCCAAATCTTTTTTTTTTGTGAACAGCTTGCCCAAATCTTGAGATGATGCAACATTCCAGAGATAAAAGCAAGCAAAGAAAGAAGGGAAAAAGGTTGTTCAGGAGGCAAGGCCTAGATACTTTGATTATATTTATAAGAAGTTGAACACTAGAGAAGGGGAAAAAGATATATGTAAAATGGCTCGTATAAGAGAAAGGAAAAGAAGAGACTTGACTTAAGTAAAATGCATCAAGAATGAAGATGGTAGAGTGTTGGTAAAGGACAATGATATCAAGAATCAATGGAGAAATTACTTCCATAAACTTTTCAATGGAGATACTGTAAATAATGTTAGGGACTCGTGTGATAGGGATACAAAACATATCATTTACACATGACGAGTTTCACTTTTGGAGGTCAAGAATGTCGTGAAAAAGATGAAAATGAGAAAGGTATGCGGACTAGACGGTATTCCCATTGATGTATGGAAGAGTATGGGGGGGTGAAGGAGTTATGTAGTTAACTAATTTATTTAACAAGATCATGAAGACAAAGAAGATGCAAGATGAGTGGAGAAATAGTAATGTAGTCCCCATCTACAAGAACAAAGGTGATGTTTAGAGCTACACAAACTACAAAGTTATCAAGTTGATAAGTCACACAAGGAAGCATTGGGAGAGGATTATTGAGCAGAGGCTAAGATCTATAACGTAGATATCAAACAACCAATTTGGTTTCATGCCCGGTAGATCAAAAATAGATGTTATTTTTCTGATAAGGAGGCTTATGGAGAAGTATAGGGAAAGAAAAAGAGATCTTCACATGGTTTTTATCAATTTGGAAAAGGCTTATGATCAAGTACCCAGAGAAGTGTTCTGGATGGTTTTGAGGAAAAAGGGTGTATCAATTCAATACATTGACTTGATTAAAGACATGTATGGTAGTTCTACTACAAGTGTGAAGATGTAACATACCAAATTCTGAAATTTTGTGTTTTGACCCTCTCTCCCATCTTTTCCTTTCATTTCTATCCTTATTTGCCTTTCTATTTAATTAATGGAATTTATAGTGGTTTAGTGAACATTTATTCACTAATTATACCAATGGAAGGGTTTATGCACAAATACCTCAGTGAAAGCTTAATTACCATAATTAAGTACTCTAAACCTTAATCAAACTTTTTGATGTGATTTGAAAACATAAAATATGCCACATAACTCATTTTAGTGGTAATATGAAGATAAGAAACTTAATTGGATGAACAATTTAGATAATGGGTTGTTAATGGGCCATATGACATATCTCATAAAAAGAAGTCTCAAAAGAGGAAACAAACTTCAAATTCGAAATCTACATATCAAAATTAGCCTACATGTCAAATTTCATCTAATTTGGACCACCTTAAAATATTAGGATAAGTTTAGGAGAGAGAAAATCAATAAAAGGAATAAGTAATTAATAATGTGATTTTATAAATTCAAAAGATGTAAATAATGGAAAATTCATATTCTACACATCAAAAATAACTTGTGGATGAAGTTCGGTTAGATTTGGATGTTGTTTGTGCAAGTTATGCAATTTTAGGTACATTCTGGACGTTTATGCAATTTACCCAATTGGGAGGTTTTCTTTGCAAATTATCTCCTGAATTTTAATCCTTAGATATTCCATTACCATTAAGGAGATTTGAAACCATTGGAGAACCTAGTTTCACCTTGGTTTGATGGTATTTCTTTCCAAGGGCATTATAGGGATTACCCTCTTTATAAAGATGCTTATCCTTAAAAGCTATCAACCAATGAGGTTATTTCTTTCTTGAAAAATGGTGGGGATGGCCTAGAAGGATCTATGGGCTCTTAGGACCGATTTTTGATATGCATGAAGCCTATATGAGCTGTCCTCTTGCATGGCCATCAATCCCTAGGCTAAAGACACATGGAAAGTCCCTTAAGACACCTCATGCTTCACCTCTTTCTTTATATAGCCATGTATACCCCTTCCCAACTCACAATTCAAAAAATCTTGCTCTCCTTTTCTTTCATCTAGATTATATATTAGTTCCTTATGTATTTGTCCATGAAGTTGTTGTCCCAAGGTAATAGAGGGAGCCTACCTTGGTGAAGAAGGCCCATAGGGCTTCCAAATTGCTCTATTAGGGTTTCTAAAGCTCCTCCTTGGTAATTTCGACCAAAACTAGTAAGTTTCCTCCCTTCCTTCCCTATTTTCATTATATTAGTATCCTCCCACCTTCTTCCAAGTCGGAAACATGACCTTCCATTGTAAAACTCCACCTAGAACCCTAAAACACCTCATCTCTATGCTCTTTTGCTAGGGTTTATCACCTCTAAGTTGAGAAGGTGATCTTTTTCCAAGAAAGGAGCTAGGCTTGGAGCAACCAGACCTTCTAAGCTCGGATCCTTGCTGTTTGGACCTTCTTATCTTCCCTAGAGGCGAGTTTCATAACCCACTTCTCATATATTGCTAGCTACATGCTTAAAATTCATGCATCTATGTTTAAAATCGATGATTTCCATCTCTATTTACCATGTTCATCTAGGGTTTTGGTTTCTTACCGGTTTAACTTCTCTAGAAGATCTAGTTTGGATAACTATTAATCGAAAACCATGATATTAGGTCAAATGGTATTTTCCCTCCCTCTCTCTCTCTCTGCTTATCTCGTTTGGTTTGATGATGTGTCAATTTCTGATTAGCCGAATTTCGATAATTCATAACTTTTGATTCCTTTGTCCAAAAACTAAAGTAAAATATGTTCTGAACTCATAAAAACATTTTATTTTCAATAATAGTATTTCTTAGTATTGGTTTTGAGTTTTTTCGATGGTGGTTTTCTAGAAAATTATTTAATCACTTAAAAATCACCAAAAATACACTCTAATCATCGTAACTCCAAAATATGCAAAATTATATGTTTTCTTAATCAGAAGAACCTAACTAAGTCTGTGGTGATGTTTTCATAGTCTAAATCAAGGTTTTTCTATAAAAAGTAAAAATATGGGTTTTCTCTACCTTAATGCATATATATCATTCTAATACATGTATACGAATTGAAAATAGTAAAAATTGATCATGGACTCAATTAAAGTGGTGAAAGTTAGTAATTGATATCAGTAAGAGAGGTATGTGCATTCCTTACACCCTATGTTAGGATAATTGTAGTCAAACCCTATATTTTTCTAATGAGGCTTAAATGAACCCTAAATATTCTATTCTTGAATCCTAATGTTGTTCATGCCTCAAATTAGATTATAATTTCTTCTTGTTTGGGTCTTATACCCTACTACCATGCTTAATGAATATTATGACTACTCTTGTCATGACTACTTTTCCAGCATGTGGATTTATGTTCTATTTAATTTAAAGTAGCAGTACTTATGTACAACCACCCACAGAGGGCATGTAAATCATCGCTCTGGGGAATGTCTTATTATCCCCATAATATTGTAGGTGACTGGTAATGTCTTATTCTCCCCTCACCTAAGGTTAGAGGTCTAGTAGGTGCCTCAACCCTACTTAGTTAGGTAGGCATAATTATCTTACATGCAAATCCTTTTTGATATAATTGTTAATGGCAAGTTTCTTTTGAATATAACCTCATACTCTTGTTATCTTCATCATATGATGAACCCTAGCCTGTTTTTATTTGTTGTACTTATCTTGATATCCCAGATTAGTTTTGTGACACATACTTTTCTTCCCTTTCCCTTTTTGTTGGGTGTCTTCCCAACCACCCAGGTGTTGAGAAAGGTGATGGATAAGACAAGGAAGATCTTAGCTTTTGGCTTGGACTCAGATGTTGGAGATGTTACTTGGAGACAAGATTCTAGTAGTTTAGACTTCCCTGTATCTTGATCCTGATTGTGTGTCTTGATGTAAACCCTCATGGGAGAATTTGATGTATTTTTGTAAACCTTTTATGAAATTGAATATAGTCAGTTATTTTTTTATTCTGCTGCTTTTTCATGGTCTTTTGTATACCAATGTTTAATAAGTTTGGAAAATTTATGCCCATTCCATCATACCTTTGAGAGTGTTTGGAATGGATGTCAATTCTTCAAATTTTTAGTAAAGGGGTGATTTCACTCGCCTCCTTACAGCATGGTATCAGAGCCCATGGTAGTCGGAATCTGACTATTTCAGTTTTGTCTCCCTAATTAGAATCCCTGCCTTACATAGTTCCTTTAGGTGACATGGTTGTTCTACAGTTGATTTATAAATTATGAAAGGTTGATTTAGGACCCTATAGTTCCACATTAGTATCATGATGAATAAAAACATAAAATACTCATAACTAAAATATGTATAACTTAATGTTGTTTAGGTTTGGCTTTAGGCAATTATTAGGGCATGAAGTTGAAGCAAAGGTGTCTAGAAAGGATCAGGTTCTGGGGGCTGGCAATATTTTCCTCCGCGCCACTTGCTTGGTTTACGAGGACTCCCAGATCCATATGATATCGGTCTGGCCTAAGATGAAATGGATTGTCCGAAATAATTTGCTTTTAGGCAATAGTAGCCTTAGACATCTATGTGATTTACCTTTAGGGACCCTAATATGTTTAACTAGTCTGCCAAGTGTAATGACTTGTTGAGGATGGATACCCAATATAGTTCCCTTATGACCCATAGAACCACATGTTTGGATAGTTATCCCTAGAACCTAGACATTGAAGTTTGGTGTTTAGTAGTAAGCAATCAGAGTGCGCAGTGAAGCATGATGTATCTTGTATATGGTTTAGTTAGACTCACACTTTTACCTCTAGATTAGTTTGGCTTGGTAGGTCAAACCTTTTAAGGGGTGGAGAGTAGTTGGTTTGATGATGTTTGGGTAGTTAGACTTTGAGGATGATATCCTTACCAATGGAATGGAGTCATGTAACATACTGAAATATAGCTACTCTGACTATAGAAACCCTAACTCCCTATTTCAGAAGTTAGTGTGCTTGAATCCTTAGTTTCGACCAGACAAGTTATAGTTATAGACTAACGTTCTTGTTTATATAGTAATGAACATATAATGATCATCTGACGAATAATTTATATGTTCAAACCCTAATGAATACCTAATGCACATAATATGAGTAACTCACATATTAATCCTAATGGATATGCATGGTGTTGCCCATGTCATAAACTAATAAACTCTTATTAAATGACAAGTAAGATTATTGTAACCTAATCTTGGACTTAATACATGCTAAGTAAAATATAGTGATCATATTAACCTAAACCCTAAGTTGTAATCATCTAACCTTAACATATACGTCCTTAATGCCTTTCACGATACATTAATTACATTAGGTGTCATAATCAATTACATACTTTGATACACATAAATGATATATATAATCATCTAATCACATATTAATCAGGTCATCAATATGAAATGCATGGTATGTTACCTTGTTATCTAATACACACACGATTAGTCACTTAATGTGAATCAATTTGTAATATGCCTCACCTTGATCATTAAAATACATGGAATGACTTCAATATGAATATGAAGTGATTCGATTCACATAAATGTGCAAATCAATAATATGATAAAATGATTAATGATGAAAAAATGTGAGCAATAAAGATAATGAGGTAATGAGATAACATTTAATATAAATATATGTAATTGATGTGACATAATTCGGATTGAATGAAGAATTAATGACAAATTGAATATTTCACGCAAAATAATTCGTTATAACTTAATGTGGTGATAGTATAAGGATAATGAAGTCGAAGTTCAAAATATTAAGGATAATGATCAAGTATATTGAGGGAATTGAGTAACCCATAATTTTGCTAAAATTCTTAGTAAGATAAATAAGAAATACATATGTATATATATGATGTTTCATGGATGATAATGAAATATAACTTCCTTGGTAATAAAGTGATTATGACATGCCATAATTAAAGTAATGTTAAATATCCTAAAAAGAATATCTAAATAATGGAACCTAGGTGATCCTTGAGATCCTAAACCTATGTCAAGATGCTTGTGGAGTATATGTTGATGAGTTGTTTGTTAGAAGTTAAGGTTAGAAAAATAACCTGAAGTTTTGTGATGAGATGTTGCACACTCACCCTTCCCTTCTTGTTTGTGATTTCGGGGACGAAATCCTCTTTAAGGGTGGAGTGTTGTAACATACCAAATTCTGAAATTTTGTCTTTTGACCGTCTTTCCCATTTTTTCCTTTCATTTCTATCCTTATTGGCCTTTCTATTTAATTAATGGAATTTATAGTGGTTTAGTGAACATTTATTCACTAATTATACCAATGGAAGGGTTTATGCACAAATACCTCAGTGAAATCTTAATTACCATAATTAAGTGCTATAAACCTTAATATAACTTTTTGATGTGATTTGAAAACATAAAATATGCCACATAACTCATTTTAGTGGTAATATGAAGATAAGAAACTTAATTGGATGAACAATTTAGATAATGGGCTATTAATGAGTCATATGACATATCTCACAAAAAGAAGTCTCAAAAGAGGAAACAAACTTCAAATTCGAAATCTACATATCAAAATTAGCCTACATGTCAAATTTCATCTAATTTGGACAACCTTGTAATATTAGGATAAGTTTAGGAGAGATAAAATCAATAAAAGGCATAAGTAATTAATAATGTGATTTATAAATTTAAAATATGGAAATAATGAAAAATTCATATTCTACACATCAAAGATAACTTGTGGATGAAGTTTGGTTTCATTTGGATGTTGTTTGTGCAATTTATGCAATTTTAAGTACATTTGGGACTTGTATGCAATTTACCCAATCGAGAGGTTTTCTTTGCAAATTATCTCCTGAATTTTAATCCTTAGATATTCCATTAACATTAACGAGATTTGAAACCATTGGACAACCTAGTTTCACCTTGATTTGATGGTATTTCTTTCCAAGAGCACTATATGGATTACCCTATTTATAAAGATGCTTATCTTTAAAAGCTATCAACCAATGAGGTTATTTCTTTCTTGAAAAACGGTGGGGATGGCCTAGAAGGATGTATGGGTTCTTAGGACAGACTTTTGATATGCATGAAGCCTCTATGAGATGTCCTCTTGCATGGCCATCAATCCCTAGGCTAAAGACACATGGAAAGTCCCTTAAGACACCTCATGCTTCACCTCTTTCTTTATATAGCCATGTATACCCCTTCCCAACTCACAATTCGAAAAATATTGCTCTCCTTTTCTTTCCTCTAGATTTGATAATAGTTCATTATGTATTTGGCCACGAAGGTGTTGTCCCAAGGTAATAGAGGGAGCCTACCTTGGTGAAGAAGGCTCATAGGGCTTCCAAATTGCTCTATTAGGGTTTCTAAAGCTCCTCCTTGGTAATTTCGACCAAAACTAGTAAGTTTCCTCCCTTCCTTCCCTATTTTCATTCTGTTAGTATCCTCCCACCTTCTTCCAAGTCGGAAACATGACCTTCCATGGTAAAACTCCACCTAGAACCCTAAAACACCCCATCTCTATGCTCTTTTGCTAGGGTTTATCACCTCTAAGTTGAGAAGGTGATCTTTGTCCAAGAAAGGAGCTAGGCTTGGAGCAACCAGACCTTCTAAGCTTGGATCCTTGCTGTTTGGACCTTATTATATTCCCTAGAGGAGAGTTTCATAACCCACTTCTCATATATTGCTAGCTACATGCTTAAAATTCATGCATCTATGTTTAAAATCGATGATTTCCATCTCTATTTACCATGTTCATCTAGGGTTTTGGTTTCTTACCGGTTTACCTTCTCTAGAAGATCTAGTTTAGAAAACTATTAATCTAAAACCATGATATTAGGTCGAATGGTGTTTTCCCTCCCTCTCTCTCTCTCTCTCTTTGCTTATCTCATTTGGTTTGATGATGTGTCAATTTCTAATTGGCCGAATTTCAATAATTCATAACTTTTGATTCCTTTGTCCAAAAACTAAAGTAAAATCTGTCCTGAACTCATAAAAACATTTTATTTTCAATAATAATATTTCCTAGTATTGATTTTGAGTTTTTTTTATGGTGGTTTTTTAGAAAATGATTTAATCACTTAAAAATCACCAAAAATACACTCTAATCATCGTAACTCCAAAATATGCAAAATTATATGTTTTCTTAATCAGAAGAACCTAACTAAGTCTATGGTGACGTTTTCATAGTCGAAATCGAGGTTTTTCTATAAAAAGTAAAAATATGGGTTTTCTCTACCTTAATGCATATATATCATTCTAATACATGTATACGAATTGAAAATAGTAAAAATTGATCATGGACTCAATTAAAGTGGTGAAAGTTAGTAATTGATATCAGTAAGAGAGGTATGTGAATTCATTACACCCTATGTTGGGATAATTGTAGCCAAACCCTATATTTCCCTAATGAAGCTTAAATGAACCCTAAATATTTTATTATTGAATCCTAATGTTGTTCATGTCTCAAATTAGATTATAATTTCTTTTTGTTTGGGTCTTATACCCCACTGCCATGCTTAATGAATATTATGACTACTCTTTCCATGACTACTTTTCTAGCATGTGGATTTATGTTCTATTTAATTTAAAGTAGCAGTACTTATGTACAACCACCCACAGAGGGCATGTAAATAATCGCCCTGGGGAATGTCTTATTATCCCCATAATATTGTAGGTGACTGGAAATGTCTTATTCTCCCCTCACCTAACGTTAGAGGTCTGGTAGGTGCCTCAACCCTACTTAGTTAGGTAGGCATAATTATCTTACATGCAAATCCTTTTTGATATAATTGTTAATGGCAAGTTTCTTTTGAATATAACCTCATACTCTTGTTATCTTCATCATATGATGAACTCTAGCCTATTTTTATTTGTTGTACTTATCTTGATATCCCAGATTAGTTTTGTGACACATACTTTTCTTCCCTTTCCTTTTTTGCTGGGTGCCTTCCCAACCACCCAGGTGTTGAGCAAGGTGATGGATAAGACAAGAAAGATCTTACCTTTTGGCTTGGACTCAGTTGATGGAGATGTTACATGGAGACAAGATTGTAGTAGTTTAGACTTCCCTGTATTTAGATCCTGATTGTGTGTCTTGATGTAAACCCTCATGGGAGAATTTGATGTATTTTTGTAAACCTTTTATGAAATTGAATATAGTCAGTTATATTTTTATTCTGCTGCTTTCTATTGGTCTTTTGTATACAAATGTTTAATAAGTTTGGAAAATTTATACCCATTCCATCATACATCTGGGAGTGTTTTGAATGGATGTCAATTCTTCAAATTTTTAGTAAATGGGTGATTTCACTCGCCTCCTTACAGCATGGTATCAGAGCCCATGGTAGTCGGAATCTGACTATTTCAGTTTTGTCTCCCTAATTAGAATCACTGCCTTACATAGTTCCTTTAGGTGACATGGTTGTTCTACAGTTGATCTATAAATTATGAAAGGTTGATTTAGGACCCTATAGTTCCACATTAGTATCATGATAAATAAAACCATAAAATACTCATAACTAAAATATGTAGAACTTAATGTTGTTTAGGTTTGGCTTTAGGCAACTATTAGGGCATGAAGTCAAAGCAAAGGTGTCTAGAAAGGATCAGGTTCTGGGGGTTGGCAATATTTTCCTCTGCGCCACTTTCTTGGTTTACGAGGACTCCCAGATCCATATGATACCTGTGGCGACATATCCCACTATCACATAGACAGCGAGGTGCCACGCAAAAACGTGCGAAAAACACCATAAACCACTAATTACCAAAAACACGGGTTAATTAAAACCGATATTGGAAAGCGGATAAACTAAGAAACGGTTACATTCAGATCCTCATCCTGCAAGGAAACATGTTATATAAACATTTACAAATCTCGATACGTGTCCCCAGCTTAGAGGATCAGCTGTCTAGTCATCACATGAGTTCATCACTTGTTTATACATACATAACGGCCCACATTCGGCCAGCTACAGGACATACAAAGCATCAACAGCTATGCATCGTAAAACAACGTCAAAATGCCTCCAAGGACCTGAGAGTACAGGGATGACTCTAAGACTCTACTACAAAACAACCAAAACAGCAACATGTCCATCTCTTGCCTTCTACTGCTCGTCTTGTTGCTCGGCCGCCACCCCACGACCACCACCACGTCTAGCACGAACACCTAAAAAGGTTGCAAACCAGCAGGGTGAGACACACAGTCCCAGCGAGAAACATAACTCCCCGCCAAAACCATAAAACCTTAAAAGGATTAAAGCAACAACAACAGATAACAAATAAAGCGTAGAGTAAGAGCAGTCTATATAGCGAAGCTATTCATACCATCAGGCTTACCAAGATGTATGGAAGGCATATAACCAAGTATCTCTTTATGGAACATAAGAGGCGTATAAGTAACTGCAATGTATAACAAGATCAACTACACAAGCAAGGCCTCAAACAATGTTTCGTGTTGTGTCTTAAGCAATAAATACTATTCGGCTGGATTACGTATTATTATGCCCTGAGGAAGTGAGACGTACCGCTCAAATCCAACCGACGACTGCAAAACCCGGAGTCGGTGCCATACAAGGTCAATGGAAGAGTGGGACTCCACGACCTCCCACCTCATGGTCAGTGCACGCAAACCAAAGCAGGACTGCAGTCTCATGCTTAAGTGACCTCAGCCACAGGGTCAGCTCCATAGGCTACCCTTTCTCTAGCCCGCCTCGATACAGGTCTCGGTGCTAGTATATCTGAGCCATGGGCCAGTTCACCGTGCTCCCTGAGCCATGAACGCATTCATGCTCTATCACATTGAGCCATGGGTATGTTCATCATGCTCTATCCTGAGTCTGCAACTGCAGCTGCACTCGAATCCTCACTATTTTAGGCTAGGAGAAACCTCACATATTCAACAATATGCGCTCCGGGTGATCCCACAGAAGAACCCGTTTCACCATCACCAGCTCCCGACAATGATGGATCTATGGCCAGGGCAACTACATGATATGTTCCACTGTGATTAGTTAGTATATTTTAAGTGGATTATTGAGGCAACCAGGTTGTAACACATGCATAACATAAAGCTACATTATTATTACCACCATCACAATATCCTGGGATCTTCATCCCTCATCACAAGAAACCACTGCCTCATAAGGCATTCTCATCATTGGGGATAACAATCCCATATCATCATCAGAGGATAACACCTCAACTTAGGCACTTTAGCCAAACGCAGGTCCTCAGACCAAAACACATAATGCATGTTATCTCATCATCAAGAGTAACCATCAGAGCAGTGTTACTCAAACATATATACCTCATAGCCCTTTACCTGGCTATGCATCTGTATGAAACACTTGCATGGTTAGTATACACAATCATCATGGATTAACAGAAAGATCATATTATCAAACATAGGGCAACATTAATGATTATATGTTTTATCATTCATGCCTCAGCATCTCACATACTTTATCTTTTACTCAGCCTTATACATATAAATCAAGATGATCATAAACACATGGAATGTCATGCCAAGTTTACATAGGTGTGGTCTACTATACCAACCACCTCACTACTATCAAACATGTCAAGGGTTTACAAACCACAAACCAAATGTGATTGCATGAAAAAGATCTAGCATATAGGTTTTTCGGAAGGAACATGACCCTCACTAGAAGTGCTCGCTACCCTCACAAGAAGTGTGACGGGCAGGGTGCCTCCACTAGAGATGGTATCGGGAAGGGTAGACTTCCTCATCACGCCCAAGCATCTAGCCATGTATCAGTCAAGGATAACAGGCTACCACCTCAAGGAGTGTCGTGCAACCAACTGTATCGTGCAACCAGGGTATAACGGCCACAAAGCCTAACGTGCAGCTCGGTCTATGGGACATGTCGTGCAACAGGTGCGTTGTGCACTAGGTGTGTATCGTGCACAAGGTGTCAGGGGTTGCAACTCAAACGGGCAGCAAAGAAAGCCTATCGTCCAGCCAGGCTAGTCTCATCCTATCGGCCAACACACAAGGCCAGGACCAGGGGTGACGCCCACCACAAAACTAGTTAACAAAGCTCCATAACATACAAGGTGTGACGGCACCAAGCCACCACCTTGGCTAAGTGTATCGGGCAGGGCACTCAACATGGTATGACGCCCGACACACAAAGGCAAGAAACAGGGGGTGACGCTCAACACAACCACAACATGTCAACCATGACTCTAGTCCAAAGAAGGGTATCAGGCAGCATCATCCCTAAGCCATATCGTGCAAGATGCAACCCAACAAGGTTGTCTTCAACCTCAAGCACAAGGGCACAAACCCTAAATTGATCAAGAAGATCGTATCACCTCTCAACAACCAAGAGAGAGGGGTTTTGCACAACCTCTTTCACAACTCGGGTAACCACTAGGATCAACCCTACAAAGGTCTACGTCCACTACAAAGCTCACCTCTCGAATCCATGGTGAGGGAAGGGTGTTGCTCAAACCACTAGAACACAAGCTCACCTCTCAACTTAAACGAGAGAGGGGTATTTCCCATATCACTAGATTTCAAGCTCACTTCTCTAGACCAAGGAGGGAGAGGGGTGTTGCTCAATAAGAAAACCCTAAAAACATGGTTCGGCCAACTAGGTGCAACTAAGAAAGAAACTTAACTAGCAACATACATAGTCGATTATGATCATAAGAAACATACAAGAACATAGGAGGTAGTATAGTTAGGGTTAGGAGTTATGTAACCCGCCTTAAGCAAGCTCCAAGCTCCTAGCACCAAGCTTCCAAGCACCACCACAAGAAGAAGAGCAAGGCACTCTAGGGTTCGACCACCACTAGAGGAAGAAGGAGACTCCAAGATAAGGATTGGCCACTAAGCTTCCAAAGGAAGAGGTGTCGTGCATCAAGAGAGAGGGAAAACTAAGGAACTAAAGGGATCCTTAGCAAGAGAAAGGGAACACATATATAGGAGAGGGTGGAGGAGAAACCAAGGTAAGACAAGGCAAGGTGTCGCCCACCTAGGGACACTTGTCCATGGGCAATGCCACCACTCTAACATGCCTTAAACACATGTCCAAGGCCATTGCCACATGCAAGCATCAAGCACCAAGTGTCCACTAGTGGTGACACAAACGAGGTCAAAGGGGGGTCAAAAGAGTCCATGGGCGACACACCTCCACACCATGCTCGACATCACACTCTGGGCGACACACCTAGGATGACACAGGCACTCCTGCCCGACACTAGGTCCAAAAAGGCAAAGGCAAAGCACAACAAGGCCCATCAAGGCTCATCCAAGCCCAAAGGAACTCAAGCAATGAGCCCAACCCTTCCTCTCAACACTAGAGGAAGCAAGGAGAGGGAGGAACACCTCATAAGGTGACAAACTTGCTCACAAACCCTAGACTTGGGTAGATTGCAAGTAGCACCTCCAGCTCTCAACAAAGCACCAACAAACCCTAATCACAACTAAAGGTGATTAGCAAGAAACTAAGCATCAAGGTTAAGCAAAGCAAATAGGATAAGCCCTAAACGGAGGTCAGGGTCCTTACAATACCGGTCTGGCCTAAGCTGAAATGGATTGTCCGAAATAGTTTACTTTTAGGTAATAGTAGCCTTAGATATCTATATGATTTACCTTTAGGGACCCTAATATGTTTAACTAGTCTGCCAAGTGTAATGACTTGTTGAGGATGGATACCCAATATAGTTCCCTTATGACCCATAGAACCACATGTTTGGATAGTTATCCCTAGAACCTAGACATTGAAGTTTGGTGTTTAGTAGTAAGCAATCAGAGTGCGCAGTGAAGCATGATGTATCTTGTATATGGTCTAGTTAGACTCGCCCTTTTACCTCTAGATTAGTTTGGCTTGGTAGGTCAAACCTTTTAAAGGGTGGAGAGTAGTTGGTTTGATGATGTTTGGGTAGTTAGACTTTGAGGATGAAATCCTTTCTAAGGGAATGGAGTCATGTAACATACTGAAATATAGCTACTCTGACTATAGAAACCCTAACTCCCTAATTCAGAAGTTAGTGTGCTTGAATCCTTAGTTTTGACCAAACAAGTTATAGTGATAGCCTAACGTGCTTGTTTATATAGTAATGAACATATAATGATCGTCTGAGGAATAATTTATATGTTCAAACCCTAATGAATACCTAATGCACATAATATGAGTAACTCACATATTAATCCTAATGGATATGCATGGTGTTGCCCATGTCATAAACCAATAAACTCTAATTAAATGACAAGTAAGATGATTGTAACCTAATCTTGGACTTAATACATGCTAAGTAAAATATAGTGATCATATTAACCTAAACCCTAAGTTGTAATCATCTAACCTTAACATATACATCCTTAATGCCTTTCATGATACATTAATTACATTAGGTGTCATAATCAATTAACATACTTTGATACACATAAATGATATATATAATCATCTAATCACATATTAATCAGGTCATCAATATGAAATGCATGGTATGTTACCTTGTTATCTAATACACACACGATTAGTCACTTAATATGAATCAATTTATAATATGCCTCACCTTGATCATTAAAATACATGGAATGACTTCAATATGAATATGAAGTGATTCGATTCACATAAATGTGCAAATCAATAATATAAATAAATATGATAAAATGATTAATGATGAAATAAATGTGAGCAATAAAGATAATGTGGTAATGAGATAACATTTAATATAAATATATGTAATTGATGTGACATAATTCGGATTGAATGAAGAATTAATGACAAATTGAATATTTCACGCAAAATAATTCGTTAAAACTTAATGTGGTGATAGTATAAGGATAATGAAGTCAAAGTTCAAAATATTAAGGATAATAATCAAGTATATTGAGGGAATTGAGTAACCCATAATTTTGCTAAAATTCTTAGTAAGATAAATAAGAAATATATATGTATATATATGATGTTTCATGGATGATAATGAAATATAACTTCCTTGGTAATAAAGTGATTATGACATGCCATAATTAAAGTAATGGTAAATATCCTGAAAAGAATATCTAAATAATGGAACCTAGGTGATCCTTGAGAACCTAAACCTATGTCAAGATGCTTGTGGAGTATATGTTGATGAGTTGTTTGGTAGAAGTTAAGGTTGAAGATATAACTTGAAGTTTTGTGATGAGATGTTGCACACTCACCCTTCCCTTCTTGTTTGTGATTTCGAGGACGATAACGTCTTTAAGGGGTGAGTGTTGTAACATACCAAATTCTGAAATTTTGTCTTTTGACCCTCTTTCCCATCTTTTCCTTTCATTTCTATCCTTATTGGCCTTTGTATTTAATTAATGGAATTTATAGTGGTTTAGTGAACATTTATTCACTAATTATACCAATGGAAGGGTTTATGCACAAATACCTCAGTGAAAGCTTAATTACCATAATTAAGTGCTCTAAACCTTAATTTAACTTTTTGATGTGATATGAAAACATAAAATATGCCACATAACTCATTTTAGTGGTAATATGAAGATAAGAAACTTAATTGGATGAACAATTTAGATAATGGGTTGTTAATGGGCCATATGACATATCTCATAAAAAGAAGTCTCAAAAGAGGAAACAAACTTCAAATTCGAAATCTACATATCAAAATTAACCTACATGTCAAATTTCATCTAATTTGGACAACCTTGAAGTATTAGGATAAGTTTAGGAGAGAGAAAATCAATAAAAGGCATAAGTAATTAATAATCTGATTTTATAAATTTAAAATATATAAATAATGAAAAATTCATATTCTACACATCAAACATAACTTGTGGATGAAGTTTGGTTCGATTTGGATGTTGTTTGTGCAAGTTATGCAATTTTAGGTACATTCTGGACTTTTATGCAATTTACCCAATTGGGAGGCTTTCTTTGCAAATTATCTCCTGAATTTTAATACTTAGATATTCCATTACCATTAACGAGATTTGAAACCATTGGAGAACTTAGTTTCACCTTGGTTTGATGGTATTTCTTTCCAAGGGCATTATAGGGATTACCCTCTTTATAAAGATGCTTATCCTTATTAACTATCAACCAATGAGGCTATTTCTTTCTTGAAAAATGGTGGGGATGGCCTAGAAGGATCTATGGGCTCTTAGGACCGACTTTTGATATGCATGAAGCCTCTATGAGTTGTCCTCTTACATGCCCATCAATCCCTAGGCTAAACACACATGGAAAGTCCCTTAAGACACCTCATGCTTCACCTCTTTCTTTATATAGCCATGTATACCCCTTCCCAACTCACAATTCAAAAAATCTTGCTCTCCTTTTCTTTCCTCTAGATTATATATTAGTTCCTTATGTATTTGGTCACGAAGTTGCTGTCCCAAGGTAATAGAGGGAGCCTACCTTGGTGAAGAAGGCTCATAGGGCTTCCAAATTGCTCTATTAGGATTTTTAAAGCTCCTCCTTGGTAATTTCGACCAAAACTAGTAAGTTTCCTCCCTTCCTTCCCTATTTGCATTCTTTTAGTATCCTCCCACCTTCTTCCAGGTCAGAAACATGACCTTCCATGGTAAAACTCCACCTAGAACCCTAAAACACCTCATCTCTATGCTCTTTTGCTAGGGTTTATCACCTCTAAGTTGAGAAGGTGATCTTTGTCCAAGAAAGGAGCTAAGTTTGGAGCAACCAGACCTTATCAGCTCGGATCCTTGTTGTTTGGACCTTCTTATCTTCCCTAGAGGCGAGTTTCATAACCCACTTCTCATATATTGCTAGTTACATGCTTAAAATTCATGCACCTATGTTTAAAATCGATGATTTCCATCTCTATTTACCATGTTCATCTTGGGTTTTGGTTTCTTACCGGTTTACCTTCTCTAGAAGATCTAGTTTGGATAACTATTAATCTAAAACCATGATATTAGGTCGAATGGTGTTTTCCCTCCCTCTCTCTCTCTCTCTTCTTATCTCGTTTGGTTTGATGATGTGTCAATTTCTGATTGGCCGAATTTCAATTATTCATAACTTTTGATTCCTTTGTCCAAAAACTAAAGTAAAATATGTCCTGAACTCATAAAAACATTTTATTTTCAATAATAATATTTCCTAGTATTGGTTTTGAGTTTTGTCGATGGTGATTTTCTAGAAAATGATTTAATCACTTAAAAATCACCAAAAATATACTCTAATCATCGTAACTCCAAAATATGCAAAATTATATGTTTTCTTAATCAGAAGTCTATGGTGATGTTTTCATAGTCTAAATCGAGGCTTTTCTATAAAAAGTAAAAATATGGGTTTTCTCTACCTTAATGCATATATATCATTCTAATACATGTATACAAATTGAAAATAGGAAAAATTGATCATGGACTCAATTAAAGTGGTGAAAGTTAGTAATTGATATCAATACGAGAGGTATGTGCATTCCTTACACCCTATGTTGGGATAATTGTAGCCAAACCCTATATTTCCCTAATGAGGCTTAAATGAACCCTAAATATTCTATTCTGGAATCCTAATGTTGTTCATGTCTCAAATTAGATTATAATTTATTCTTGTTTGGGTCTTATACTCCACTGCCATGCTTAATGAATATTATGACTACTCTTGCCATGAAAACTTTTCTAGCATGTGGATTTATGTTCTATTTAATTAAAGTAGCGGTACTTATGTACAACCACCCACAGAGGGCATGTAAATAATCGCCCTGGGGAATGTCTTATTCTCCCCATAATATTGTAGGTGACTGGGAATGTCTTATTCTCCCCTCACCTAAGGTTAGAGGTCTGGTAGGTGTCTCAACCCTACTTAGTTAGGTAGGCATAATTATCTTACATGCAAATCCTTTTTGATATAATTGTTAATGGCAAGTTTCTTTTGAATATAATCTCATACTCTTATTATCTTCATCATATGATGAACCCTAGCCTGTTTTTATTTGTTGTACTTATCTTGATATCCCAGATTAGTTTTGTGACACATACTTTTCTTCCCTTTCCCTTTTTGTTGGGTACCTTCCCAACCACCCAGGTGTTGAGCAAGGTGTTGAGCAAGGTGATGGATAAGACAAGGAAGATTTTAACTTTTGGCTTGGACTCGGTTGATGGAGATGTTACTTGGAGACAAGATTGTAGTAGTCTAGACTTCCCTATATCTAGATCATGATTGTGTGTCTTGATGTAAACCCTCATGGGAGAATTTGATGTATTTTTGTAAACCTTTTATGAAATTGAATATAGTCAGTTATTTTTTTATTCCGCTGCTTTCTAATGGTCTTTTGTATACCAATGTTTAATAAGTTTGGAAAATTTATGCCCATTCCATCATACCTCTGAGATTGTTTGGAATGGATGTCAATTCTTCAAATTTTTAATAAAGGGGTGATTTCACTCTCCTTACAGAAGACTCTTGGAGGAGAGACTCCTACATTTCCCATAACAGTTGGGGTACACTAAGGATCGACACTTAGCCCATATCTAATCGTTCTTGTTATGGATGAGTTGACAAAGAATGTTTAGGATGATGTTCCTTGGTGTATGTTATTTGTTGATGATATTATATTGATTGACAAAACTAAAGATGTTTTGAATGATAAAGTTGAACTTTGGAGAAAGGCATTGGAATCAAATAGATTGATGATTAGTAGGAGAAAAACTGAGTATATGCATTGCAATTTTAGCCAATCTCGTAGTGTGAATAGTGGAAGCAATATTGGACGGAGTAGATATACCAAAATGTGATAAAAAAGATTAGTTGGGCTCTATCATTCAAACAGATGGGGATGTCCAAAATGACATTTTTCATAGGATCACTGTAGGATGGTTGAAATGGAGGAGTGCAACTGGAGTATGATGGGATCAGAAGATCTCTCTCAAACTAAAAGCAAGTTTTATAAAACTATTATACGGTCAACCATGCTCTATGGGAGTGAATGTTGGGCGGTGAAGAAATAAAAGGACTCAACAAGATGAACGTGGCTGAAATGTGTATGTTGAGATTGATGTGTGGGAAGACAACAAAATATCGCTTGAGAAATGACTATATCAGGAATAAAGTGGGGGTGGAGAGCATTGGGGACAAGTTGTGCGAGGGCCGACTCAGATGGTATGGACATGTGCAATGCAGACCGACTAATGTGCCTATACGAAGCAATACTATTGAGGCAAACACAATTAATAGAAGAAGAGGAAGGCCTAAATGAACATGGGAAAGGCTTATAAAGAGATATTTGAATCTCTACATCTCTACCAGAATATGACCCATGATAGAGCTGAATGGAAAAGAAGGATCCATGTAGCCGACCCCAAAATAGTTGGGATTGAGGCTTAGTTGATGATGATGATGATGATGATGATGATGACCCACATGTGAGTTAGGTTCGAGATTTAACATCATGTATCCAAATAAGGCATGTTTCAAGGTTCAAAGTACATCATCAAGTCAAAATAGGATACTAGCATGAAAAAAATCTAAATCTTAGTTAGAGATACTATGAAAACTACTGATTTGGATCTAGCATAAGGATTTGGGGCACTTTCAAACAAGGCTAATCATTCAAGAAATATACTTTAGCATCAAAGCCCATTTTAAGCCATATAATCAACATTAGATCACTTCAAGGGTACACAGATGGATCAAGCTCAAATCTTAAAGCATAAAGATGTTCAAGTTACTGATATAATACTAACAACAAGTTTTAGGACATAAAAGATCAAGATCTTGCATTCAAATAGAATAAACATCTTGAAAATATTTCAAAAGCATACACTTTAGAATATCAGTAGAAAATAAAGAGAATTTAAGTTCTGAAAGTATTTTTGTTGCAAAGGTCTCGTTCTCCTGATCAAAATGGTATATAAGAAGTCTATTTTTGGAGCTAGCATCACAAAGTTATGATTTTTCAAGTAATCTCCTAGAAATAAGGGGATGAGGACCCTTGGATGCCGATCGAAGGGCTACAACTGGCCCACGTAGCCCGCGCCTCCCCACCTTGGCACGGCCCGCATCTCCTAGACCCACTAGCGTAGAACCTTGGTGGAAAGGAGCTCCCAGCCGCGGGTCATCGCGTTTATACCCGTGGTAGCTCCTTGCCGCGAGAAGACGCTACCAGCCGCTTGAGGTCGCTGTTCCCTGCCCGCGGTCGGGGATGGTCTGAACTCCAGTGTTCGGCTTCGTTGCGGCTTGCTCGTCCGAGCTCCACGCCGCTTGCGAAGAGGGCGTCCGGAGGGCACGAGGATGGGCCGAATGGCCTCGCCCAGTCACCGTGAGTTCGACGGCGGCCTTGGTTGCGTCTGAGGGAGCAGGTAGGTTGCTCGCCCAAAGGGGGCTTGGCGGCGGCGCCATGGCCCTGGAGAAGAGAAGAAGAGGTTGGGAAAGGGAGTTAGGGTACGTGAGTGAGAAATAAAAGATGGGGGAAAGCAAGTGCAGGTTGTGCGGATTCGAGAGAGGACTCAATTAATCAAAATCCTTCGAGGACGACGCTGATTGGCCGTCGCAAAAGGAACTTCTTGTAGCACTTGCTACATTACGGACCAAGGTTGTTGACGACCTCCGAGCCATTGGATTAGAAGAGGGGATCCCAAGTGGGTGATCCAAGGGCCAGGTTTGATTAAGAAAAACTCAAGCACGTGATCATTAATTTGGCGAAGCAAAGGGGATGTACATGGGCCACGTGCCAAGCAAAACTAGGCCCAACAAGGGTTGAAAATCGAATTAAATCAAGTGGATAAGAATCAAACTTTGAAAGGCCATAACTTGGGCTATGATGGTCCAATTGAGGTGATTTTTGAGCCGTTGGATTTGAAATAGAATCCTCTATATCATGAAATACATTATATTGCTAGGAGAGTGTACTGAGTGGGTTCAAATTTGATTGCAAGATGATAATACATAATAAGAATGACACTTGGTTCGAAACTCAAATTAAATTAAGTACAAGTACAAAGTGATATTCAATCAAATCTAACTTGTCAATTGAACATAAAGTGACTCAAAGTCATCAATTTTTGGGGTTATGGAGATTATTGAGTACATTAAAGCATCAAAAGAGTCAATGTGTGCATAGGTTGAATAAGAGAGAAAATTCAGGTCATCACATGGTGTCTAGGTTTGGATTGCAATAGCTTGGGAGGACTCATGAGCAAAATTGCAAAGCTTACTTGATAAAATCCTAATGATTTACATAAAATAAAGTCCTCTAGTTTGTGACGCCCTTCGCTACTCCAAAAGAGATTCCTCAAAACAAAGCACGCGATCAACTACTAATAAACCATACACCAGAAAAATAGGATAAAAGTAAAACTGATTAATACATTACCATCCGGTTCAGAACACTACATAAAGGTCCAACATCTTGCATATCATCACATACCATATCGGGTATTTACATACACGTACAGTGGCCATCTGCGACAACCTATATACAAAAGAGATGTTCCAATTATACATGCCATATACAAAACATAGGTACACTGCCAAAACCATGCGACGATTTACATATCAACTACAAAACATCTCATATCTGGACTTGAGAGTACAAGGATGACTCTAGGACTCTACAACTGCTATCCAACCTTATACTTTGAATGCTCTCCAAGATGCTCTTCCTCAACACCAAGATCCTGACCAAGTCGCTAACGACCACTTAAAAAGATGTGGTGACCCACGAGGTGGACTAACATTCCAGCGAGAGATATAACTATCAACCAACAATCATTGATTACAATAGATATATTATTAAACAAGCTAATAAAATTAAGTAGTTTAAGCATAGTAAGCTATTTAAGCAGGTTAAGTTGATTAAGTAAGCTAAACAGATAGGCATAGCAACATACATGACTAGTTGGTATATAAGGAACATGTAATACTATCTGCATCATATAACAACTAAGCAGTATAAGAAATAAGGCAAGGATTAACATCCAATGTGAATCGTATTTAACCCTAAACATATATACTACATGACTGTATTACAACGTTTATTAAGCCCTGAGGTGTTTGAGGTATACCACTCAGACTCCAACTAACCATTGCTAAGTCTAAATCAGTTCCGTCATTCACCCTCAGTCAGTACGAGTCAGTTGCAACGACATATATAGTCAATCTGCAAAAAAACCTAGTCAATCCTTGGTATATAGGTCACGACACTAGTAACCAGGGTATACAAAACCCAATCATCTGACATACAACCACAACTACTCTCAATCACATCTCATATACAAATACATGAGATATGACCCCAGTCTTTCTCTTGCTGAGGTATAACCGCGGTCATACTCAAAGCCTTGAGATCAGGATGTCAAGGACACATAGTCTCTTGCACCCCACATACTCAACAATATGCGCTCCAAGTTGCCGTTCTGAACACTTGTTTCAACATCCAATAAATATTGATACTAAAATAGATCTATGGAACATGGAACTACATTATTAGGGTTTCACTTGATTGGTTAATGCCAATTGGATGAGTTAAGACTACATCAATCAAGTTATATAAAAACCCTAAAAGTGTTCTACGAAAAATAGTGTATATTGCAGCTTCAAAAGATATGAGATATAACTTTGATCACAAAACCACATGGTATCATTTCCATACATGAGTCCATACTCATTATCATACCATCACATGATACAAGCCCATTTCACATCACGAAGAGGATACCACCTCAACTAGGACTCAAGACCATGTCCAAGGTCATAAGACCATTCACATAGTTCCCTGCAAGAACATCATTATCTTTCCAACATGACAACCATATAGGTTAGGAATCTTCATCAGCCACTTAGGTTAGGGATGTCATCGACCACTAAGAAACAAGGTGGTTGGTGAGCACCATAGATTAGAAAAATTGGCAAGTGTTGTAACTAGGTTTAGAGACATCAGTGACCAACATGAATCATAACCTTCAATGACCACTAAATATGAAGAAATTCATTGGCCGCAGAAGAGTGGCAACTTCAACTACCACTTAAGGTTAAACCACATTGGCGACCGATGAGAACGTAAAGCATTGGCGACTGTAAGGCCCCTGAACTTGCTTAATGAGTTGAATGAGATTAATTACCATAATTTAATTCTTATAACCCTAATATAACCTTTTTATATGTTTTCAAATCATAAGACAAGCTAAAGTTTCAAATTTGGTCCAATTTGGACACTGTTTGAGAAAGTTATGCAATTTTCTGTATATTTTTGACTTTTCTACAATTTACCCAATTGAGGGGTTTTCTTTGCAATTTTTCACATACATTATGTTACTTATATGTTATATTATCATTCTTGATATTTTTTAGCAATGGGGCTCCTAGTTGAGCTATGGTTTGAAGGTGTTTTCCTCAAGGGTATTTTAGGGTTTACCCATTCATGGATGAGCTACATTTAGTAGCTACCAACTAATGAATTATGTGATTGGCTGGGAAATTCGACAAAGGAAAGCTAAGAAGGTCAATATGTATGGTGGGGGAGCTGCTTGTGTGTGTGCTTGTATGTTCTTAATAATTTAAGGCCATAGACACATGGGGAAGCTACTTTTACACCTCATGCCTGCTTCTATCCTTATCCATGGGCTATATTTACCTCTTCTTGGCCCAAGTTCGAAACTGTGCTTGCTTTCTCTTTCCTCTAACCTGAAACAATGAATACACTCTGTTTTTCTATGGAACCAAGTTCTTTAAGGTAGAAGACAACCTCTTTTTGGAGAAGAAGGTCTCCTAGAGCTCCATCTAACCCTATCTAGGGTTTCTAAGGTCATCTTCTAGGAAATTTGACCAAGGCAAGTTGTTTTCTTCCTTTCTTTACCATTTCTCTTGCTCTTCTCCTTCCTTATAGCTTCCTCCAGGTCTGAAACTTTCTATTCCATGGTGAAAGTGGCTCTAGAACTCAAAAATCTATCCTTCTTATTTCTTTTTCTAGGATTTTGCTTGTTTGTGGAGAGAAGTACCTATTTGGCCAAGTTCAGATCTGAATCCAAGGTTTTCTTACCCTATTTTCTCGAGATTCTTGCTGTTTGGGATATGACCTACTATATAGAGGCGAGTTATATAACATTCTTCACTTATATTGCTTACTAGAAGCTTGTTAGTTCATGTTTATGCCTTAATGTGTTGATTTAAGCATACATAAACCATGCTTGTTTAGAATTTTGAATTTTTGTGGTGTTCCCTATTATGTTCCAGTTCTATATGAACGTGTAAACATGTGTACAACATTTCTAAGGTGTAACGTGATCTGGGATAGGTTGATAGAATCAACCTATGGTGCTAAGCACAAAATAATGGATGGTTCAAATTAGGGTTTTCAAGCTATTTCCTTCCCTACACACAACCAATGGTTATACCATTCAATAACCGATGGTGTTGCTATCTTGGCAACTGATTCTCATGATCAAAGGTGTCAAATTTATGGTGACAACCTATGGTCACTCCCTTAGTTCAGGTTTTGGCTCAATTAAACTTTTAATTATCATCCAGTAAGAATTCTAATGATGTTATCAATCGATGATGACATTAGCTTAATATTTGATGGTGTTAACTGAATGTATTATTGATCTAATAACCAATGATGACCTAATGATCACAATTAATGGTGGATCAGGTTATCACCATATATGATGAGTTAAGAATGTAATTGTAGATTTGACTAAACCTTGAACCAATGGTTCCTTGGTTCAATTGATATAATGGTTGAACCTATACTTCAATTGACAACCTTGAACAATGAACTTGATCTAATGAATAATATTGGATTCTTCAACATCCAATGGATTAGAATAAATCACATGGTATTATTTGTGAGTCCTAGTGATGATATTTTGATGGTTCAATACCATTAATTTGTAGTCTTACCATTACCATCATATAGTTATATTTGATAAATCGCTATAATAAGTGGAGGTGTAACTCCCATGTGATCTAGCTTGTTATACCTAACCTTAGTGTAATTATATGATTTTGATTGGTTATAATCATACCTCTTAAATTATTAATGTGATAATGAATTACACTCTTCTTGTGTTGAAACCACATTGTAGTACTATTTGAATATCATAGTGCCTTGCCATGTTAGTATCTATGGACACATATGTGCTAATGATCTTTTGAGCCTTGTTTAAGGCATGGAATGATGATGATAACCTTACTATGAATAATGTGATGGTCTTAATGACCTTTGGGCATGTTTGAATCCATGGTTAAGGTGAAATCCTCTTCATGTTCCAATAAGGGTTAAAACCCTAGAACTTGTGATAAGATATTAGTATCTTGTAAAAGTATGATGATACGTGTGGTCCATTAATTTGCAATGAATGATAGCATGTGGTAATGCAATTAAGATTTATATCTCAAATTTTTTATATCTTTTGAAGTTGTTATACATATACTCTTGTTAGAAAAGAATTAGGGTTTGAATGTCCATTTGTATGATTTAGCCTTAATTCACCCAATTGGCATAACTAATTAAGTGAAACTCTAATCATGTAGTGTCATGTGCCATTGAACTATATGAGTGTCAGAAATTGCCAGATAGTGAAACGAGTATTCCTAAGGGATACTCAGAGCGCATACTGATGAGTATGCTGAGTGCTTGTCATCCTAAATTCAAGTGTTAGTATGCTTAACCTATTCAATTTGCTTAAATTGCTTATTCATTACTATATATACTTAGTTCATTTACTGTCAATCAATATGTTATATTCAATATATGTTGGAAAGAGTTATATCCCTTGCTGGGACTGGGTCTCACCCGTGGGTCACCACATTTTTTAGGTGGTCACGAGCAACGAGGTCGAGGTCGCACTGTGGAAGAGAACCAACCTGGTGATCAATAGATTCAGAAGGTTGGTTGGTTGTAGATGTTAGTAGTAGAGTCCTAGTGTCATCCCTGTACTCTCAGGTCCGGGTATGGGATGTGTTTTCTAGATGATATAACGAGATTTTGGTAGTATGCCAATGTTTGTAAATATATGGCATGTACATGTGCAATATCTTTTGTATGCAGGATGTGATTGAGGTCTTTGGAACCATATGTAAATACTTGTTACAGTATAGGAGAATGGAATGATGGATCTTTTATAAATGTTCTAGAGTTTATTTACATTGTTGGAATTGGTTTTAATTATTCTGCATTTGACTATGTGATAAATTAGTAGTTGATCGTGTTTTGTGTTTTGAGTAATCTCGTTAGCGTGACGAGGTGTCACAATTAAGTTGGTATAAGAGCTCTAGGTTTACTAAGTCTACAGGGACATAGGACTTAGGTTTGAGTATGTTCTTATGTATCCAACATATCTAATCATAGTTTATGCTTATGCAGATATGTCTGGAGGACATGAAGAACATGTTGAGAGTAGCTATGTAGAACTAGGAGGAGGTGCTGGGAGGAAGGCATGCAATGAGAGAGTGCCAGAAGCAGGGCCAGAGCAGCCCATAATGCCTCATTTAGACCCAACAATGATGGCTAATCTTGAGTTTCAGCATATGTTTAGACAGATGATGGCTACAATTACACATATTGCTGACAGAGTGCCAACACATCAAGCTAGGGCAGCCACCTCTAATGTGGAGTCCCAAGGTGTCAGGAAGACATTTGAACATCTTAGATGTGTTGGGGTGATTGAATATGCAGGTACTTCTGATCCAACATACGCTGACATGTGGTTGACTGAGCTGGAAAAGGTGTTCAAAATCCTACTCATCACTGAAGAAGACAAAGTTAAGCATGCAATATACTTGTTGAAGGGTAGTGTTGGCCACTGGTGGGCCATAGAAGAGGAGAAAAGTCTCGGAGTTGTGATAGGACGGGAGGAGTTTCAGAGGGAATTTGTTAGCTGATATTTTCTAGAGACCTACCAAGATGAGAAAATTTCTCAGTTCGAGAAGATTCGTCAGGGAGCTATGACTATCAATGAGTATGAATCAAATTTTATCGAACTTCTGAGGTTCTGCCCACACATGGCAGCAACTGACAAGGAAAGGATCTGGAGATTTGAGAAGGGACTGATTACAGAGTTGACTACTACAACATCAGCCTTGGAGAATAGGGAAAGGTTTTCCACCTTTGTGGAATCTATCGGTAGGATTGAGAGGTCTGCCATAGATAAGCGTGAAGCTAATGCCAAGAAGAAACCTATGCAGTTTCAAGGGCAATCATCTGGAGGCTTTAAGAAGCCAAGGTTTTTCCCACCGTCATCGCAACCAAGGTCAACCTTCACTAAACCAAGATCACATGCACCATTACGGTGGACCCCAAGTAGGGATAGAGGTCACAGTTTTCCACCAACAGGAGCTCACAGTTCATCATCACTCTTTGTTATAGGGCTGTTTAGACCACATAGTGATAATCGAGTGTGTCATCAATGTGGATAGATAGGGCATATTAGATGGAATTGTCCTATGAAGGTTGAGGAGTGACTCGACAGCCAAGGCAGAATCAACAAGGATCACAAAAATGACAGTTTGATACTGGTAGTGGCAGAGGACGTGGCCAGGCGTCCCATGTAGGTTCCTTAGGACAAGCAAGTAGAGGATGTGGATGGCAGCAGGCGACAACTAGGTTTTATGCCATGACCCAGTTGGAAGCAGTGGCCAATCCACGAGTCATGACATGTTAGATGGAATTATTTCATTCTGATTTGTCGGCTTCTTGTTTTGTATCTGTGTTAGTAGATCTGGGTGTGACACACTCTTTTATCACTAGAGAGGTGATCGATAGTTGTTATCTACCTATTAGTCTTAGATCTGATAGCCTACGGCTAGAGACTCCTTTGGTTGATTCTTCTGAGTTGTGGGAAGTGTGCCCTTCTTATGTTCTTTCTTTTTCTAGACACAACATTCAAGTGGATCTTTTGCCACTTGACATGCATGGGTTTGATGTAATCCTAGGAATGGATACCTTGGAAAAATGCAAGGTAGTCTTGGATTGTAGTACTAAGGTGGCGACTTTTCATGATGGAGATATATAGTGGATTTTTTAGGGTGATAGGAAGATTCTTCCTACATTTTTTATGTCAGCTATGACAACTGAGCGGTTGATGAGACAAGGATGTGAGGCTTTCTTAGCTCATGTTGTGGATACCAAGGGGAAGGTCCTAGTATCCAGGAGGTACCAATGGTTCAAGAATTTGAGGATGTCTTTCTTGAGGAATTTCTTAACATTCCTCCTCCTAGAGAGATTGAGTTTGAGATTAATCTTGTTACTGGAACACAAACCATAGCACAGTCAGCATACATAATGGAACCAACAAAGATGCACGAGTTAGAGAAACAGTTACAAGAACTATTAGAGAAGGGTTTTATCAGGTCGAGCACTTCCCCCTAGGGTGCTCCCATGTTGTTTCTTAAAAAGAAGGATGGTTCAATGAGGTTGTGTATAGACTACAGATAGTTGAACAAGGTGACAATAAATAATAAGTATCCTTTGCCGAGGATTGATGATCTTTTTGAATAGTTGAGAGGTGCCACTGTGTTTTGAAAGATAGACCCGAGGTCAGGTTACCATCAGTTGATAATTAAGGCTGATGACATACCCAAGTCAGCTTTTAAAACTAGGTATGGTCATTATGAGTTTGTGGTTATGTCATTTGGGCTGGCCAATGCACTTGCAACTTTTATGGATCTAATGAATAGGGTGTTTTATAACATCCCAGGATTTGAGGCCTCAGATAAAAAGATCTTATAAGGAATGATTGGACTACCCATATCACCAAGGTGCACCTCCTTTTCCATGAGCCCATCACTAAGAACTCCATAGTTAAGCGTGCTCATCTTGGAGTAGTACTGGGATGGGTGACATGTCGGGAAGTTGATCCTGACATGTGCGTGAGTGAGGACAAAGCGCACAGTTAAGGCTAGTGGTGGTCTGTGGGGACAATCATCATTCCTAAACCTCTACTAGAGCCTTGGGCAGTGGGCCCGGCCATTTCAAATGGTATCAGAGCCAATTCCCCTCCAGTAAGTGGGGCCCACATGGGCATGGCATGCCAATCTTGAGTCGTGCGGTCCAGGCATGTAAGAAAGGGTTGTCCATGGTTGACGTAGCCACCCTTGTGCTGGTATTCTGTGATCGGGAGCTGGGTGTCCATGGGCCATTGTGGGTCTACACTGAAATGGGGAAGAGATTATGAGGCCTTATAGTTGAGCCTTGACGAGGACGTCAAGAGCCTAAGTGGGGGAGATTGTAACATCCCAGGATTTGAGGCCTCAGATAAAAAGATCTTATAAGGAATGATTGGACTACCCATATCACCAAGGTGCACCTCCTTTTGTGGGAGCCCATCACTAAGAACTCCATAGTTAAGCGTGCTCAGCTTGGAGTAGTACTGGGATGGGTGACCTATTGGGAAGTTGATCCTGGAATGCGCGAGTGAGGATAAAGCGTGCAGTTAAGGCTAGTGGTGGTCTGTGGGGACAGTCATCATTCCTGAAACTCTACTAGAGCCTTGGGCAGTGGGCCCGAACGGTACATGTTTAGACCTTATCTTGATTAGTGTGTGGTCGTGTTCATAGATGATATCCAGATATACTCCCAGGATAGTCAACATCATGAGCAACACCTTCGCCAGGCATTGACTTTGTTGAGGCATCATCAACTATATGCTAAGTTCAGCAAGTGTGAATTCTGGTTATCTGAAGTGTCTTTTTTGGGCCATGTTATATCTATAAAAGGCGTTTGTGTTGATCCCAAGAAAGTGGAATCTATACTAGAATGGGAACAACCAAAGACACTGATAGAGATCCATAGTTTCCTAGGTCTGGCAGGTTACTACAGGAGGTTCATCAAAGACTTCAGTTCTATAGCGTTACCCCTAACTAGGTTAACCAGGAAGGATGTTCCTTTTGCTTGGAATAATAAGTGTCAATGTTCTTTCCAGCTTTTAAAAGATTAGTTGACTAGTGCACTGGTGTTAGTATTGCCAGAGCAAGGAAAAGGCTATATTGTTTTTTGTGATGCTTCAAAGAATGGGTTGGGATGTGTATTGATGCAGAATAAAAATGTGATTTCTTTTGCTTCACGACAGCTTAAGAAACATGAGGAGAATTATCCAACACATGATCTGGAGCTTGCAGTGGTGGTCCATGCTTTAAAGATCTGGAGACACTATCTTTATGGAGAAAAGTGTCAACTCTTCACTGACCACAAGAATCTACAATATATCTTCTCAAAATAGGAGCTGAATATGACGTAGAGGAGATGGATGGAGCTAATTAAGGATTATGATTGCACAATAGACTACCATCCAGGGAAAGCAATTTTGGTAGACGATGCATTGAGTAGAAAGCCATCTTCATTATCAATGGTAGATAATGCACAATTAAATTCCTTGATGTGCCATAATAGAGATATGCGAGTGTCTCTTCACCAGATGAATATACAGCTAGAAGCTTCCTTATTGGTAGGATTGTTGGCACAGTTACAAGTGAAACCTACCTTGAGATAGCAAATTCATGATGCACAGCAGAATGATACTGTGATACAAAATATCTGATCAGGGATTGGTAGTGGAAATTATGATGGCTTTCATGAGGTAGATGATGGTACAATTTGTTACCATAATAGGACAATAGTTCCTGATGTTGATGGGTTGAGGAAGATGGTAATTGAGGAGGTGTTGGTATATATATGCCCATAGAGCCATCCCAAGCGATTGCATGGAGTCAGATATTAATTAATCAGTTAATGCGATTATTTGGTTAATTAATGAATTCCAAAATATTCTAATTAATCCACGAGTGTTTTAATTAACGCAACGTTTCTGTTTACTGATGGGTTTAGGAAACCCTAATTTCCTTCATATCCTATTTAAAGGAGGATTGACGACCGATATCTATATAAGATATCGAGAGATGCTTTTAGTTTACGCTCACGCACGTAAACCCTAGCCGTCACCGTCCTTAGGAGAGGAAGGAGAGAAATGTGCCGCTAGCACGCCGCCGCAGAGACACACTCCTTCCCGCTGGCTTGGGAAGCGCGACGTGGAGTTCCGTCCATATGCGTGGACGAATCAGAGATGTAGACGCCTTGACGCCTACGTTCGGAGGACATCAATGACCACCTGTACGCGCTACGAGCGACGAACATCACTACCGCAAAGGAGCACCGTCGGATCAACCTGCGACAGCGAACAGGAGAGAAGTTCCGTCCTTGTAGGTCAGAAGCGTTGCACCATCGTGTAGCGGGACATCGTCGGACTTGCTCCGCGATAAGGTATATCCCGCAAACACTCCTTCCAATTACGTTGTTGTCGACGAGATCCTGTTTTGGGTTACGTGGATTTTTTTGCTTCCGCTGCGCATGTTTTCTCCACAAAACCCAACAGCGGTATCAGAGCAGCGTCGATCTACAACGTATTTGGATTCGTTTCGATATGATCGAATCGTTGTATACTATTTTTTTGTTGCATACGATGCGAATTAAACCTGCTAATGTGCAAATCTAAACCTAATTCCACATATTCCACAGGCTTTTGTTTTTGACGTTTTGGACGGGGTCGACTATAGAAAATATTAATTTTCCTAAGTGCACGGAAGTAAAATTCTGTAGACCTTTCAGGGGCGCTGCCCCTGTGTACCCCACATAGTCTGCATGGGAGTCAAAAATTATTTAATGGGGAATGTCCCGCATTAAAAGTACTGCAATTTTAATATGTATATATGTATATGTAGATATACCTATGATAGCATACATGTCGTCTTTAAAATATGTTTTATGTGGTGAATGCATACACGGTTATGGCCTAGTATACCCTTTTGTGAATGTTGTGAATGAATGTGGATGTCGATCTTGTGGATATGTTTGTTTGTGAATTCTATGGATGTATAATAATTACATATGGATCCTTTGTATAAAGTATGCGGCTTGCATGCCGAGCCTCATCTCTTATTTCAAAGTGTAATTAATTCTTTCCTTTTATATTTGTACTCATATGATATAATAGAGATAGGATTAGTTTTAGTTTTTGTAAACTTGATGTAAGGAGGCCACTTGAAGATCCAACTCCAAGGAGTGTCCATGGAGAAGCACCATGAAGATCTAATTCCAAGAAGCAACCTGAAGATCCAACTCCAAGGAGCGTCCATGGAGAAGCAACAAGAAGATCCAATTCCAAGAAGCAACTCGAAGTTCCAACCTCACGAAGCATCCATGAAGTTGTTCATTGTAATGTTGATCATTACATGCTTACAGGTTGATTCACAGGTGTCGCATGAGATGCATAAGACCATAGGTGGACCGTAATCCTTTGTTGCTCAAAAGGATTACAATAGTATGGTTGTAACCGATGTATTTGTGTTTATGATTGCATGTCTATCGTTTGTGGTTGTGGATATAGTAGTGTATCATACATACTATAAGTATGCGGTGTTTGGATATGTATATGTATTAATAAAACCCCTCAATTAATAATATTAAGTTTTAGTTGCCTTCCAAAAAGCAACACACATGAAAAGCTTGATCGACTATGTGTGGGCATGCCTACGCGTGGTACATTGTCTATCTCGTGGAAGTGTGATGGTGGGTGTGTGGGTCTGCCTCCGTAGGGTGCACACTCATCGTGTTGGCTTATGGGTTGGACTTAACTAGGGAACCTTGATAGGATCAAGTACCTGGAGGCACACAGATGCATCATGGCAAGGAGTTGTGCATGATCATCTATCCAAGAGTTGCATATGATGCATTTGGCAAAAGTTGCCTACCTTAGTATTTGGTCTTTGACGCCGGCGTTGGCTGGGCATTGATCCAATTATTTTAGATCTTGGCTCACTAGAAGGTTGTGCATTGCAATCTTTCGAGTTGATAGTGAGGGCTATCAATTTGAATAAAATAGTAGGAGCGTAATTAATTAAAGGCCTAATTAATCTCGTTTATCAAATCTTTACAAGTCAAAATGTTTTGGACTAAATGCAAATTTTTCTTTTGTAGCAATCAAATGGCAAATAACACTCACACTTTCTCGTTGCGATCGGTCCTTGAGAAGGACAAACTCACCGGAACCAACTTTCAAAACTAGTTTAGGACGCTGAGAATTGTTCTCACACATGAGCGTAAGCTCTATGTCCTTGAAACACCAGAGCCAACAGAACCCGCTGTAAATGCGCCCAAGGCTGAAAAGTATGCTTACAAGAAGCACCTTGATGATGTCGTGGATGTCAAGTGCCTGATGTTGTGCTCAATGAACTATGAGTTGCAAGAGCAGCATGAGAACATGAATTTCATGGAGATGGTAACACATCTCAAGAACATGTATCAACATCAAGCAAGACAGGAGAGATATGATGTCTCAAAGGCTTTGTTCAAAAGCAAGATGAAAGAGGGAGACTCAGTTGGCACCCATATACTCACCTTGATTGGGTACGTGGAAAGCCTATCCAAGCTGGGATTTCCCCTAGGTCAAGAGTTGGCCACTGATGTGATTCTACAATCGTTTCCTGAATCATATAGTCATTTTGTCATGAACTACAACATGAACAATTTTGACAAGCCATTGTTAGAATTGTTGGGCATGTTGAGGACAGCTAAAGCACAGATGAAGAAAGACAAGCCCAAGTCTGTGATGATGATCAGCAAGACAAAGGGAAAGTCAAAAGGCAAAGGCAAGGCTAAGAAAGGTTCTAAAGCCAGGCAGAAGCCAAAGTCATCCGCGCTCAAAGCTAAAGGTGGGATCTCCAAAGAAGGCAGTTGTCACCATTGTCACCAGCTTGGACATTGGAAAAGAAACTATCATCTCTACCTGGAGGAACTGAGGAAGAAGAAGCAGGGGGTAGAGATCTCCACTTCAGGTATATACGTTATTGAGATAAACTTAAATACTTCTTCATCATGGGTACTGGATACCGGATGTGGATCTCACATATGTTCTAATATGCAGGATCTTATAAGAAGTAAGCCTTTACAAAAGGGCCAAGTCGAGTTGTGGGTTGCTAATGGAGCAAGAGTTTCTGCCACCACAATTGGAGTTATTAGTTTATCTTTGCCTACGAGCCTTGTAATAGAATTAGAGAATTGCTATTATGTACCTGCCATTAATAGAAAT
Organism: Alisma plantago-aquatica; assembly: GCA_963693085.1. Taxonomy (NCBI): domain Eukaryota; kingdom Viridiplantae; phylum Streptophyta; class Magnoliopsida; order Alismatales; family Alismataceae; genus Alisma; species Alisma plantago-aquatica. Next base: position 813,001,208 of record OY856411.1, read on the forward strand.
ATTATTTCTATATCTTGTATGGACAAGAGTGGATTTGAATTTCACATTACGAATGGAATTATTTCTATATCTAAAGATGAGATCTTTTATGGCAATGCCCCTATGTCTTGTGGTATCTACTTGTTAGAACTTGAGACTAGCATATATAACGTAAATACTAAAAGGTTAAAACTTGACAACTCAAACAAAACATTCTTATGGCATTGTCGTCTTGGGCACATAAACAAGAAGCACATATCTAGACTCCATAAGGATGGTTATCTAGACTCTTTTGATTTTGAATCATTAGAGACATGTGACTATGTGAGGCATGTTTATTAGGGAAGATGACCAAGACTCCTTTCACTGGACATAGTGAGAGAGCTAGTTATCTGCTAGGGCTCATACCTACTAATGTATGTGGACCTTTTAGATCAAATGCTAGAGGAGGCTATCAATGCTTCATTACCTTCACTGATGACCTCAGTAGGTATGGCTATGTATATCTTATGAAACACAAATCAGAAACTCTTGAAATGTTCAAGACTTTCATGAATGAAGTAGAGAAGCAACTTGGTAAGAGTATTAAAGCACTCCGTTCAGATCAAGGTGGTGAATACTTAAGCCAAGAGTTTGAGGACCTTTTGAGAGACTGTGGTATTGTATCACAATGGACTCCACCTGGTACACCACAACATAATGGTGTGTCAGAAAGAAGGAATCGTACATTATTAGACATGGTACGATCAATGATGAGTTTAGCTGAACTTCCAATATCATTATGGGGGTATGCTCTTGAAACTGTAGCGTTTACACTTAACCATGTACCTTCCAAATCGGTTCAAAAGACACCATATGAGATATGGAATGGGAATTGTCCCAATTTGTCTATGTTAAAGATTTGGGGATGTGAAGCTTATGTTAGGAAACAATTTCCTGAAAAGCTTGGACCCAAATCGGAAAAATGCTATTTTGTTGGATACCCTAAAGAAACTCGGGGATACTACTTCTACACACCAACTGAAAACAAAGTGTTTGTTGCTAGGATTGTTGTATTTCTTGAAAAGGAATTTATTTCTAAAGGAATTAGTGGGAGGAATGTAGAGCTCGAAGAAGTTCGAGACCAACAAGAAAGCAGAGAACCTAAGGAGGTACATAAGGAACATGAAGACTCACAAGTTGTTGTGGAATTTCAAGTTCCAAATGTAACACATGAACCTCGTAGGTCTAATAGGACATGACTTGAGCCTGAGAGATTTGGATTTCTCATGACTCAAGACAGTGACGAATTGGGCATAGCAGATGAGCCAACTTCCTATCTAGAAGCTATTAAGGGACCAGTCTGAGAAATGGCTCGAAGCCATGAGATCTGAGATGGAATCCATGTACAGCAACAAGGTATGGACCTTGGTGGATCCACCCGAAGGGGTAAAACCCATAGGGTGTCAGTGGGTCTTTAAGAAGAAGACTGACACGGATGGAAATGTTCAAACCTATAAAGGTAGATTGGTTGCGAAAGGATTCTATCAAATTCAAGGTGTTGATTATGATGAGACCTTCTCACCAGTTGCCATGGTTAAATCCATCAGGATCATGCTTGCCATTGCAACTTATCATGACTATGAGATTTGGCAGATGGATGTTAAAACATCATTCCTTAATGGGAATTTACTCGAGGATGTGTACATGACACAACCTGAGGGTTTTATCGATCCAAAGGAAGCCAATAAAGTCTGTAAGCTATAAAAGTCAATCTATGGATTGAAGCAAGCATCTCGGAGCTGGAATCTACGTTTTGATGAAGTAGTCAAAAATTTTGGCTTTAGTCAAAATGAAGATGAACCTTGTGTTTACAAAAGGGTTAGTGGGAGCACAGTCGTATTTTTCATATATATGTGGATGACATACTATTGATGGGAAATGACATCCCTACTCTTCAGATAGTAAAAGGTTGGCTAGGGAAGACCTTCTCTATGAAGGATTTAGGCGAAGCATCCTATATACTAGGGATCAAGATCTATAGAGATAGATCTAGAAGGCTTCTAGGCCTAAGCCAGAGCACTTACATTGACAAGGTGCTAAAGAGGTTTAGCATGGAGGGTTCTAAGAGAGGTAACTTGCCCATGTCCCATGGGGTTACAATCTCTAAAGCCCAGTGTCCTAGTTCATGTGATGAACGAGCACGCATGAGTAAGATTCCATATGCATCAGCAATTGGATCTATCATGTACGCAATGTTATGTACTCGTCCTGATGTGTCGTATGCTTTGAGCATGACGAGCTGGTATCAGTCATATCTAGGTGAATGTCACTGGACAGCTGTAAAGAACATCCTAAAGTACTTGAGAAGGAATAATGATCAATTCTTGGTATACGGCGGTGAGGAAGAGCTCGTGGTAAAGGGTTACACCGATGCTAGCTTCCAAACTGACAAAGATGACTACAGATCGCAATCTGGATTTGTGTTTTTCCTGAACAACGAAGCTGTGAGTTGGAAGAGTTCCAAGCAAGAGACGGTTGTGGATTCTACAACAGAGGCCGAATATATTGCCGCATCTAATGCTACAAAGGAAGCTGTGTGGATCAAGAAGTTCATTTCTGAACTTGGAGTGGTTCCAAGCGCTGGTGATGCAATTGAGTTGTTTTACAACAACAATGGAGCAATTGCACAGGCTAAAGAACCAAGATCGCACCAACGTTCCAAACATATTCTATGGCAGTTCCATCTCATACGAGAGATCGTACAACGAGGAGATGTGAAGATTTGCAGAGTACCTACAGAAAGCAATGTGGCTGACCCGCTCACAAAAGCACTTTCACAACAGAAACATGACAGACATGTTCGATCACTTGGATTGAGATTCATGAGTGATTGGGTATAAGTGCAAGTGGGAATATGTTGGTATGTATGCCCATAGAGACTATCATTCGATGATTGTAATGGGATACTATGTAAACGATTTGTAATACTACATTGATCATATCAATAAAGGAAAGTTTCCAATCTATATGTTTGTGTTTTATATTGTGAGATGACCATAAAACTTATAGATGTCTATAGAATAATATACTCAATGACATATGTCTTTGGGTTGATGACCTAAATAGTGAGATCATATGTATGCTAAGAGTATGTATTCTTGTTTTGTCCCTAATCGGTTGTTATTGTGGAAATATCCATAGACATCGATAACACATAAGATTAGAATGTATGTTGGTTGATGGAAGAATCTCATTATCCATGATATGGAGATATCAAACCAAATATATAGATACTTGTTAGAGAACAGTGTATCGGATAGACCCACCTTGAGAGTGACACATGGATACCATGATTGGTAGTTAGAGTCACATCTCATAATGATGGTGGTGATTGTGGTTCTTAGACATGAAGTCACTACACTTATCACATGTTGTTCGGTGTACTTTGACATCATCCACCGTGGTCCTGAATAAGGATTGCCATAAAGATGGTGCTTGGGTGCACTGTGACACATGGGGATGACTGTGAGTGATGTAGATGGAATTTGTCCTTCCTACGGGAGTTTGATATTCTGGCCACTTGATAAGCGAGACTGAGAAATGCATGGCCATGCTGATGCGAGTCAATATGTGATATTGACCTTACATATATCTCATACAGTCTGCTCTAGTTCAAGGAACATGGATTGAATGTTGAAAAGGATAACAATTCCATGACTCGAGTTCAATCCAGATATCAAAGACAAAAGAACTATACAATCACTGTAACACCAGTCATGAATGATAGGTCAAGTTGTTCTCCAACTTCTCCAATTACTTGGGTGGCAATGAAGTCTTGCTAGATACCAATCATTGCTTGTGAAATCATAATATGATTATGGATATCACTGCCAACGTAATTGGGAGCCTACTGGGTCACACACATAGGATGTGTTGGAATAGGAGTATAATTATGGATTTGATTGGAATTGCTCCGAATCACATTAATTACTAAAATGTTTATGTAATGGATTAGAATAATATCAGAGTGACTGGATCTAAGTGCAAGTGGGAGTCTGTTGGTATATACATGCCCATAGAGCCATCCCAAGTGATTGCATGGATTCAGATATTAATTAATCAATTAATGCGATTATTTGGTTAATTAATGAATTCCACAATATTCTAATTAATCCAAGAGTGTTTTAATTAACACAACGTTTCTGTTTACCAATGGGTTTAGGAAACCCTAATTTCCTTTGTATCCTATTTAAAGGAGGATTGACGACCGATATCTATATAAGATATCGAGAGACGCTTTTAGTTTATGCTCACGCATGTAAACCCTAGCCATCACCGTCCTTAGGAGAGGAAGGAGAGCAACACACCACTAGCACACCACTGCAGAGACACACTCCTTCCCTCTGACTTGGGAAGCGCGACGTGGAGTTCCGTCCATCCGCGTGGATGAATCAGAGATGCAGACACCTTGACGCCTGTGTTCGGAGGACGTCGACGACCACCTGTACGTGCTACGAGCGGCAGACATCACTGCCGCAAAGGAGCGCCGCCGGATCAACCTACGACAGGGAACGAGAGAGAAGTTCCGTCCGTGTAGGTCAGAAGTGTTACACTGTCGTGCAACAGGACATTGCCGGACTTGCTCTGCGATAAGGTATATCCCGCAAATACTCCTTCCAAATACGTTGTTGTCGACGAGATCCTGTTTTAGGTTACGTGGATTTTATTGCTTCCGCCGCGCATGTTTTCTCCACAAAACCCAACAGGAGGCTCACTCCTCCATGTATGCAATGCATCCTGGAAGTACCAATATGTACCAAAACTTGAAAGACATGTATTGGTGGCCAGGTCTAAAGCATGATGTGGCAGAGTTCATTGCCAAATGTCCAGTTTGTCAGTAGGTAAAGGCTGAGCACCAGAAGCCTGTAGGGACATTACAACCCTTGCCAATACCACAGTGGAAATGGGATCATATTACTATTGACTTTGTGGTTGGTCTTCCTAGGAAAACTAAGGGTCATGATTCCATATGGGTGATAGTAGATAGATTGACTAAGTCAACTCATTTTCTACCAGTTAAGATGACATTTACAGCAGAGGAATTGGCACAAATATATGTTGATGAGATAGTCCATGTACATCGCATTCCAGTGACTACAGTTTCTGATAGAGGTCCACAGTTTAGAAGTCATTTTTGGGAGCGTCTGTATTCTGCAATGGGAACACAGTTGAGATTAAGCACAACTTTTCATCCACAGACCAATGGACAGTCTGAAAGGACTATTCAGACTTTAGAGGATCTCTTGAGGGCATGTGTGTTGCAATTTCTTGGTAGTTGGGATGTACATCTGACTCAGATAGAGTTTGCGTACAACATTAGCTATCAAAAAAGCATAGATATGGCTCCTTATGAGGCTCTGTATGGGAGACGATGTCAGTCTCCTCTTTGCTAGTATGAGACAGGTGAATATCAACTTTTGGCTCTTGAGCTAGTACAGCAGACTACAGAAATGATTAAAGTGATACAACAATATTTGAAAGCATCCCAGGACATGCAGAAATCTTATGCAGATAACTGACACAGAGCACTTGAGTTCTAAGTTGGAGATAGAGTATATATTAAGGTTTCTCCTTGGAAAGGTGTGCTGAGGTTTGGAAAGAAGGGTAAGTTGCTCCTAGATTTATGGGACCATACCTTGTCCTAGATCGTGTTGGAAAGGTAGCATAAAAGTTGGAGCTACCACCAGAGCTACGTATATTACATAATGTATTTCACATCTCTATGTTTAGAAAATGCCATCCAAATATTAACCAGACAATCCAACCAGTAGAGGTTGAGTTAGATGAGGATATCTCCTATGTTAGGGTCTTGTGTTGATCCTGATTAGAAGGGTAAAAAAGCTGAAGAGAAAAGATGTAATACTAGTGAAAGTTTTTGTAACATCCCTGACCTGGGTTATGAGTTAACCCTAGGTGTTTTGCCTAATTATGTAATTAAGATACTGGTGATTATCTTTTTGCATGTAATTAAGTTCATGAGGAACATATTTTTCCTTTTCTGTCCCTTTTAAACAATGTTGAATTGATTGTTTTGTAATACAGGGACCTATGTGCAATTTACCCAGTTAGAAGGGTTAACTTGCAATTTGCACATGTTGAGATGTTCCTCTGATGTTGAGACATCATAAGAATGATTATGGTAAAGTTTGAGGGATTTCCCAAGCTTGAGCACCAAGGTGCAGCTGTGGAAGCAATCCCTGTGCTTGAAACCCTAAATTGGAGTAAAGTGCAATTTACCCAATTTGAGGGGTGCAACTTGTAAAATACACCATCTAAAATATCTTGTAAGACTCTTGTCATCATTTAGAGAAGAAATGATGAAGAAGTCACTTCAATTGAATAATCATATAATGAAAAACACCTTTATGATTGAATAATCAAGGTGTAAGTACTATAGCCTTTTATGTGTGTGCTTTAGTAATAGGTTAATCTTCTTTGCCTTCATTTCTTGACCTTAGAAGAAGGTTGTCCTTACAAATAAGAAGAAGGGATGAGCAAAGAAGAAAGGAGGGACTTAGTTGAAAGTGAGGAAAACCTATGTGCCTATGTTGAAATTCCACCCCAAGTATATAAGCCCTTTTCCTCACTTAGCAAAGGAATGTTTCTTTCGTTTCCTTCACTGTTCCCCTTGCTCAAACCGACTAAGGAGAGCTCTGGAGCTCAGGAGGATGACCAGGGGAGTGCAAGGTAGGTTTGGATCCTTCCTTTTTCTTAAATTCTTGAATGAAACTCGAATTCAAGGTCAAATTCATGGCTAGCTCACTTAGCTCTATCTTTCTAGCCATCTCTTCTCAACTTTTCTTGGAGGATTCACCTTGGCCGACCTGTGGAGCTTCTAGGACGCCATTAAAGGCTTGGATCTCGAAAGCTTGGAGCTCAAGGAGCAAGATTTAGGCGGGTTTTATAACTCTAAACCTATGCTTTGTTATATACATCTTTTCTATGCTTTTAGTTGCTAGTTCTTCTTCTTCCCTATCTTCCCTTGCTTCCTTGCAAGAAAATCCGTGAGGAACTGTTGCTGTTCTTGAGCTAGAAGATTAGGGCATTATTTCCTATGCTTATCCACAGTTTTCCACTTTACCATACGACCTCAACCAATTGCCCATACGATTTACAAAACCGTTTGGTGGGCAAACGGTTTCAAGGTCGTATGAAGGCATACGGTCTCAAGACCGTATGGCCACGTTGACCAAGCATGTACCGTATGGGAATCCTGTTCATAATTATGAAGGTTAATCACCCAAAAAATTTGAGAGGTTAACTCCAAAGGAATCGTGAGATATAGGCAAAACAATTAGCAAATTCAATTGAATTTAGTTCTGATTTTCAATCTGCTTAATTTGCCCTTTTTGGGCAAACGGTCTCAAGACCGTATAAGATGGTTGACTAAGCATTGACCGTATGAGATTACTGTTGATAATGATGTTAATTAATGACTCGCCAAATTTGATGGACTAATTCTAAACGAGTTAAGAGTTGAAGGTTGATTACTAGGGCAAACCCTAATTGAAATCAGTGCTGAAATCACAATGAGCTAATTTGAGATTTTGGGTTGATTAGCCCAAACGGTCTCAAGACCGTTTGGCGAATCATCCAAACGGTCTCAAGACCGTTTGGGGATCACCCAAGACCGTATGGAGGTCTGGGGTCAAGTATAGTTGACCAATTGAAGGTACAAAGATACCAAATTACATTGCAATTAAGTATTGATGTAATGATCAACTCAATAAATCAAACCTTGATGAATTTTCACTAGAGTCCAAAGGATGGATGGGCAAATGGTCTCAAGACCATTTGGAACTCATCCAAACGGTCTCAAGACCGTTTGGTGACAACCCAAGACCGTTTGGAGGTCTAGGGTTAAGGTAATTTGATCAATTGAGGGCCCAATTACAATGGGTTATTAAAATAATCAAATTGCTGATTTGTGACTTAATTAAGGTTCAACCCCTATCAAATCAATCGAGATTTTGATGAATTCTTGGGAAAACGGTCTCAAGACCGTTTGGAGTATATCCAAACGATCCCAAGACCGTTTGGGCCAAGTTTGAGCCCAATTGGAGGTCAATTGATGGGTTCAACTTCGATTTGATTCACATTGTTGAGTGTTGATGGTTGAAAGTTTATAGACCTTAATTGAACCAACTCCAACCCTAATTGGATATCAATTGAGGGTCAATTGAGTGACCAATTGGTTAAGGCTAACCCTAATTGTCTCAATTGGTAAGTGGTTAGCAAGCTTGAGACCAATTGATGGCTTCAACATAGGAAACCCTAATCGAGTTTACCCTTTGAACCACCTTGGAGGTCCATACAATCTTGAGCTTTTGAGGGCATTCGACCTCAAACCGTATGAGGGCATTCAATCTCAAATTGAATGAGGGCATTCGACCTCAAACCGTATGAGGGCATTCGATCTCAAACCGAATGAGGGCATTCGACCTCAAACCATATGAGGGCATTCGATCTCAAACCGTATGAGGGCATTCGATCTCAAACCGTATGAGGGCATTCGACCTCAAACCGTATGAGGGCATTCGACCTCAAACCGTATGAGGGCATTCGATCTCAAACCGTATGAGGGCATTTGACCTCAAACCGTATGAGGGCATTCGATCTCAAACCGTATGAGGGCATTCGACCTCAAACCGTATGAGGGCATTCGACCTGAATATCGAATGAGGGTATACGACCTCAAGATCGAATGAGGGTATACGACCTCAAGATCGAATGAGGGCATACGACCTCAAGATTGTATGAAGGTTGAAGGTGGGAAACCTATTGGAGACTTTTGAAGTTAAGTCTGCCTAATGCCTTGAAGGCTTAAATGGTTTAATAGTTGTTCAACCTAAACCCTAATGATACCAAAAGACATTAAGGGTCAAGTGATTAGTAAATTAAACCATGATGATGATCAATGTGTAATTTACCATAATACCCTTGAAAGGTTCAATTGAGTGAAACCTTGTTCTAATCAAACCCTAATCACTCAATAGTGGTGATTTGGTCTATGTTAATCAAAGTGGACTTAACCCAACCTGATCTAGATTGGTGTTATCACCATCTACAAGTATGAGGAGAGAGAAAGTATCTTAAGAAAGAGAAAGTACCCTTTTATGATGGAAATTCAAGTAAAGTACCTTCAATACACATGAATGTGCATGATTAGGGTATGATCCACCTATGTGAGATCATGGAACCCTAATTATGATAAATGATGAATCTTAAACTAATCTGAGAGCATCAATGATGATGTTCCTCATACATAATGATGTTATGAGTTTAATTCACCATAATGTGAATAGTAAACCCTAATTCAAGGGTGATGACATGCAATATGAGTAGCAAACTCTAATTGATGAGAATCAGAGAACTTATCTCTTATGACAAGAGTGGAAAGTATATTCTTGTTTTGAATTACCTTTATCAGTTGCATTAACCATGCAGTATCTGATATGAAGGTGATCATATCCATGTATGAATGATGATACTATATTCATTGAAGGCATGTTGTTAGCTTTATGAATAGTAAAATATCTTGATGCCTTGTCAGTGGCATCCTATGTTTTAATGGGCTGTAAGAGCCATGAATACCATCAAGGTCATGCTTTAGAGATGACTTGTGATGAGTATACTGAGAAATGATGACTGATGTGAGTTAGGTTTATTACATTTAGTATTCTACTTTCATAGCTGTTATGCTACTGTTATTGTTTGAAGAACAATGTATGATGTAAAAGAATACTGAATGTACCTAACTAATCAAGTGAAATGTAGAGCCCTGATCATAGATCCATCATTGTCAGAGATCAAATGATGGTGAAACAGGTTTTCCTATAGGAACTCTTGGATCACATACTGTTGAGTATGTGGGGTATATGGATGTGTAGAACCTTACATCCTAGTGTAGGAATTTGATGTAGATGTATAATCCGTCAATCCTTCACTACAAAACTCATACCGTATCAACGGATGGTAAACATGAAACCTCCTGATGATGAGGAAAACATAGATATCCGTATCAGTGAAGATAAACATGAAATCTCCTGATGACGAAGAGAGTACAGAATGCCACTGTAACTCTAAAATAGCGAAGGACCAGATTACCCTGGTGAGCTATAATAGTAGAGACACAAGATGTCCTACAAGTGATCCTCTTACTGACTGAGGAAGGTGAAGGTCATGAGAATCCAGCTCTTTCGATGACCTAGTATGATACTAAGGCACTTAACAATGATTGGTTGGGGTATGAGTGGTAAACCTCATCTCCACAGGGCATAATAATAAGAATGTTTGAAAAACATAATCTACAGCGTAGTATAACTGTTAAAGGTAACTATGAGCTAATTGATTGATGTTACACAGTATAGTGCATATGTTCTTCATGCTTGATAAATGTTGAGCTCTTGTATACAACTGTATCTATTATTGAATACTTTGTAAGCTTTTACTGCTTAAGTTATTCTTTGATTTTATAATAAATCTTCTGGCGGAGAGTTATAACTCTCGCTGGGGCAATTATGTACAATTGTCTCACCCCGTAGACTTCAACTTTTTAGGTGGACATCGGAGACGGAGGAACAGGTCTACAGGTGACCAGTCCCAACAGCAACAGCACCAGGAGCAGCAGTAAATCTCAGGTGGAGATTTAGCCTGCCATGTGGTGTAGTTAGAGTCAGTCCTATGTGTCCTCTGTACTCTCAGGTCTTGGAGTCTTTTGGTTATGAGTTCTTGAGATTTTGTATCTTGTTGTATATAATTACTCAAGAAGTAATTATCATGATATGTAAACAGTTTATCTCCTTTTATGAATGAAGCTTTATGGATTCAAGCTCTTGTCTCGAAAAGTTTTAATTTCCCGTGATTTTTGTCTTCCGCTGTTGATCGATTCGCTTCCGCTAAGTTTAAATCGTGTTTATATCATGGTTTGGAGATCAGAGCCCATAGTTTTGTTGCATCACCATAGCGTAGAGGAAGCGACATGGGAACTATATAATGATATGCGTAGAAAATACCAATCTCTTTTTGCATAGGATTTCAGGGCAAAATCCTTGTTAGGGGTTTATAGTTGTAAGGCCCCTGAACTTTCTTAATGAGTTGATTGAGCTTAATTACCATAATTGAATACCTATAACCCTAATCTAATATTTTTATATGTTTTAAATCATAATACAAGCTTAAGTTTCAAATTTGGTCCAATTTGGACACTGTTTGAGCAAGTTATGCAATTTTTTGTACATTTTGGAATTTTCTACAATTTACCCAATTGAGGGGTTTTCTTTACAATTTGTCACATACATTATGTTACTTAGATGTTATATTATCATTATTGAGATTTTTGAGCCATGGGGATCCTAGTTGATCCATGGTTTGAAGGAGTTTTCCTCAAGGGTATTTTCAGGTTTACCCCTTCATGGATGAGCTACCTTTAGTAGCTACCAACTAATGAATTATGTGATTGGCTGAGAAATTCGACAAAGGAAAGATAATCATGTCAATATGGATGGTGGGGGAGCTTCTTGTGTGTGTGCTTGTATATTCTTAATAATTTAAGGCCATAGACACAAGGGGAAGCTACTTTTACACCTCATGCTTACTTTTATCCTTATCCATGGGCTATATTTACCTCTTCTTTGCCCAAGTTCGAAACTATGCTTGATTTCTCTTTCCTCTAACCTAGAGCAACGAATCCACTCTGGTTTTTTGTAGAACCAAGTGCTCTAAGTTAGAAGACAACCTCTTTTTGGAGAAGAAGATCTCCTAGAGCTCCATCTAGCCCTACCTAGGGTTTCCAAGATCATCTTCTAGGGAATTCGACCAAGGCAAGTTGTTTTCTTCCTTTCTTCTCCATTTATCTTGATCTTATCCTTCCTTAAAGCTTCCTCCAGGTCGGAACCTTTCTGTTCCATGGTGAAAGTGGCTCTAGAACTAAAAAATATATCCTTCTTGTTTCTTTTTCTAGGATTTTGCTTGTTTGTGGAGAGAAGTACCTATTTGGCCAAGTTCATATCTGAATCCAAGGTTTTCTTGCCCTATTTGCTCTAGATTATTGCCTTTTGGGATCTGACCTACTCTATAGAGGCGAGTTATATAACCTTTTTTACTTATATTGCTTACTAGAAGCTTGTTAGTTCATGTTTATGCCTTAATGTGTTGATTTAAGCATAGAGAAACCATGCTTGTTTAGAATTTCGAATTTTTGTGTTGTTCCCTGTGCTTTTCCAGTTCTATATGAACTTGTAAACATGTGTACAATCTTTCTAAGGTGTAACATGATCTGCAAAAGGTTGATAGCATGAACCTATGGTGCTAAGCACAAAATAAATGATGGTTCAAATTAAGGTTTTCAAGCTATTTCCTTCCCTATCACACAACCGAAGGTTATGCCATTCAATAACCAATGGTGCTGCTATCTTGGCAACTGATGTTCATGATCAAGGGTGTCAAATTTATGGTGAATACCTATGGTCACCCCTTAGGTCAGGTTTTGGCTCAATTAGACATTTAATTATCATCCACTAAGTATTCTGATGATGTTATCAATCGATGATGACATTAGCCTAATATTTGATGGTGTTAACTGAATGTATTATTGATCTAACAACCAATGGTGACCTAATGATCACAATTAATGGTGGATTAGGTCATCACCATATATTATGAGTTAAAAATGTAATTGTAGATTTGACTAAACCTTGAACCAATGGTTCCTTGGTTCAATTCATATAATGGTTAGACCTATACTTCAATTGACAACCTTGAACAATGAACCTGATCCAATGAATAATATCGGATGCTTTAACATCCAATGGATTAGAATAAATCACATGATATTATTTGTGGGTAGTGATGATATTTCTATGGTTCAATACCATTAATCTGTAGTCTTACCTTTGCCATCATATAGTTATATTTGATAAATCACTATAATAAGTGGATGTGTAACTCCCATGTGATCTAGCTTGTTATACATAACCTTAGTGTTATTATATGATGTTGATTGGTTATAATCAGACCTCTTGAATGATTAATGTGATATTGAATTACACTCTTCTTGCATTGAAACCACATTGTAGTACTATTTGAATATCATAGTTCCTTACCATGTTAGTATCTATGGGCACATATGTGCTAATGATCTTTTGAGCCTTGTTTAAGGCATGAAATGATGATGCTAACCTTACTATGAATAATGTGATGGTCTTAATGACCTTTGGGCATGTTTGAAGCCATTATTAAGGTGAATCCTCTTAATGTTCCAATAAGGGTTAAAATTCTGGAACTTGTGATAAGCTATTGGTATCTTGTAAAAGAATGATGATAAGTGTGGTCCATTAATTTGCAATGAATGATAGCATGCGGTAATGTGATTAAGATTTATATCTCAAATGTTTTATATCTTTTGAAGTTGTTATACATATACTCTTGTTAGAAAAGAATTAGGGTTTGAATGTCCATTTGTATGATTTAGCATTAATTCACCCAATTGGCATAACTAATTAAGTGAAACTCTAATCATGTAGTGCCCTCTGCCATAGATCTATCTGAGTGTCAGAAATTGCCAGATAGTGAAACGAGTATTCCTAAGGGATACTCAGAGCGCATATTGATGAGTATGCGGGGTGCTTGTCATCCTGAATTCAAGTGTTAGGGAGGATGACAATGGTCATACCTAGCCCTCAGTTTGAGAACGATTGCGGTCGTGTCTCGGTGATTATAGATACGATGATGAGATTGGAGGACAACTATGGTTGTACCTCGGATGGTAGGGTATGTGTACCTGCCTCCTTTCACTAGTACCGTGACCTGTACCAAGGACAAACTAGGCTGTTAGCAGCTTGACCTTATGTGTTGTTGTGGCAGACCCCTACTGACCGGGGGCGAAGAAGATCTTAGGAGTCTGGCTCTTTCTAGATCTTGTATGGAACTGATTTTGACTTAGTAGTGGTCAGTTGGGACTTGAGTGGTATTCCTCAAATCCCTTAGGGAAATGTAATAAAAGAAGTGATATAAGCCGTGTAGTATGCTAACTATAGTTAAATATGTCTCACATTGTTTGATTAGTCTTTAACTTGTCTTTATACTATTCAGTGTTTACAAGATGATATCATATGACCTTGGAGTAATTATACTTCTTGTCAAGTTAATTTGATTAATGGCTTAGTATGCTTAACCTATTCAATCTTCTTAAATTGCTTATTCATTAATGTATCTGCTCAGTTCATTTACTGTCAATCAATATGTTTTAATCAATATATGTTGGAGAGAGTTATATCTCTCGCTGGGACTGGGTCTCACCCGTGGGTCACCACATTTGTTTAGGTGGTCATGGGCAATGGGGTTGAGGTCGCACTGTGGAAGAGAACCAACCTGGTGATCAATAGATTCAGAAGGTTGGTTAGTTGTAGATGTTAGTAGTAGGGTCCTAGTGTCGTCCCTTTACTCTCAGGTCTGGGTATGGGATGTGTTTTCTAGATGATATACTTGTATCGACACAAGATTTTGGTAGTATGCCAATGTTTGTAAATATATGGCATGTACATGTGAAATATCTTTTGTATGTAGGATGTGATTAAGGTCTTTGGACCCATATGTAAATACTTGTTACAATATAGGAGAATGGAATGATGGACCTTTTATAAATGTTCTAGCTTTTATTTACATTGTTGGAATTGGTTTTAATTATTTTGCATTTTTGACTATGTGATAAACTAATAGTTGATCGTGTTTTGTGTTTTGAGTAATCTCATTAGCGTGACGAGGTGTCACATCGATCACTTAGGGTTTTATAACTTCAATGACCGTTGAGGGTCGAAGATCTCAACGACCACTAAGGGTCCAAAAACTTGGCGACTGATGGAGACATAAAATATTGGTGACCATATCACGGAAACCAAAAATTGGCAACCACATAACATCAAGATTCTCATCGACCACATACATCAAAACTTGGTGACGTTCATGACATCAAAATCCTTGGCGACCATGAAGAGATCTAAATCTCATCAACCACAAAGAGTCCAAAACAGGCTGATTATCATCAAGAATCCAAAAGGCCCTCAAGATGCATCACTAGGATGAAGATCAACTCATCATCATCATAATCATCATCATTATCAATTAAGCCTCAATACCAACTATGCTGGAGTCGGCTACACGGATCCTTCTTTTCTATTCAGCTCTATCATGGGTCATATTCTAGTTGAGATGTAGAGATTTAAAATCTCTCTTTATAATCTCTTCCCATGCTAATTTAGGCATTCCACTTCTTCTATTAATTTTTCTTGCCTCAATAGTATCACTTTGTATAGGCGCATTAGTTGGTCTACGTTGCACATATCCATACCATATGAGTCAGCCCTCTCGCAACTTGTCCTCAATGCTCACCAGCCCCACTTTATTCCTGATAAAGTCATTTCTCAAGCAATATTTTCTTATCTTCCCACACATCCATCTCAACATACACATTTCAGACACATTCATCTTGTTGAGTCCTTGTTTCTTCACCGCAAACATTCACTCCCAAAGAGCATGGCTCGCTATATAGAAATTTTATAAAACTTGTTTTCTAGTCTGAGAGGGATCTTCTGATCACATAATACTGCAGTTGCACTCTTCCATTTCAACCGTACTACAGTGATCCTATGAAAAACATCATTTTGGACATCCCCATATTTTGAATGATAGAGCCCAAGTAATGAAAATCCCAACACAAAAACCCTAATTAGCAACCAATATGAAACCCTAATTAGCAACTCAAAAACCCTAATTAGCAACCATTATGAAAGAGAGCAAAACCGTTGTTTCCACAATCATGAAAGAACCTAAACTTCCATCACCAAAGATGGTTCATCCAAAAAGATTTAGGGTTCATCGAAGAAGAGTTATTTACTCAAGAATCACCATGTAAACACAAACACTAGATAAAAGATACTAACTTTCTACTTGTAACCATGCTTTTAGGGTAAGATTAGGTGCATGCAAAATGAAAGTAAGTAGTAATCATGGTGAAAGTTATATAAATCACCTTAGAGAAGATGAAGAAACTCTAAACAGCAAGGTAGATTGAAGGAAAAGAGGGTAGAATCTCTATCTTGAGCACTCCTCTTCGACCAAGATAGCTCCTTCACTAAAAGAAGAAAAACCCTAGGTAGAAAAGGCAAGAAAGAGAGTGCCTTCAACCTATAACTCAAGCACTACCATGGAACACCATGTGTTCAGACAAGAAGAGAAAGAGAGAGTGGGTAGGAAATCAAGGAAAATGAAGATAAAGGGGAAGATCTCACTTGCCAAGACCAATAAGAAGAACAAGATAGCAACAAACGATCACAAGAAGGGTAGATCCAAACCCTAGGTCAGTATGCAAGGTAGATCAACCTCCTTTTCCTTATTTGGCACCTCCTTATCCACCAAGAACAAAGGGAACAAGATCCAAAAGATATAAAGGAGAAGAGAGAGGAAGCTAGGTGTGCAAAAGAGGTCACTTGAATGCAAGGAGGGAGGTATATGTAGCTTAGGATGGAAGAGAGAGAAAGGGGGGTTAGGTGTCAAGATAAGCATGTCATGTGTCCAAGAGATCTCATCCATGCAAGAACCACACTCATAAATACAACTAAGAATACCATAAATAAAAATTCATCAAAAAAACTTGTCCATAAAAAGAAAATGACCACTAGGATCTTGGCGACCAAGAGATCAGAAATCCAAATGGTCGCTAACCGTGGCTGTGTTGGCGACCAAATATGAGTTAGGAACTTTCATCGACCACCAAACCTAGGTGGAAAAGGAAACCCTGGAAACCGCCAAACCTATATAACTTTGGTGACCGCTAACACAAGGGGGTTCATCGATCAACACACTTAAAGGTCAACCATCAACTTAGGGCATCCATGCAAACCCTAATCTCAACACAAGGTGTCACCACCCAAACCAAGATGTGACAAAGCACCCCAAAGCTCAACTATATCAAACATGATGTGCAAACATTTTAAGCACGACAAGAATGTGATAAATTGCAATAAAAACCCTAGATATGGGTAAATTACAATTAGGTCCAAAAAAAGCACATAAATGCACAACTAGCTCAAATAGTGTCTAAATTGGACCAAACTTAAAACTTAAGATTGTAACATGATATGAAGCCACACAAAAAGGTTTAATTAAGATTCAAGCATGTAATTATGCTAAGAAAGAATCTTCAACCATAAATCAAGGTTAGGGGTCTTTCAACCATAAACCCCCAACAAGAATTTCACCTCTGAAATCCTACTCAAATAAGGATGGTTACTTCCTACACATCTCAACCTCTATCCCCCACGTGGACTCGTCCAAACCAAGGTGATGCCACAAAACCTTAACTAAAACTATATCCTTCTTCTTCATCTTCTTCACTCTCCTATCCACGATCAAAATAGGACCCTCAACATATGACAATCCTCCTCCAACTCAACCTCCACTGGATGCAACATCATCTCTGTATCAGGGTGACACTTCCTCAACATGGAGACATGGAAGACATTATGCAACATGTACAACTCTGGAGGTAACTCCAGCTTGTATGCCACCTTCCAAACACATGCCATAATAGGGTATGGTCCCATAAACTTAGGAGCCAACTTACCCTTCTTGCCAAACCTCATCACACCCTTCCAAGGGGAACCTTAAGATACAACTAGTCTCCAACTTGGAACTCTAATGATCTACAACGATTATCAACATCAGAATTCTATTTGTCCTAAGTTGCCTTCAAATGTTTTTGTATCACTTTGATCTTCTTTGCAGTCTGTCGTACTAAGTCAGGACCCAAAAGCTGATACTCACCTGTCTCATACCAACAAAGAGGTGACCGAAAACGTCTCCCATACAGCACTTCATACGATGCCATGTCTATACTCCTCTGATAGATTTTGTTGTAGGCAAACTCTATCAAACTCATGTGCACATCCCAACTACCAAAAATCTATAGAACACAAGCTCTCAACAGATCCTCCAAAATCTAAATGCTCCAATCTGAGTGACCATCTGTCTGAGGGTGGAAAGATGTTTTGAACCTCATTTGTGTCCTCATAGCTACATGCAAACGTTCCCAAAAATGACTTGTAAACTATGGACCTCTGTCTGATACTATGATAAATAGAATACCATGCAGACGAACTATCTCATCAACATATACATATGCCAACTTTTCTATTAGATATGTCATCTTTACAGGAAGGAAGTGAGGTGACTTGGTCAACCTATCGGCTATCACCCAAATGGGATCATGACCTTTGGCTGTCCTAAGAAGACCAACCACAAAGTCCATGGTAATATGATCACATTTCCACTATGATATCTATAAAGGTTGTAACGTCCTTGCATGCTTCTAATACTCTACCTTGACCTATTGATAAACTAGACACTTAGCAACAAACTCTACTACATCTTGCTTCAGACCTAGCCACCAATATACATCCTTCAAGTTGTGGTATATCTTGGTATTTCTAGGATGCATCACGTACATCGAGGAATGAGCCTCCTCTAGTACCATTTTCCTCAAGCCCTCAACATTTGAAACCACCATCATGTTGTGAAAGCAAACTGTCATGTCATTGTCTCATGAAAGCCATAACATTTCTTGCTATCAAAATCTACCCTAATATTCTGTATCATGGTATCATTCTATTGCACATCCTTGATTTGCTGCATCAATGTAGGTTTCACCTATAACTGTGCTGGCAACCCTGCCGACAAAGAGACCTCCATCTTGACGTTCATTTGTCGAAGAAACATTAACATATCTTTCTTATGGCACACCAAAGCATGTAACTGTGCCTTATATACAAATGACGACAAAGATGACTTCATGATCAATGCATCATCCACCACATTCGCCTTCCTTGGATAGTGGTCTATCATGCAATCATAGTCTTAGATCATCTCCATCCATATCCTCTGCCTCATGTTCAGCTCCCACTTCAAGAAGATATACTTAAGGTTCTTGTAGTCGGTGAAGATCTGACACTTCTCTCCATATAGGTAATGCTTCCAAATCTTCAAGGCATGTACCATAGCTTCAAGCTCCAGATCATGTGTGAAGTAGTTCTCCTCGTGTTTTAAGCTACCGTGAAGCAAACAAATCACGTTCTTGTCCTATATCAACACACATCCCAAACCATTTTTCAAATTATCACAAAAGATGATGTAAACTTTCACTTGCTCTAGAAGAACGAACACTAGAGCACTAGTCAACCTCTTGTTCAATAATTGGAAAGAACACTGACACTTGCCATCCCAGATAAAAGGTACACCTTTCCTTGTCAACTTGGTTAGGGGTAATGCCACAACACTAAAATTCTTAATGAATCTCCTGAAGTAGCCTGCCAAACCTAGAAAACTTCATACCTCATCGGTATCTTGGGCTATTCCCACTCCAACACTGACGGTACCTTCTTAGGGTTCACACACACCCTTAGAATATATGACGTGATGCATAAATGATACCTCTGTCAACCATATAACTCACAATTACTGAACTTAGCATACAACTAGTGCTGCCTCAGTAATGTCAATGCCTGGAGAAGATGTTGCTCATGTTGTTGTTTGTCTCTAGAGTATATCGAGATGTCATCTATAAACATGACCACGATCTGATCCAGATACGATCTAAACACCCACTAATCATATTGATCACATTAAAACCCTATCGATCCTAATCCATGGTTTTAGGGTTTCCTTGTTATCGAGTTATCATTAGGGTTATTCTTCATTACCCTAATATCCATGCTTATGTATCTAATGACTTAAGAACCCTAACTCATGTTAAGCCTAGTCATCATTATCAAATCTACCACATTATTGTATCATGAATACTCAACTTAGATTAATATCATTACTAACATGGAAAGATATGACCTTGTTTTCATTACCCTATTAATTCACATGTATGATTATCCACATTGTTAATCTTAAGTATCATCTTTATTATCATGGTCATTATTGAAAAAATATTAAGTTCAACATTATCATATAAAGCATAAAGGCAAAGTTTCTAATGTTATCTACTCTTTTGTACACAAATCTAGGGTTTTCTTTTGTTAATCTTCACTTAAACACACAAATTACAATTCTTTTAGAATAGGAGGCATTATTTAAGTTCAGTCATATTCTATTTGTGTTCCTCACATTTTCCGATCAAAATGATATATAATTTTACTATATTCGGGTATTCCTAGTTATTTCTATTAATTTAACGAGATAATCAGTAAAGGGCCAATAGAAACACGCAAACGTCAATAGAAAAATACCTTTGATTTTTGATTTGATTTGATTTCTCCTCTGGAACCGTGGATTCCATATTAGACCCACCTAACCCACTACCCGAGTTCACCCCCACCCCCTCCTCTCTTTTCTACTTCCATGCAATCTACCGCTTGTGCCGGTGCTGCAATGCTTCGCCATCGCTGGCTACGGGTGATCTTCCTCATTCATATCCATCACCGGCAAGACCCAACAGGTCGTCTCCCTCTCTCTTCTCACCCACCTAGTGTCCTTGTGGCCCTATAACTGATGTAACCGCTACCCACCGGCTCCACAAATCCTACTCCATCCTCCTTCCATCAGGATGGTTCCGCTCAGGCTGGCAGGGAGTCAGTGCCTCCGTCCAATCTACTTCAGCGATGAGCAGACTCAATCTGCCACCACTTAGTCAACTGCAACTACTGCCACCATGGAAACAGCCACCACCTAATCTCCAATCTTGTGTCTCCTTCTTGAGTCTATAAGCATCATTTTTCCACTATCGCCACTATCTAGGATCATCGGTTGGGGAGTGACGTGGGATTTTATCGCACTAACAAACTCACTCGGGGTTGAAATCCCTAAGCTTTTACCAAAACCAAAGTGCAATAATACCACCCGCAAGCGGACGATTCTTATTTGCAGTATAGTTATGGATCGAACCCAAAGGACAACATTTTTAAGAATCATTGTCAGTCGAATCTAGCTCAAGTAAAACTAATATTTAGAACGATTGGTTGATTTTAGGTTAATTAAACTAATTGCAAGAAAGTAAAAGCTGAATTAAAGTTGGATTTAGATCAAATGATATGGAATCGCCAGGATGGTATCGGGTTTCACCACCGCTACACACGCAAGCACATCCAATTGCAAACAATCCAGGCAAGATATAACAACCCAAATAGAGTTGCTGCGGAACCCCCGATACGGGAGTTAGGTTTGCGTAAGCATCACTTTAGGCATCAGATGTCTCGTCACCAACTAGATCACTCATTTACAGCTCCGAAGATACAGAAATTTGACAAAGGTTGTGGAACCCATATACAGGCATTAGGCACACAGAAGCGTCACCGAAGGATAGATGGCTCGTCCCCTTGTGGATCATACACTTACTACCTCAAAGAAATCCCATTCTATTTCTAGTTTGTGAGTCAACCACATTAATCGATAAGCAAGCAGGTGATAGATCTACAAACTAACATCGACGATAAACAAAGATGATACAAAATCCAACAAAGGTTGTGGTCCTCCCTGAGGGATGTTTCGACCATAGAAGCGTCACCGTAGGCTAGATGTCTCATCCCCTAATGGATCATACACTTATGACCTCAAGGAATCTTATCAGAAGTTCTCGTCAAAGAGTCGAACTTTGTAAATTGCCATTTCGTCCTACATATACAAGATTTTGCAATATAGAAAAGAACAAGATAAAAGCAAGTAGATAATCAGCTTCAAACGTAGCAACTAACAATGAAATGGAAAGTTATATACATTTCCATGGAGAGTTTAATAAGAGAACATGATTTGCATGGGCAGCGCGGTTAGTCCCCGCACCCCAACGAAAAGGTACTACTCGCTCATGATGCGAGAAACAAGAAGAATGAGAAAGAGATAGAAATCCGCCATGAACTCGGTGCAGAAGGTAGTCGCCACTCGGTGAAGAAGATACAGCCTTCTACGTCGTGTCGGAGCAGATCTAGACGCGAACGGGAGATGCCAAGACAGACCGGACTGTCTCCCTTGCTCCGTCTTCCTTCTCTCCTCAGCCTCCTTGGTTGCAACATGGACAGTAGGTGGAATGAAACTGGCGTGGATGACACTGGATTTGGATCGGACCTGTGTACAGGCAGCCTGTCAACATCCCGGAACCGATACCTCAAAAGGGGACCCTACTGGTCCTATTTATAGGCACGGGGCTGGTCTTCACGTTTTTGGTGTGTTTCCAGTCCAAACGATTTGGCTGATATTTTTGCTCAAATGATCTTGTAAAATTTGACCAAACGGTCTTGAGCAGCAAATGGTTTGGAAACCGAATGAGACCAAACGGTCTTGAGTAGCAAATGGTTTGGAAATCGAATGAGACTAAACAGTCTTGAGCAACAAATGGTTTGGAAATTGAATAAGACCAAACAGTCTCACAGGCCGTTTGCCTATCAAACGGTCTTGTGCAAAAATGGGCAAAAAGTCTTCGAGTTGGAGGCAAACGGTTTGCAGTCCGTTTGATATCAAACGGTCTTCGATTCGGTCAACGCCTCAGGAAAACGGTCTTGCTGCCTTTGCCAAACGGTCTGCTGCCTTTGCCAAATGGTCTAGCTCCATTTGATCTTGAGTTGGGCAGCAGAAAACGGTCTGCTGGGTCAAACATTCTTGAGTTGCATAAGTTCTCTGATCTTTTTGTAATACCAAATGATCTTCGGCCTTCATCTGTAGGTGCAGCAGCCTCGGGGTGACCTTATTTGGCATGTGAACCACCTCCATTCAGTCTTGCTTTGGGGGCTGCAAATGAGTGTTGGTTGGAGGTTGAAGACGACGCACCACGGCTGTGGAGAGGCACCACAGTCGTGGTGATGCTGTTGCTCCATGGTCGTGCTGCTTTACATGGGCGTGGTGGGTGTGTAATTTGCCTCTGATGGTGTTGTGCCACGGTCGTGGCGTGACACTACGGTCGTGGTGAGGCTATAGCCCCACGGCCGTGCCGCCTTGCATGGGTGTGGCGGATGAGAGCATGGGCATTGTTAGTGGTGCGCCACGACCGTGGTGTGTAAAGCATAGTCGTGGCGGTTGGAGGCTTGGCACTGTTTGGCGATGCGCCATGGTCGTGGCGAGGAGAGAACGGTCATGGCGATTGTTTTGCTTCATGATCTTGATCTGTTGTTGCATGGGCTTGAGTTAGACTCCAAACGGTTTCTGCTGGTCCATCGGTTTTGAGACCGTTTGGGCTCAAACGGTCTTGAGACCGGATGGGCTCAAATGGTCTTGAGACCGAATGGGCTCAAACGGTCTTGAGACTGAATGAGCTCAAACGATCTTGAGACCGGATGGGTTCAATCAGCTTGGTTAGATCGATTGGTCAGAACCAAGGGTGAGGGAAGGTGGATCCTAGTTTATTATTCAGCTTTATCAAGACCTACATCAAATCAACATAATTTTCAATTAAAATCATTATAATTGGATTAATCAAGTGATTCTGATGTGTTTTGATGTTTTAATGAGTGAAATAGGTAATGTTGAGTCAAAATAAGCTCAGGATGGAAATTTAATTCCATGATGAATATGCATTCATCAAAATACCCCGAACTTAAATGTTGCTCTTCCTCGAGTAACACAGAACCTGAAACAGTTGCCAAATGATTACTTTCAATTCGTGTGATTGCCTCATCCTCACATCACTATTGTTTTCTTCTTGCATAGTATGACTCGGTATCTCAACCTCCTGAAACCACTAAACACATCTTACCATATCTGCGTTCCTGAGTTCGATTCCCAATATCACTTCCTCCTCACTTTTTCCAACAACAAGAATGTCAAAGAGTTTTGTAAGAGTCCAGAGATACCCGCAGAACAACAAGTGTGCATCTGATCTAACACTGGTGTTTTTCAGGATAGAGGAGGCATTCATTGTGCCATTAGGTAGAAAAAATGGAGTGAATGGTGGTATGGAAGGAAGAAATAAATCTCTCCTCTATTTGACTCGAGATTTTTAGTATTTTATTTGCAATTTCATTTCTTACATTTTCTGTGCAAATCTCTCCGTTATTCGACTCGAGATTGCACTTCTTTTGGTGTGCGCTTTGGCATCTTTTTTTGTTTGCAAATCTCTCCTCTATTCGACTCGAGATTGCATTTTTGGTGGTACGCCCCTATTAATTTGCGAGGGGTATGGAAGAAGCAGATATAGAGGGAAGTGGTGTGCTACCCCGAACTTAGGGTTTGGCACTAATTGGGCTATTTTTGTTTCTTTTTGATGGATGGAGGGGTACAAAGATGATAGAAGAAGTGTAGAAGAGAGTTCAGATCAGAATGCAACTTGGTTTACAATTCACTGCATCGGGTCGTTCTCTTTATCATACTTTTGCTCAAATAATGACCTGATGAGGATCTCGTGGGGATTTCATGTTATTGTTCCACTAGTCAGTTAGGAAGCACGACATGTTTGATCCCTATCAGTTTGACAAACACTTATCAATTTTGCAAAAGTATCATGACGTTAGGAATCATAAGCTTCACAAGATGATTTCAAGCAAAAAGGCTTTGTTTCAAAAAGTGGTTCTTTTGAGGATTTACTTCGAATAAGGAGGATATAATGATTTAAAATGCATAGCAGGTTGGAGAGTGACTATTAATGAAATAGGAAGTGTCAAAAATTCATCAGGTATCTGTTCAATTTCTTTAAAAAACATTAAACAATTTTGAAAATTTTGAGAGTGACTATTAATGAAATAGGAAGTGTCAAAAATTCATCAGGTATCTGTTCAATTTCTTTAAAAAACATTAAACAATTTTGAAAATTTTGAAATTTTTTATCAAGAATGTGACAGTGAAAACTTAAGTATGAAAAGGGTGGGTGTAGGTGGAAAGTGAGGTACGTACCACCCACCCTCCACCTCAAACTTAGAGATTTGCTTGTCCCGAGCAAACCCTAAATCCAAGATGGAGGGGAAAAACCATGCCAGAATGACCACCAGATGTGGTTGCGTTCCAATCAACACACATCCTCTTATCAGAAAATCTCAAAGGTAAAGAGCAATTAGATCTTAAAATAGCATCTTGCGATGCTAATTTTATTTAATGAAAAATTAACTAGAAGGTAAAAATAAAATTGAAGAAACATTCTAATTTGAAAAGGGAAGTAAAACAAATTTATTGATTGGGTTGCCTCCCGACAAGCACCTTTATTTTATGTCGATGGCTCGATTGAATCCTTCAACTTCATGGTGGATCCTTTGGATTGGTGAGTTCCAACATTGCTTTAGTGCCTATGTCAGTTATGGTAAAATATCTCTTTAATCGGCGACCATTTGTTACAAATTCACCTGACTTTTCATTCCATAATGAGAAGGCACCATGTGGGGAGATGCTCTTGACGATGTATGGTCCAGACCAGTGTGAGCGGAGTTTTCCTGGGAATAACTTCAATCTTGAGTTGAATAGCAGAACTTGGTCTCCCACTTGTATGTCTTTTCTTTTCAGATGTCCATCATGCCAAAGTTTTGTGCGTTCTTTGTAGATTTGTGCATTCTCATAGGCTATCATCCTGAGTTCATCCAGTTCTTGGAGTTGTAGAATTCTGGCTTGGCCTGCTTCTTTCATATCAAAGTTCAATTGTTTAATTGCCCACCATGACTTGTGTTCCAATTCTACATGTAGGTGGCATGACTTTCCATAGATCAGACGAAATGGTGTAGTTCCAAGAGGAGTCTTAAAAGCAGTACGGTAGGCCCACAATGCATCATTGATTTTCACTGACCAATCTTTCCGATTGCGACCTACCATCTTTTCCAATATATCCTTGAGTTGTCTGTTAGAAACATCTACCTGTCCACTTGTTTGTGGATGGTAGGGTGAGGCTACCTTATGTGTTACCCCGTATTTTATTAGTAATGCTTCAAAGCTTCTTTCAAGAAAATGAGAACCTCTGTCAGATATCACTGTGCATGGGATGCCAAAATGGGGAAAGATAATGTCCTTGAACAGTTTAATGACTGGTTTGGAATCACTAGTGATGGTTGGTATTGCTTCTACCCATTTTGAGATGTAGTCCACCGCCACTAGGATGTATGAAAATCCATGAGAATATGGGAATGGACCCACGTAGTCCACCCCCCATACATCGAATATCTCTACTTCTTTCCATAGATTCAACAACATCTCATCTCTCTTTGTTATATTGCCTAATCTTTGACGTTTGTCACATGATAGGACAAAGTCGTAGGAATCCTTGGATATGGTTGGCCAGTAGAATCCACATTGTAAAACCTTCAAGGCAGTCTTTTTAGAGCTCATATGTCCTCCCACTGGTCCTGAGTGACATTGTTCCAAAATAAGTTGAGCTTCTTCTTCGGCGATACATTGTCTATACAAACCATCAACACATAGTTTAAAGAGATATGGCTCATCCCAGTGATATTGCTTTACATCATGCATGAACTTCTTCAGTGCATTCCCGGTGCATTGAGGATGGATAACCCCAACAGCAAGGTAGTTCACAAAATTTGAGTACCACAGTATAACTTTTGAGACCTTCATTAGTTGATCATCTGGAAGGGAATCATTAATCGGAATCTTCTCGGTATCCTGAGTGTGGATGCGACTGAGGTGGTCGGCTACAACATTCTCTGTACCCTTTTTATCTCTTATCTCTAAATCAAATTCTTGTAATAGGAGGATCCATCTAATCAACCTGGGTTTTGCATCTTTCTTTGCCAGAAGGTAACGAATGGCAGCGTGGTCTGTGTAGACAATGACCTTCGAACCAATTAGGTAGGATCTGAACTTGTCAAAGGCATACACGACTGCTAGAAGTTCTTTCTCTATAGTTGCATAATTCCTTTGGGCTTCATCTAGAGTTTTCGATGCATAATAGATCACATAGTGTTTCTACTCTATATATTGCCCTAAAACAGTGCCCACAACATAGTCACTGGAATCACACATAATTTCAAAAGGGTGGTCCCAGTTGGGAGCTCTAATGATGGGTGTTGTTGTGAGAGCCTTCTTTAGTGTGCGGAAGCTTGTGACACATTCTTCGTAAAAATTGAATTCAACTTCTTTTAGTAACAAATTTGTCATTGGCTTGGTTATCTTTGAGAAGTCCTTTAGGAATCTTCTATAACATCCTGCATGACCTAGGAAAGCACGAACTTCTTTTACATTTGTTGGAATAGCCAGTTTAGAAATCACTTCTATCTTAGCTTTATCTACTTCAATTCCTCTATTGCTGACCCTATGGCCGAGGACAATGCCTTCCTTTACCATAAAATGGCACTTTTCCCAATTCAACACAAGATGTGCTTCTTCACAATGTTTGAGGACCAGGGATAGGTGCTTTAGACATGAATCGAATGAATCTCCATATATAGAAAAACCATCCATGAAAGCCTCCATAATTGTTTCAGTAAGACCTATGAATATGGAAGCCATGCAATGTTGGAAAGTTGCGGGTGCATTACAGAGACCAAACGACATTCTTTTAAATGTGTATGTTCCGAATGGGCAGGTAAAAGTTGTTTTCTCTTGGTCATCTGGATGTATGGGTATTTGATAGAATCCAGAGTAACTGTCAAGATAACATAAATATTCTTGGTGAGCCAACCTTTCTAGGACTTGATCAAGGAAAGGCATTGGAAAATGATCTTTTTGAGTTGCCTTGTTTAATTTTTTATAATCTATGTACATCCTCCACCCTATGATTTTTTGGGTGGGGATGAGTTCATTGTTTTCATTCCATATAATAGTTGTTCCACCTTTCTTTGGGACTACATGCACTGGGCTCACCCATGGCGAATCTGATATCGGATAGATTATTCCAGCTGTGAGCAGTTTAATGACCTCACGACAGACCACTTCCTTCATATTTGGATTCAATTTCCGTTGATGCTCAATAGTAGGCTTGTGATCTTCCATCATAGGGATCTTGTGCATACACATCACTTGACTGACTCCAGTGAGGTCACTCATTTTATAACTGATGGCTTTCTTTCTTTCCCTTAATTCCTTCAGGAGTTTATCTTCTTGTTCAGCTGTTAGATCAGAATTTATAATAACTGGGCAAACTTTGAGATCGTCTAAAAACACGTACTTCGGTCCCTCGGGTAGGGGCTTCATTTCGGGATCCTCTGGTTTTTCACATGTTTCTTCTGTAGTTTCCATAGCTTTGTGTTCTTCACTAGTGGCTTCATCATCTTCTTTAGTAGAGTCGAGGGATTCGATGCAATCCTTTACTTGTTCGTCAATTGGTTCATCCACTGATGGGTTTGTTAGAGCAACTTCTAAAGGATCGTCTGATTCATGATGCTCTGGAGTAAGAAGTGACATTTGCTCAATGCAGTCAATCAGATAGACTTCTTCTTGCATACTTGGTTTTCTCATACTTTCAAAAACTTTAAATCCAAGAGTTTCTTTGCCTAATCTGAGCGGTAAGGTACCAGCTTCAACATCAATTAGGTATCTTGTAGTGGCGATGAATGGACGACCAAAGATGAGAGGATATCTGGCGTCTTCTTTTATGTCCATAATGACAAAGTCGCATGGAACATATGTGTCCTTGCCTACCTTGACTGGGACATCTTTGAGGATTCCTAATGGACGCTTTATCGAATTGTCTGTGAGCTGTATAGTCGTGCCAGTAGGAAGCAATTCTGCAAACCCTAGTCTTTTGCACAGGCTAAGTGGCATAATAGAGATGCTTGCACCGAGATCTGCCAATCCTTTCTTACATGAGTCGCCAATGTGACATGAAATTCCAAAGGATCCCATGTCTTTTTGTTTCTTGGGCATCTTGCTCAATATGATATCAGATGTAGTTGTCGCCAGTTTTACTGTCTCATACTCTTCGGTTATATACTTCCTGGTGAGGAGTGACTTTAAGTACTTTGTCCATGTTGGTATCTCGGCCAGAGCATCCAAAAAGGGTATATCAACATGAAGTTTCTTCATAGCTTCTTTAAACTTATTGAATATGGTATCAAGCTTTGTTTGTCTTAGATGAGCTGGAAAAGGTATACGAGGTTTGTACACAGGGATATCAGGTTATGGAGTCTTAGTTTCTTCATCGTCTTGAGCAGGCTTCTCAAAATTTCCTTTTTTTGACTTATCATCTTTTGATTGAGTCTCTTGTGTTGTTGAGTCTTGGGCAATCACAGGTTCATCCCCATCTGTAATAACCACATGTGTCTTTTTAGGGGGATCCGAATAGTCTTTCCCTGACCTAGTGGTGACTACCTTCAACTATTCAGGATGCTTAGGATTGTTCTCGGGTTGGCCAACAAAGACTCCAACAGGTGGTTTTATGCTAATTGTGAGTTGAGCTAATTGAGATTCAATAACCTTCTACTGAGCTTTTTGGTTAGCTATCATGGTTTGCTGAGTTTGCAACATCTTCTCAATGGTTGATAGCTTGTCATAAGGAGAAACTGGACCTGCTTGCTGTCCTTGCTGTTGATTAAGATTGTGGTATTGAGAGTTATTTTGGTAATTATTGTAGTTCCTATTTTGAAAGTTCCCCTTGAAATTTCCTTGATTCCCAAAATTCTATTGTTGATTATACTGGAATCCTGGTGGGCCTCTTGGTTGATTGTATGAACCAAATTGATGCGAGTTTACTGCTCCAGAGGGGTTTCCATATTGAAAACCGGGGTGATTCCTATTCTGATTTGGATTGTAATAACTTTGACCAGGAATGGTGTTGATAGCATTAAGATTTTCCTTCTGACCATTATCTCCTTGGCCACATACATTGCTCAGAACAACATCATAGAGAACATTGCATGATAAAGTGGAATGATCGGTGCTCTTACATGCTTCACAAATAGGGAAGAGGACTTGACCTGTTCCGGTAGTCGAGTGGGTGAACGTCCTCTTCCAATAGCAACAAGAGATGATTCAATATGGTCTTGCTTGGCAACTAAGAGTTTCAAGGTTTCAGCGATAGACTTGTACTTGGGAGTAGCTTCGACCATAGCTACTTTCAAAACTCCTTTACCTATAGATCTACCCCAATTTTCTTGATTTTCTTCTCCCAGGGTGACGACTCTCCATGCGCTGTCATAACTTTGACGCATGAAGTTTCCTCGAGATGAGGAATCGAGGAATCTCTTAATATCATCATCCACACCCCTATAGAAAATCTCAATGAGTTCGTTCTTGGGAATTCCGTGGTGTGGACACTTGTGTAGAAGCTCTTTGTATCTATCCCAAGCTTCAGCAAGGATTTCTACAGGAACTTGAGTGAAATTTGTTATTCGCCCTCTAATTTCATATGTGAGAGATGGAGGATAAAATTTTTATAGAAACACATTTTGTAGTTGTTCCCAGGTGGTGATGGGTATTTCACTTTGCAACGAATTGTACCAACTTATAGCTCTATCAGAAAGGGAATACTTGAAGAGACAGAGTCTAATCGCATCATCTGTGACTCCATTTTGTTTTGTCATGGCACATAGATCAATAAATCTCAGAAGATGTTCTTGGCTATCTTCTCCTTGCTTGCCATAGAAAGGGTTATTCTGAAGTAGGGTGATGCAATGCGCTCTTATCTCGAAATTAGTAGCGTTGATAGGAGGAGGTTGTACTGGATGATGAACATTTGCAGCTTTTGGGATTGAGAACTCTTTAAGATCCTTTTGTAGTTCAACTACTTGCACTGCTGCTTGTGCTGCTAGGATTTCTTGTTGAACGGCAGCCCTGGCTTCTTGCATGAGCCTATCTCTCTGTGCACTGATGGCTTGAGCCACCCTTCGGGCTACCTCTTCTTCTTAAGCCATCCTTGTTTGATTTTCTCTGATCTGATGATGAAACATTTTGTCTATCTCAGGATCAAAGCTCGCTGCTAGTCCGGGGCTGTCTGAACGGTGCATGCACTACGTCTTGGATTTTACCTGAAATCGAAAAGATTTTGAAGATAAGATCCACAAAGTAGAGTCAAATTCAATTAGATGGTTGATTGTTTCAAAAAGAAAAGGTAAAATCCTAAAGTAGTCTTAAGAGAACTAGATTTGACTAACTGATTCTGTTGTCCCCGGCAACGACGCCAGAATTTGACGTGGGATTTTATCGCACTAACAAACTCACTCGGGGTTGAAATCCCCGAGCTTTTACCAAAACCAAAGTGCAATAATACCACCCGCAAGAGGACGAGTCTTATCACAATATAGTTAAAGATCGAACCCAAAGGACAACGTTTTTAAGAATACTTGTCAGTCGAATCTAGCTCAAGTAAAACTAATATTTAGAACGATTGGTTGATTTGAGGTTAATTAAACTAATTGCAAGAAATTAAAAGCTAAATTAAATTTGGATTTAGATCAAATGATATGGAATCACCGGGATGGTATCGGGTTTCACCACCGCTATGCACGCAAGTACATCCAACTGCAAACAATCCAGGTAAGATATAACAACCCAAATAGAGCTGTTGCGAAACCCCCGATACGAGCGTTAGGTTCGCTTAAGCATCACCTTAGGCATCAGATGTCTCGTCACCAACCAGATCACTCACTTACAACTCCAAAGATACATAAATTTGACGAAGGTTGTGGACCCCTATACAGGCGTTAGGCACACAGAAGCATCACCGAAGGCTAGATGGCTCGTCCCCTCGCGGATCATACACTTACTACCTCAAAGAAATCTCATTCTATTTCTAGTTTGGGAGTCAACCGCATTAATCGATAAGCAAGCAGGTGAAAGATTTACAAACTAACATCAATGATAAAAAAAGACAATATGAAATCCAACTAAGGTTGTGGTCCTCCCTGAGGGATGTTTAGACCACAGATGTGTCACCATAGGCTAGATGTCTCGTCCCCTAACGGATCATACACTTATGACCTCAAGGAATCTTATCAGAAGTTCTCGTCAAAGAGTTGAACTTTGTAAACCGTCATTCTGTCCCACATATAGAAGATTTTGCAATATAGGAAAGAACAAGATGAAAGCAAGTAGATAATCAGCTTCAAATGTACCAACTTACAACGAAATGGAAAGTTATATACATTGCCATGGAGAGTTTAATAAGAGAACATGATTTGCATGGGCAGCGGGGCTAGTCCCCGCACCCCAGCAAAAAGGTACTACTCACTCATGATGTGAGAAACAAGAAGAATGAGAAAGAGAGAGAAATCTGCCATGAACTCGGTGCAGAAGGTAGTTGTAGGTCGGTGAAGAAGATACGACCTTCTATGTCGTGTCGGAGCAGATCTGGACGTGAATGGGAGATGCCAAGACAGATCAGACAGTCTCCCTCACTCCGTCTTCCTTCTCTCCTTTGCCTCCTTGGTTGCAACACAGACAGTAGGTGGAATGAAACTGGTGTGGACGACACTGGATTTGGATCGGACCTGTGTACAGGCAGCCTATCAGCATCCTGGAACCAATACCTCAAAAGGGGACCCTATAGTCCTATTTATAGGCACGGGGCTGGTCTTCACATTTTTGGTGTGTTTCCAGTCCAAACGGTTTGGTTGATATTTTTGCTCAAACGGTCTTGTAAAATTTGACCAAACGGTCTTGAGAAGCAAACGGTTTGGAAACCGAATGAGGCCATATGGTATTGAGAAGCAAACGGTTTGGAAACCGAATGAGACCAAATGGTCTTGAGCAGCAAATGGTTTGGAAACCGAATGAGACCAAACGGTCTCACAGACCGTTTGCCTATCAAACGGTCTTGTGCAAAAATGGGCAAACAGTCTTCGAGTCAGAGGCGAACAGTTTGCAGACCGTTTGATATCAAACGGTCTTCGATTCGATCAACGCCTCAGGCAAACGGTCTTGTTGCCTTTGCCAAATGGTCTGCTGCCTTTGCCAAATGGTCTGGCTCCATTCGATCTTGAGTTGGGCAGCGGCAAATGGTCTGCTAGGTCAAACGTTCTTGAGTTGTAGAAGTTCTCTGATCTTTTTGTAATACCAAACTATCTTCAGCCTTCATCTACAGGTGCAACAGCCTTGGGGCGACCTTATTTGGTATGCGAACCACCTCCATTCGGTCTTGCATTAGGGGCTGCAATTGAGTCCTTGTCAGAGGTTGAAGACGATGCACCACGGCCGTGGCGAGGCACCACGATCGTGGTGATGCTCCTGCTCCATGGTCGTATCACTTTACACGGGTGTGGTGGGTGTGTAATTTGCCTCTGATGGCATTGTGCCACGGTCATGGCGTGACACCATGGTCATGGTGAGGCTATAGCCCCACGACTGTGCCGCCTTGCACGGACGTGGCGGGTGAGAGCATGGGCACTGTTGGTGGTGCGCCACGTCCGTGGTGTTTCAAGCACGGTCATGACGGTTGGAGGCTTGGCACTATTTGGCGATGCGCCACAACCGTGGCGAGGAGAGCACGGTCGTCGCGATCATTTTGCTTCATGATCTTGATCTGTTGTTGCACGGGCTTGAGTTAGACTCCAAACGGTTTCTGTTGGTCCATCGGTTTTGAGACCGCTTGGGCTCAAACGGTCTTGAGACCGGATGGGCTCATGGAGAAGAACAAGAAAGAACCGCAAGCAGTGTCTCAAGGGCTGAATTGATGTTGTCTATCTATAAGGGATGGTCTTGAGACCGAATGGGCTCAAACAGTCTTGAGACCACATGGGCTCAAACGGTATTGAGACCGAATGGGCTCAAACGATCTTGAGACCGGATGGGTTGAATCGGCTTGGTTAGATCGATTGGTCAGAACTAAGGGTGAGGGAAGGTGGATCCTAGCTGATTGTTCAACTTTATCAAGACCTACATCAAATCAACATAATTTTTAGTTAAAATCATGATAATTGGATCAATCAAGTGATTATGATGTGCTTTGATGTTTTAATGAGTGAAATATGTAATTTTGAGTCAAAATAAGCTCAGGATGGAAATTGAATCCCATGATGAATATGCATTCATCAGGGAGGGAGTCTTGCCACACCTCACTCCTACCACCTTCTCTTCCCTGGATCTCAGCCATGCTCCATTGTGTGTGATCTCCTCTCTCTCCTAAGTCCTAGAACCACATAGAGAGACTGACATGGCTTCTCCTTGCCATACAAATGATCTATGAGAAGAAGGAGATTAGGGAAAGTTGCATGGAGCCGCAAAGGAGATGGGATGATTAGTTCTAATTTCTCCCTTGATCGGAGGCCTTCAACACCCTATCTAGGTGAAGGTATATCATGCACGGGTCTACAACTCATGCTTACAGAGGATGATATGCTCTTCATGAGAGTACATGTTATTCTCTAGTTCTTTCCTCTTCAGGACATCTCATGGATGGTAGAGGCTGGGTGCCTTGTATCGGATGAAGGCTGAGGGTTCCAAAAATCATCTTTATATACATATATAGGAGGAACCTCGACGGATACAACAAAAAAGGAAACGGGAGGAGGGAGAGAGATAAATGTATACCATGATCACAAGTATGGAAGGTGATTTGCTAACCACTGACTCCCATATTACCTTATTCTCACAATTCTTAACATAAAGTTACCAAAAGGATAACCACTCCTTCCTTTTCTTGGATTTGGCAACTAAAAGTCATAAAGGGAAGCACATCAACATATGGTACACTTTTGAATGATTTAATTCTTAAACCATTACGAAAGACGTCATGCCTTGAAATCTAGATTGTTGCTCTCTCTCTCTCTCTCATTCATATACTCTTTAAACACATTATCCTTACTTTGAGGAAACTCATTAATATTATCCCAATCTATATGTAACATGTTGGGTTTATTGGGATATCAACAATTTCTCCTTTTGAACATTTTCTTAAAACATTATCAATTATCCCATGATATATCCTTTTCTCCAAATTTTTAGAATCCTCTTCTTCCATTATTAGTTTCAAGTATACAAAGGTTAAATCGATATAATGTTATTTGATTTCTCGAATATTGTGTTGCCAATAATAGCTAGATAATTATTCTTTTAATTATTTACAACACCACGTATTTCTTTTCCCTTGAAAACTTAACAATTATTTCCTGTTTCACTTATTCATTATTGATAAAGTCATTTCTATTTATTTATGTGTAAAACATCTTATTTATTTTACTTGTGCCACAAGAACTCATGCCATAAAGGTGATTCTATGAATAATGCCATTAGAGAAATTACAAATCAATTATATAATACAATTTTACCAAAAATGGAAGATATAACATTCACCCCTCTGTAAAAAGAATTTTGTCCCAAAAATTCAAACATGGTAAGATTTAAGGTGAATGATTAACCCAACTTAATTGCAAACCTTAGGGTTAACAACCCTTATTAGATATCTTTAACATCCTTTGTTGATCTGCAAATTTTTCACATTATTACTAGAATTGGTACTTGAATTCAATTCAAGGAATATCCACATCCTTAGCATATACACGATATCATCCTTTGGTGAATACATTTTCATGTGTGATTTTAATTTCACTTGGTGACTACCCTTTCACCTAGGTTTCCAACCTATTGTTCATTTATTTTCACATAAGGATGAGGTAACACCTCAAACACTTGGTCATGTTGTTAAGTTCAACTTAAGGCATTCATTCTCATGCCAAATTTACCCCACCTCTCTCCCTCATAATGAGATGAAATAAGCACTTGAATGCATCCCAAACACAAAGTTCATCTCATTCCAAGGGTAGAGATGGTATATCCACACATTACCAATTTATATTTTATATTGAATCATTCTCAACTTGACTCTAAACCATACATACTTTTTGTAATTCCATAATTCTTATATTTCATGAATTCAAGTTCTTTCTTACTCTTGAGTTGGTACACAACTCCTTTCATTATTACATGACTTCTTATATGTTTTATATTTACATCTCACGTATTATGAGCCTTTCCCACTTCTTTGAGGTCTTTAGGGGTATAGGTACTCTTGGAGTGATCTCATCCTTATGCATCTAGGTAGTTCCTCTGACATTCACCCATTAGGACACATGATCATCATGAAGGTAGCTAATCTCTTATTTCATGGACCTTGGGCAAACCTACTTGTTACCTCTTGACCAAGGGTCTTATCCATTCAGGGCACAATCAACTCCAAATCCCATCGGTCCTATGTACCTTTTATACACCCTACTTGACCTTAAGATTGACTTAGGACTCTACCCTTCCTAAGGGTTTCTTTGAGATGTAACACTTTAACCATTTTCAAGCTCATAATTTTCATATGTAATTCTTTAAACGCAATTTCCTCCATCTCTTATAATACTCATTATTCACTTTATGTCCCCTCACTGGACTTATGGAAACATTTCATGGAAATATTTCTTTTAAGATTCAACCGTATACGGTCAGCCAGTTCCATAGAGACCTTTCTGATGTCCATCAGAGATGGCATACTTGGGTTCAAAGAAGCATACTCAATATATGTGCTTTCATCCTTTATATATCATGGTTACCTCAATCTTTAAATCAAATTCGGTCAACTTACATGTCTAGGGAAGGTCCTAACCTAGGGTGCCTTCATGGCTCAGGAGGAAGTTAGGCTCTCTAGCGACAACTAGACTCCAAGGTCTAAGGTTTTGCCTCCCACACATGTCCTTCACCCACTCTTGGATTGACCCACCCCAGGATGGCACACTAGCCCTAAAGGTTTCATATTTTCATCTTTATGCATTGTTGTATTATTATAAATTCTCAACCCTTGTTTGTTCAATCTTTGGGATACCCTCTCATTGGGTTTGTCCATGCAATGGACTTGGACCACCTTCCCCTTCAGGGGCTTGGTGCTTATGTCAGTCTTCTTCTCCAGGGGCTTGACCTTTCCCTCCAGGGCTTGGTACTATGTCGTCCTTCCCCTCTAGGGACTTGACCTTCTGTTATCTTCCCCTCTTGGGGATTGATCGTTCATGACCTTCCCCTCCAGAGGCTTGATCTTTCCATAACCAAACTTCCAAAGATAGCATGTGGGGTTCGAGAAAGCTATAATTGGATTTTTCATTTTCATATATATGACCATTGGTTACTTATGATTATCATGTATATACTCATGTATTTTTTCTAACTTATCAATTTATTCTCTATGGGACACTCCCTCTCTGGACTATTCATGTGGGGAACCCTCTCTCTAGGGACAGTCCCTGTAGTGGACATCATGCATAAGCATCGACCCAATCACCTATCATTTTAGTGGCAATCATACATAGGCATTTGACCGAGGTGATTATCTTTTCTGTTCCAGATCACCGACCACCATAGAGACCATTCATAGGCCCCCTTGACTCAAGGTGATTAGATAGTCCCGATCATACATCCCACATGTATTGCATACATCCATCAGAGTTAGTTGAGCAAGTTATATTATATCACATGTTGTTCATAAGTTTCTTAAAACTTTTCTTATTAATGCCTTGTTCCACATGCACACATGCATGGCAAGTTTAGTCACTTAACTCATTTATATTCATATTCTTTCACATGCATCCATCATACATGGGTTACCAGAACATTGATATTCTCTCTTTCCTCTTACCCTAACTGGATTCGTGTGGGTAGGGTACTATATCACCACACAATTCATATTTCTCATGATTAGGTTTTTAGGGTTAGGGTTAGGGTTAGGGTTAGGGACTACTAAAAAAAAAAACCTACACCCTACCTCTTAGTGTTTTCGATGTTTCTTAACCCTCTAGAGTTTTCATAACTCACCCTAGTTCCAACTAGAGTTTACTCTTGCAACCCATTAAATCAATATTTCAACATTTCATATACATTATTATCTCCATATTACATGTACATTATTATTTCCTCATTACATGTACATTTTATTTTGCGGAGGTACCTTAATCCTACTTCTTCTCAAAAACCCAAACTTGAGACGAGGAGAGAAGTTCCTTTTAGGATTTATTAAGTAAGACGATGAGAAGTGCTCAAAAGAACAAGAAGAAACCCTAAAGGTATTTTACTTCAGGCAAAGACTTGCGAATTTGGCCAGGAAGGAGGCACAAATCAAGGAGTCCTCATTGGATGACTAGTAGTATAGAGGAAAATTTTTCCATCCCCTGATCGTGGTCCCTTCTAGACACCATTGTCTTTATAAATTGCCCTAATAATTCCCTCATATTTCTAAAGATTACTTGAAATTATAAACTATTAAATATTATTTAACAAATTTTGGGGCTCTGATACCAAATGTAACAACCTCACTTTTAGTGCCCCCCAATTAAGGAAAGACCTTAAAGTTGATAGTCATTACCTATATTCCCAAGGATCCAGATTTAGCAAATAATAAATAGTAGCAAATAATTTCATTTATTCCAGTTATTGTTTACAAAATTTTACAATGATATTTATCATGAAACTAATACATGTTGAGAAGAAGTAACTATATTTATAATGCTCCTTTAACTTATCTTTAATGATTTAAGGTAATTTCCATCTGGTTTATCACATGTTGACATCCTCATAATTAACATGCACCTAAAATATCGACAAACAAAATGTGGTCAGCATATTTCTATACTGGTATGTGGGTTCATCCAATAATCACAAGAACATATAATCAACCATCAGTGATTTTCACATAGGAACATGTATTTTCTTTCATATTCTAACCCATATCTGGTATATTATCTCAGTTGTATCCACTATCCATCATTGCACTTATGTGTGTTACCCTTCGATCAGTGTAACTAGGGTTTAGAATATCATTATTTACTTTATTTGATACTCATACAGACTTTATAATTTGCATGATATAAATAAACATCCAATAGATACCATTCATTTGATCTTCGAGAAACCTCAGTAAATGTCAGAAGTCGATACATGTAATCATAAGTATAACCATGTAGCTTACCCATACAGAATATTTCAGGTATACTTTATGCAATCCATAACATCAAGAAAATCATGCAATCCACATTTTAGTCTGCATGAATATAAATCCTAAAGTGTCACTAATCATATTGATCACACTAAAACCCTATTCAGCCCTAATATAGGGTTTTAGGGTTTTAGGTTATGATGTTGTTTGGGTGGTTATTGATCGGCTTACAAAATCTGATCATTTCTTGCATTTTAAAACCAATTACAAAGTTGTGGATATGGCTCAGTTGTATGTTGAGTGGATCGTACGCTTGCATGGAGTACCTGAGGTAATAGTTTCTGATCGTGACCCAAAGTTTACTGCTCGTTTATGGGGTCAGATTCAGGAGGAGATGGGTACTGACTTGCGTTTCAGTACTCCTTACCACCCGTAAATTGATGGTCAATCTGAGAGAATAGTTCAGATTCTGGAGGACTTGCTTTGTGCTTGTGTGATGGATTGGGGTGGTGCATGGGATTGGTATCTGCCATTAGCTGAGTTTGCTTAAACAATAGCTACCAAGCTAGTATTGGTATGTTACCTTTTGAAGCTCTCTATGGTAGACCATGTCATTCAATTTGCATTGGGATGATGTCGGTGAACGTTCTCTAGTGAAGACCGATGACATGCAAATGAAGATAGAAAAGGTGCAACTAATAAAGAAACGCATGAAACCTGCTCAAGACTGACAGAAGATGTATGCTGATAAGAAGAGGTCTGATGTTAACTTCCTAGTGGGTGACTAGGCATTTCTGAAGATCAAGCCTATCCTTTCTATTGCTAGATCTAAAGTTAAAGGCAAGTTGAGTCCCCTCTATGTTGGACCATTTGAAATCTTAGATAAGGTTGGAGATGTTGACCTAGGTGTCGCATATTGCCCATATTTTGATAATGACTTAACCATTCCACTCATATGTATCTAACATTTCTAATTGAGATCATTGCAGACATTAGATACAAGAAAATAATCAAAATTCACTCAAAGCTACTCTCCCGGCACATGCAAAACATGTGACTTTCACCCGCTTTGTAATATAGCCCTTAGAGGCTTAGAGCAATTTTTGTAATCACTTAAATTCATGTTTTGCATTGTATCTAAGATGGATAAAATGATTGGAACTCAAAAATCCATCATTTATACAGTTTTTGGAAATTCCAAAATACCCCTTAACAGGGATTTTGTCGGCCGAATTACAAACTCGGCCGATCCATGTATTGAGGAATTTTCTGGGCTGTCGGCCGAGTTTCAATGCCAGGAAACTCGGCCGATCCACTGGTCAGTCAAAACCAAAGGAAGACTGATCGGTCGAGTTTCCCCCTGGAAACTCGGCCGACAGATTCCCTGTTGGTTTTGTCACCTAGTGTGTCGGCCGAGTTGCCTTTATTGAAACTCGGCCGATCGAACTGTACTGGAATGCAGAAAAAGCAATTCCAACCGTTGGAGGAGTTGGTGGGACTCAAAATAGATCCGTTGCAAGTTGTAAAACGGCTAGTTTGTGCCACTTAACTCACCCAACCTCAAAGGGACACCCTCAACTATAAATAGGACCTCTTGGACTTCATTCCAAGGTTGCTCATTCACATATGCTTGGTCCTAGCCTTAGTTGAGTGGTTTCTAATCCTTTGAGCCCCTTTCTCTCTCTACCTTCAATGCAAAAACGTGAGTAAGAGTGAGTTAGGATCCCTTTGTAAGAGAGCTACCATTTGTTCATTGTAAAGCTCTCCATCTTCATTCTCCCACCTCCATTCCATAATGAAGATTGTTTGAAGCTACTTCTCCGAGTGAAAGAGGAGTTGCTGCTGTTCTTCTCCGAGTGAAGGGGAAGATGTGTTGCTGATCTTCAAGGGTGAAGATTGATCGTTGCTCCAGCTCCCTTGGTGGAGGGAAAACGTGAGCAAGCTCTCCGAGTGAAGGAGAGGTGCAAGGCGAAGGGCAAGCAAGATAGGTAATTCCTTCAAGGCCGAAGACCAGAGCAAGAGTGGGTAAGTCCCTTAGAGAAGGCGGAAGACTACTTGCTTGGTGGGTAAGTCCTTGGTGAGGTAGAAGATCTTGGCTTGTTATATAAGACCTTGGATGGTTGGTTGTTGTAGCTTGTAATCTTATTTTTGTGAGAAATATAAGAGCCTCAAGTTACAAATCCTAGAGCCTAACCAACTCTAGGTAGTGGACTGACTTGATCCTAAGTTTAGGACGAGGAACCACTCTAAACCACCTGTCCAAGTGCATGTTTATCCATATCTCTTACCCTTGCTATGAATGCTAGCTTAGGACATCAAATTACTGTTTTGCTTCAAATTACACTCGTAATATAATTTGGTGGTTTAATCTATCTTGTGAAGTTTGTGAAGCTCTATTCAACCCCCCCCTTCTAGAGCCCATTGATCCAACAGGAGATTGTGCATACCGCTTAGCCTTACCTCCTTCCTATGATAAGATTCATAATGTGTTCCATGTCTGTATGCTAAAGAAGTATGTGAAGGACTCTTCTCATGTGCTTACTGTTGAGCCTTTGGAGATACATGAGAATCTGACCTATGAAGAGCTACCTGTGAAGATTCTTGACTCCCGAGTAAAGCAGTTGAAGAACAAAGAGATTGAGCTGGTAAAAGTTTTGTAGAAATATCATGGTATGGAAAAAACCACTTGGGAGTTGAGAGATGAAATGTTACGTACTCACCCTTCTCTTTTTACTTGAGATTTCGAGGATGAAATCCTTTTAAAGGGGTGAAGTGTTGTAACATAATGAATCTAATATGTAATCCATGTAAACCTTTTTCCCAAGTTTTCCTCTCATTTCTATCCTTTATGTCATTTATGTTTAATTAGTGGAATTTATAGTGGTTTAGTGAACATTTATTCACTAATTGTACCAATATAAGGGTTTATGCACAAATACCTCAGTGAAAGCTTAATTACCATAATTAAGTGACATAAACCTTAATATAAATTTTTTATATGATTTGAAAACATAAAATGAGGCAAAGTTTCAAATTTGGTTTGATTTGGATGTTGTTTGTGCAAGTTATGCAATTTTAGGTACATTTTGGACTTTTATGCAATTTACCCAATTGGGAGGTTTTCTTTGCAAATTATCAACTGAATTTTAATCCTTAGATATTCCCTTACCATTAATGAGATTTGAAACCATTGGAGAACCTAGTTTCACCTTGATTTGATGGTATTTCTTTCCAAGGGCATTATAGGGATTACCCTCTTTATAAAGATGCTTATCTTTAAAAGCTATCAACCAATGGGGTTATTTCTTTCTTGAGAAATGGTGGGGATGGCCTAGAAGGATCTGTGGGCTCTTAGGACCGACTTTTGATATGCATGAAGCATCTATGATCTGTCTTCTTGCATGGCCATCAAGCCCTAGGCTAAAGACACATGGAAAGTCCCTTAAGACACATCATGCTTCACCTCTTTCTATATATAGCGATGTATACCCCTTCCCAACTCACAATTCGAAAACTCTTGCTCTCCTTTTCTTTCCTCTAGCCTATATAATAGTTCCTTCTGTATTTGTCCACGAAGTTGCTGTCCCAAGGTAATAGAGGGAGCCTACCTTGGTGAAGAAGGCTCCTAGGGCTTCCAAATTGCTCTATTAGGGTTTCTAAAGCTCCTCCTTGGTGAATTCGACCAAAACTAGTAAGTTTCCTCCCTTCCTTTCCTATTTTCATACTGTTAGTCTTCCTTACACCTTGTTATAGGTTGGAACCATGACCATACATGGTATAACTCCACCTAAAACCCTAAAAAATCTCATCTCCATGCTCTTTTGCTAGGGTTTCCACCTCTAAAGTGGAGAAGGTGATCTTTGCTCAAGAAAGGAGCTTAGCTTGGAGCAACCATACCTTATAATCTCGGGATAATTTCTGTTTGAACCTTCTTACATTCCTAGAGGCAAGTTTTGTTAACCCCCTTCTCATATATTGCTTAGTACATGCTTAAAACCCAAGCTTCTATGTTGATAATCGATGATTTCCATCTCTTTTTACCATGTTCTTCTAAGGATTTGGTTTCTTGCTATTTTATCTTCTCTAGAATCTTTAGTTTGGTTACCTAAGAAACTTTAAACCTGATCTTGGGTCAAATGGTGTTTTATCCCTCTCCCTCTCTCTGTAATTATCTCAATCGGTTTGATGATGTGGCAATTTCCTATTGGTCATTATTGCAAAATTCATATCTTCTAAACCGCTAATCCAAATTTGACAAATAAATATGTTTTGAAATTGGAAAATTAATCTCTATCTAATAAAAATATTTTCAAGGTATGATTTCATGGTTTGACGAAGGATGATTTTTGTGAAACGAATTTAATGCATAAAATCCATAAAAATTACATCTTAATCATCATAACTCCAAAATTAACATAAAAATATGTTTTCTTGATAAGGAAAACCTAATAAGTTCATTGGTGATATTTTCAAAAGCTAAATCCGAATTTTGCTAAAAATATCTAAAATAGGGTTTCTATATATTAATGTGCACTATGTACTCTAATACATTTTAAAACATTGAAAATAGGCAAAGTGGAACTTGGACTCAATTAAAGTGGTGAAAGTTAGAAATTGATATCAGTAAGAGAGGTATGTGCATTCTTTACACCCTATGTTGGTATAATTGCAGCCCAACCCTATATTTTCCTAATGAGGCTTAAATGAACCCTAAATATTCTATTCTTGAATCCTAATGTTGTTCATGCCTCAAATTAGATTATAATTTCTTCTTGTTTGGGTCTTATACCCCACTTCCATGATTATTGAATATTATGACTAATCTTGCCATGACTACTTTTCTAGCATGTGGATTTATGTTCTATTTAATTTAAAGTAGCGGTACTTATGTACAACCACCCACAGAGGGCATGTAAATAATCTCCCTGGGGAATGTCTTATTCTCCCCATAATATGATAGGTGACTGGGAATGTCTTATTCTCCCCTCACCTAAGGTTAGAGGTCCGGTAGGTGCCTCAACCCTACTTAGTTAGGTAGGCATAATTATCTTACATGCAAATCCTTTTTGATATAATTGTTAATGGCAAGTTTATTTTGAATATAGCCTCATATTCTTGTTATCTTCATCATATGATGAACCCTAGCCTATTTTTATTTGTTGTACTTATCCTGATATCCCAGATTAGTTTTGTAACACATACCATGTTTTCTTTCCCCTTTTGCTGGGTGCTTTTCCAACCACCCAGGTGCTGGTGCTGAGCAAGGAGAAGGACAAGTTTGAAGAAATTCATCTCAGGAGTAGATCTCAAGCTATATGAAAGGATGTCTAGGTTGCTATAGCTAGATCCTTTTCTCTTATCTTTTTCTTTTGGGAACAATCATGTAATGAACAATGAAAGCCATGTTATTGGGATAGTACTTTTATTTCCGCTGCTATTGACATTTTGTAATGTATCTGGTGCATGCTTATTTACTTGGAATATTATACATGCATCCCTCAGTATCTTTTATCTTTCTAAAAAGATGGATGTTTTGTATTTCCTTTAAATTTTAGTAAGGAGGTGATCCCACCTCTTTACAACATGGTATCAGAGCCTTTAGGCAACAATTAGGATATGAAGTTGAAGCAAAGGTGTCTAGAATGGATCAGGGTTTCGGGGGCTGGAAATATTTTCCTCCGCACCACTAGCTTGGTTTACGAGGACTCCCATGCCTATATGATACCGACCTGGCCTGAGATGATACGAATTTCCCAAAATAGTATGATTTTAGTCAATAGAATTCTAGATATTCTTTTCTCATCTATGCTTCTATTCGTTTTCATCTATGATTCAAATACTCCTGGGAACTTAATATGTTAACCCTACCTTTCAGGATAGGTGACTTGTTCGATAGTAGGAACAAGGGAAAGGAGTCAAACCCTAATGACTCCAATGAGGGAAACACTCCTGTGACTCCTATCGGCCATAGTATGGTC
This sequence comes from Alisma plantago-aquatica, assembly GCA_963693085.1. Classification (NCBI taxonomy): domain Eukaryota; kingdom Viridiplantae; phylum Streptophyta; class Magnoliopsida; order Alismatales; family Alismataceae; genus Alisma; species Alisma plantago-aquatica. Next base: position 813,045,947 of record OY856411.1, read on the forward strand.
AATCTTACTACTCCGGGCACCCCCTCCTTCACACCAGAGCAAGAGTTGGCAATGCTGCGCCAGATGCTCTCCACCATGATGGGCCAGCTCCACACAGTGGCTGCCAATGCCAACAAGCCGAGGGAGTTCACCCTCACTGACTTCATAAAGATGCAACCATCCTACTTCAAGGGTGAAAGTGAACACAACATGGTGGACAAAGCTGATGACTGGGTGTTGGCTTTGGATCGAACCTTCGAGGGTATGGTGTGCCCTCCTCACCAGAAAGTTTAGTTCGTGACATATGTGCTGGATGGACCGGTGCGTGTCTGGTGGAATGGTGTCGTCCGCACTCGAGACACCTCTACCATGGAGTGGGACCAATTTCCGAAGCTCTTCAGGGAGAAGTACATCTGTCCTACCTTCCTGAGGAAGAAGGAAGCTGAGTTCTATAGCCTTAGGCAGGGAAGCATGAGTGTGGCCGACTACATCCAACGGTTCCTACTTCTGGAACGCTATGCCACTGACCTTGGAGCTGAAAGAAGGGAAATGTTGTTCTTAGAGGGCATGAACTACCAAGTGGGCCGAAGTCTTGTTCTACAACTTCCACTCACCTTCCAGCAGATGGTGGATAAGGCCCTGGCCATCGAGTCCTACCCAGGATTCCAATCCTATGGACACAGTAATAGTTATAGCAACAACAAGAGGAAGAACCCTACCCAGAATGAGAATCACAGACGTGATCGGTGCGATTGGTGCTCTCGCCACCATCCTCCAGGAGATGTCCTATCAAAAATGCACCTGCTCGTAGAGACAACCGACCTCCTCCGACCTGCCACGAGTGTGGCCAAGTTGGGCATATCTGACCACCTACCCCCGTTTCCAGCAAGGACAGAATAATGCCTACAGCCAGAACAGCCAAGGCAGAATCCGCCTCTGTAGAATAATAACAACAACAACAACCAGAACCCGAGGCGACCGACAGCGGAGAGGAGGAATGGGAGAGTGTTTGCTCTCAATGCGGAGGAAGCAGGCGAAGATAATGAAGTTATTGAAGGTACATCTTAATATGCATCCTATAAAGGCATTGTTTGATTCTGGCTCATCCAATACCTTCATATCATGTCAGCTTGCTTCTATGTTAGAAATAGAATCTGAGTATATAGATCATATATTAGATGTAAAAAACCCTAGTGGTAAGATCTGCTCTTCGTATCTCCAAACTCTGACCATGGACCTCTGTATATCTGGTATAATGTTTCCCTCAGATTTCATCTTGCTAGACATGACCGCCTTTGATGTCATCCTGGGAATGGATTGGTTGAAGAGGTATAAAGCTGTTTTGTTTTATGAAGAATCAAAGGTTAGTTTATCACATCCTTTTGAGGGAAGATTGTGTCAAGGGTAGGAAGCGAGAAGATCGAAAATTTGTTATCTCTTCTATCAAAGTTGAAAATCTAGTCTCGCAAGGGTGTAGAGCTTTCTTAGCCTCTATAGTCCTCGAGACTACACTTCTTTCTCTCGACCACATAGATGTGGTGAAGGAATTCCCAGACGTCTTTCCCGAGGAGTTACCTGGTTTGCCACCAACTCGGGAGGTGGAGTTCTCCATCGAGATTGTACCCGGAACTTCACCAATATCGAAGCCGCCTTACCGCTTGGCCCCTTCCGAGCTTGCCAAACTGAAGAAGCAGCTAGAAGAGCTTCTCAACATGGGCTTCATCCGCCCCAGTGTTTCACCCTAGGGAGCCCCTGTCATGTTTGTGAAGAAGAAGGATGGTTCGATAAGGATGTGTATGGACTACCGCATGCATAACCAAGTGACGGTGAAGAACCGTTATCCTTTGCCTCACATCGATGACTTGTTCGACCAACTAAAGTCAGCCACTGTGTTCTCCAAGATGGATCTGCGAAGTGGCTACTACCATATGCGTGTGAAGGATAATGATGTACTGAAGACGACATTCAGAACTCGCTATGGGCATTACAAATTCGTGGTCATGCCTTTCAGCTTGACAAATGCCCCTACTGCATTCATGGACTTGATGAACTGAGTGTTCCGCCCATACCTTGATAAGTTTGTGGTGGTGTTTATCGATGATGTTTTGGTTTATTATCAGACATTAGAACAACATCGCGAGCATCTACAGATTGTACTCAACACAATATGAGAAAATCCACTCTATGCAAAATTCTCAAAGTGTGAGTTCTGGATAAAGGAAGTGATGTTTCTGGGTCATGTGATATCTTCTAGACATATAGTTGTTGATCCTACAAAGGTAGACGTTGTGACTAAGTGGAAAGCTCCAAAGAATCCCTCAGAGATCCATAGTTTCCTTGGCTTAGCAGGTTACTATCAAAGGTTTATCAAGAACTTCTCTGAGTTGGCCTTGCCTTTAACCAAGCTGACGCGAAAGGAGGTCAAGTTCTCTTGGACACCAGAATGTGAGAACAGTTTTCAGAAGTTGAAGAAGAGCTTGACTTCTCTTCCCGTGCTTGCTTTTCATGTTGAGGGCATACCCTATGTCATCTACATCGATGCATCCAGACAAGGCTTAGGGTGTGTTTTGATGCAAAATGGAAACGCGATCGCCTATGCTTCTTGACAGTTGAAACCTAATGAAGCTAATTGGCCTACACATGATTTGGAGCTTGGTGCCATAGTTCATGCTTTGAAGATCTGGCAACACTATCTCTATGGTGAAAAGTTTGAAGTCTTTTCTGATCACAAGAGTCTGAGATATTTGTTGACTCAGAAGGATCTGAACTTGTGAAAACGTAGGTGTATGGAATATCTTAAATATTATGACTTCACCATTACCTATCATTCGGGTAAAGCAAATGTCATAGCTGATGCTTTAAGTCACAAGAAGGATGTTGTTTGTGCTGCTTTGAGATGTTCAGTATGGGAAAACCTTGAACATGTGGCTAGTTGGAGACCTCAGCCTGTTGAATTAGTGGATGAAGACAAGTTGTGTGTTTATATGGCCAGCTTGACCGTTACACCAACCTAGATCTCAGAAGTCATGGCTACATAGTTGGAGAGTTCTGAGCTCGAGGAGATGAAAGCTTTAACTGAGAAACCAAAATCTGACTTCTCTATCGGAGTGGATGGTGTTTTTCACCTCAAACAAAGGTTGTGGATTCCTAATGTTGGTGATCAGAGACAGAAGGTTCTGAGCGAAGCTCATGGGTCCAAGTACACTATTCATCCTGGCACAACAAAGATGTATAAGGACTTACAACGAAGCTTCTGGTGGAAGAACATGAAGAATGATATAGCTCTATTCGTCACGAAGTGCTTGACATGTCAACAAGTCAAGATCGAACATCAACGACCTGGTGGTCTTCTTCACCCTCTTGAAATTCCAGAATGGAAGTGGGAGAAAATCACATTGGACTTCCTTATTAGTATCCCCAAGTCTAGGAAAGGTTATGATGTTGTTTGGATGGTTCTTGATCGGCTTACAAAATCTGCTCATTTCTTGCCTTTTAAAACCAATTACAAAGTTGTGGATATGGCTCAGTTGTACGTTGAGTGGATCATACGCCTGCATGGAGTACCTGAGGTAATAGTTTCTGATCGTGACCCAAAGTTTACTACCAGACTGACAAAAGATGTATGCTGATAAGAAAAGGTCCGATGTTAACTTCCTAGTGGGTGACTATGCATTTCTGAAGATCAAGCCTATCTGTTCTATTGCTAGATCTAAAGTTAAAGGCAAGTTGAGTCCCCTCTATGTTGGAACATTTGAAATCTTAGATAAGGTTGGAGACTGTGCATACCTCTTAGCCTTACATCCTTCCAATGATAAGATTCATAATGTGTTCCATGTCGGTATGCTAAAGAAGTATGTGAAGGACTCTTCTCATGTGCTTACTGTTGAGCCTTTGGAGATACATGAGAATCTGACCTATGAAGAGCTACCTGTGAAGATTCTTGACTCCCGAGTAAAGCAGTTGAAGAACAAAGAGATTGATCTGGTAAAAGTTTTGTGGAAATATCATGGTATGGAAGAAACCACTTGGGAGTTGAGAGATGAAATGTTACGTACTCACCCTTCTCTTTTTACTTGAGATTTCGAGGATGAAATCCTTTTAAAGGGGTGAAGTGTTGTAACATAATGAATCTAAGATGTAATCCATGTAAACCTTTTTCCCAAGTTTTCCTCTCATTTCTATCCTTTATGTCATTTATGTTTAATTAGTGGAATTTATAGTGGTTTAGTGAACATTTATTCACTAATTGTACCAATATAAGGGTTTATGCACAAATACCTCAGTGAAAGCTTAATTACCATAATTAAGTGCTATAAACCTTAATCTTACTTTTTATATCATTTTAAAAAATAAAATGAGGCTAAGTGTCAAATTTGTTTTGATTTGGATGTTGTTTGTGCAAGTTATGCAATTTTAGGTACTGTAACATCCCTGACCTGGGTTATGAGCTAACCCTAGGTGTTTTGCCTAATTATGTAATTAGATGCTTGTGATTATCTTTTGGTATGTAATTAAATCTCCTGAGGAACATATGTTTCTATTTCTGTCCTGTTTGAACAATATTATAGTATTGTTTTGTAATACAGGGACCTATGTGCAAATTACCCGATTAGAGGGGTTAACTTGCAAATTGCACATGTTAAGATGTTCCTCTGATAATGAGACATCATAAGAATGAATATGATGAAGTATGATGGATTCTCCAAGCTTGGGAATCAAGATGCAGCTTGTGGAGCAATCTTTGTGCTTAAAACCCTAATCTTGGTGTGAAGTGCAATTTACCCGAAACATGGGGTGCAACATGTAAGATACACCTTCTAGAGTATCTCTTATGACTCCTGACATCATTTACAGTAAAATGATGAAGAAGGCACTTCATTTGAATAATCAAATAAGAAGGATAACCCTTGTAATTAAATAACCAAGTTGTATGCTAAATGACCCTTCAGTATGTGCAACTTAGTAAGAAGTTGGCTTTCCTTACCTTTAGACCTTGGGTTTAAGGTGAGTTTTTACCTAAGTATAGGAGAAGGGACGTGCCTAAAGGAGAGAAGGACCTAGATGAGAAATCAAGAAACTAGTTGTCCTTATGTTGAAATTGTGCCCAAAGTATATACACCCCTTTCTTTACAAACCAAGGAACCATTTCCTTCACTTTTCTTCTTATCCCCTTGCTTAAATCGACTAAGGGCAGGGCTCTGGATCAGAGGAGAACGACCAACCAGTTCTAGGTAAGAATTGACCATCATCTAGCTTGGATTTGTGGAGGAAATCATGTGCAAGGTTGGTTTGCTAGTATTTCTTATCCAGTTCTTCTTTCTAGCCATCCCTTCCAACCAATTCTTGGAGAAACGACCTTGGCCGACATGTGGAGCTCAGGACTCCATTAGAGCTTGGAATCTTGGATCTCTAAGGATGAATTTAAGGCGGGTTTTATAACTCTAAACCCTTATGCTTTGTTATGCATCTCTTTTTCTATGTGATAGTTGCTAGTTCTTCTTTTTCCCTATCCTCCCTTGCACTCTTGCAAGAAAAATCGTGAAGAACAAACCTTAGTCTCAAGGTAGAAGATGATGGGCGTGATTACCAAGGTAACATTATCAAACGGTCTCCCACCTTTGTTCTAAACGGTTTGCAAAACCGTTTGGGACCAAACGGTTTCAAAACCGTTTGGACTCATGCAGTTTGCAAGACCGTTTAGATTCAAATGATTTCAAAACCATTTGGGAGGTTTGACCAAGTGTTGACCATTTGAGGGTCTGCTGGACACATTATGAATTAATCACCTAAAAAGAATCATTAACTAATTGCAAGTAAATCTTAAGTTGAAGGTACTTTAATCACCTAAACCCTAATCGGGTTCAATTGTTGTTTTCAATGACCACTTATGTTGAAGTTTGGGTTGAGTGGCCCAAACGGTTTCAAAACCATTTGGGGATCACTGAAACGGTCTCAAGACCGTTTGGTGATCACCCAAGACCGTTTGGAGGTCTAGGGCTAAGGGAATTTGATCAATTGAGTGTCCAATCATCATGGGTTGTTGAAACAATCAAAGTTCTAATTTGGTGACCTAATTAGGGTTCAACCCTTAACAAATTGACTTTGTTTTTTATGGAATTTGGGAAAACGGTCTCAAGACCGTTTGTAGGATATCCAAAAAATCCCAAGACCATTTGGGGCCAGGCCATGGCCCAATTGGGTGATAGTTGATGGGTTCAACTTCAATTAGATTCATGTTGATGGATGTTGATGGTTGATCGATTTCAAACCCTAATTCAATTGGTACCAACCCTAATTGGTGACCAATTTAGGGTCAATTGAGTGTCAAATTGGTTAAGGATTAACCTAATTACCTTAATTGATAAGTGGCTAACAAGTATGAGATCTATTGAGGGGTTTGACATTGAAAACCCTAACCAATTGCAAGTGTTGATGCACTTTTTAGGTCCATGCGGTTTTGAGGTCTTTGGATCAGACGGTCTCAAGACCGTTTGGGGGAAAACGTTCTCAAGACTGTTTGGGACCAAACGGTTTCAAAACCATTTGGACTCATGCGGTTTCCAAACTGTTTAAGGTCATGCGGTTTCAAGGCTGAATTGCTCAAACAGTTTCAAAGTCAACCTTGACTAAACATTCAACATGATCAAATAGTTTCAAGACCGTTTAAGGTCAAACGGTCTTGAGTGTGATCTTGTCCATGCGGTCTTGAAGGTCAAAGGTACCAAACGGTCAACCCATCCAAACGGTTTCAAAATCGTTTGGAGGTTGAAGTGTGAAAACGTTTGGGGACTTTTAGGGTCAAGAATGCTTAATAATTTGAAGGCTTAGATGGTCCAATGGTTGATTAATCTAAACCCTAATAATACCTAAAGACATTAAGAGGTTAAGTAATTAGTAGATTGACCCATGTTATGGTTAATGGTGAACATTACTAAAGTAACCTTGAAGGGTTCAAGTTGACAACATCCCTTGATCAAGCAAAACCCTAATGACCATGATGGTGATAACTTGGCTTCTGTTAATCAAAGTTGACTTGACCTAACCTAATCTAGACTGATGTAAACATCATCTATTAGTGAGAGGAGAGAGAAGGCTCCTAATATGAATGAAAGTCAAGTAAAATACCTTCAATATGAATGAATGCACATGATTAGGGTATGATCCTTCATAGTGAGATCATAGACATCCTAATTGTGATAATTGATGAATCTTAACCTAATTTGAAGGCATTAATGATGATAATCTTCATACATGATGAGGCTATGAGCTCAATTTACTATGAAGTGAATATAAACCCTAATTCTAGGGCAATACCATGTAAAATGAATAGTAAACCCTAATTGAGGGTGATATGATGAAATGTACAATAAACCCTAATTCCAGGTCATACTTTTAAGTATGAATCTTCATGATTGAAGTATAAGTTGAGGAATCATTACTCCTAATCATAACGAAAGGGATTGAATAACCCTAATTGATATTAATAAGGGAACCTAGCCTTAGTGAAAACATGAAGGTACAACCCTTGATTTGAAAGGTTATTTTGCTTTATAAATTGCCGATCTGGAGATGAATTGTTTATTATTATCAATTGAATTAACTATGCAGGTTCTTATAAAGAAGTTATCATAGCCAGGTAAGGGTTATGATATCATATTCACTGAAAGCATGTTATAAGCTTTATGAATAGTGATATATGTTGTGTTGCCTAGTTTATGTGGCAACATATGAGATTAATGGGCTGTAAGAGCCATGAACAACATCAAGGTCATGTTGAATAGATGACTTATGATGATTTAAGGGTTTGAACACCCCTATTCTTGAATCATAGTAATGAAATGATTAATAATTGATATCCATATGATAGATGATGTGAGTTAAACTTGATACATTTAGTATTCTTCTTTTATAGCAGTGTTTTAATAGTTAAATGCTTGGACACATGCTTGATGCTAAAAGAATGCTGAAATGTACCTAAATAATCAAGTATAATCATATCGTGTAGAGCCCTGATCATAGATCCATCATTGTCAGAAGCTAAATGATGGTGAAACAGGTTTTCCTAAGGGAACTCCTGGATCACATACTTTTGAGTATGTGGGGGATTATGGACGCGAATATCCTTACGTCCTAGTGTAGGAATTGATGTAAGATGTACTTTAATCCATCAACCCTTCACTATATGTTTATGCCGGGGTGATGTTACCTTAATCTCCCGAGGGAATCTTTAATACCGCATCAATGAGAGATAAACAAGAGATCTTTTGATGGCGAAGAGAGTACATAATGCCACTATGACTTTAATAGCGAAGTGTTAAAATACCCTGGTAAGCTATTGTAGCAGAGACACGAGATGTCCTGCATGTTAATCCCCACACTGACTGAGGAAGATGAGGTCATAAGAATCCGACTCTTTTGATGACCTATGTATGATACCGATGTGACTTAGTAGTGATCGGTTGGATTATGAGCGGTATACCTCATCTCCGCAGGGCATAATAATGTTTGTAAAACATAATCAGCCACGTAGCATATCTACTAGGGTTGAACTACGAGGAACAATGATTGAAGTTACATTGTTTATAAGTGTTCTAGTTAAGTAACTAGTATACATGTTCTTCATATTCCTTATTGAAATGATTGCTTAAGTAGAAGTTGCTTTACTTAATATCAAATCTGCTGTTGAATGTCTTAAAGCTTATATTGCTTATGTTATCCATTCCTTGCTATAACAAAGTTTCTGGCGGAGAGTTATAACTCTCGCTGGGACAATTATTTAAAATTGTCTCACCCCGTAGGTTTCAACTTTTTAGGTGGACGTCGAGGACGAATGAACCAATCCGAGGGTGAGCAGTACCTGCAGCAATAACACCAGGGGCAGCAATGAATCTTAGGTGGAGATACTGATTGTCGAGTTCTGTAGATAGTTTGTCTTATGTCGTCTCTGTACTCTCAGGTCCTAGGAGTCAGTAGGTCTAAGATTTTGGCTGTAAGCCTCGTGATTTTGTTTATGGATGCATATGATCACTCGAGAAGTGATTTCATAAGAGATGTAATGCTAAAACATGATGTAAACTGTTTATCTTGTTTCTTATAAAGGAGTTTTATGATTTAAAGATCTTTTCTTGAAAAGTTTTAATTTCTAGTGATTTTTCATAATTCCGCTGCCAGATAAATAATCACTTCCTCTAAGTTTACCTCGTGATTTACAAATCAGTTCGTCTCAATTAAGTGGTATCAGAGCTCTAGGTTCGCTTAGTCTACAGAGACATATGACTTAGGGTGTCGAGTCTACTCTCGGTGTTTTCCAATATATCTAATAGTGTCTACTGCTCCTCAGGAGAAGAAGATAAGTAAGGATATCTAGACCACACGAGGAGTATGTGGCAGAGAGTAGTGTCGCTGCACCCCGAGAAGGTGCAAGGAACCCAGAGATAGAGCAACCTGTACCTGAGCCACCCCAGTTTAACCTAGCTGACATGGAGAACTCAGCTGTTTAGACTATGTTCGGGCAGTTTATGACTGCCATGACACACATCACAGATAGGATGCCCATGCCTGCACCTAGGGCACCTTCCCAGTCATAAGGACAAGGAATCAACAAGACGTTCGAACGACTTCGCCGAGTCAGAGCGACTGAGTACTTCAGAACGGCTGACCCTGCAGATGCCGACCTATGGTTAACCGAGTTAGAGAAGGCCTTTAGAATCCTGAACATCCCAGACGCTAAGAAGGTTAGACATGCTATCTATCTTCTCAAAGGGAGTGATGGTCACTGGTGGACCATGGAAGAGCAGAAGAGGCCTGGTGTGGAGGCTACACAGGAAGTCTTTCGACGGGAATTTGTCAATAGATATTTCCCTAAAACATTCCTGGATAAGAAAATCTCTCAGTTCGAGATATTAAGGCAAGGTTTGATGAACATTAGCGAATACGAAGCTAAGTTCATGGAGTTGTTGCGGTTCTGTCCGCACATGGCGACCACCGATGAAGAAAGGATTAGGTGGTTCGAGAAAGGGTTGAACGCTGAGTTGACTACTCCCGTGTCTACCCTAGAGAATCGGGAAAGGTTTGCTACCTTCGTTGAGTCAGTCCAAAGGATAGAGAGATCCGTAGCTGAGAAGAGGCAAACCCATAAGAGATATACTCAGTTCCAAAGATCTTCATCTAGAGACTTCAAGAAGCCTAGATTTTCTGCGCCTACACCACCACCTAGACCCAGTGCTCAGACACAGTGGACACCGAGTAGAGGTAGAGGACGAAGCCTACCGCTACAAGGGGCTCACAGCTCAGCATCGATGTCGGTCATAGGACCACCTAGACCACAACAACAAGATAGAAGTTGCTACATATGTGGAAAGATGGGGCACCTGATGAAGGACTGCAGAGCTAGACCAGCGAATGTAACCCAACCACAGAGACATAGTCAACAAGGATCACAGAGGAGACAGTTTCAAGGAGCAGCTAGAGGATGTGGACAAGCGTCCCAAGCTGGATCGTCAGCACCAAATCAACCTCAGGCGACGACAAGGTTCTATGCCATGAACCCACCTGATGCAGTGATCAACCCCCGAGTTGTAGCAGGTCAGATGGAGTTGTTATATTCTGATATGTCTACATCCTATGTTGTATCTATTTTGATAGATCCGGGTGCTACACACTCCTTTATCACTCGAAGAGTGATTCGTAACTGCAATATGATAGTCAGTTATAGGGCAGATAGCCTGTTGCTAGAGACTCCATTGAGAGGGTTTGCCGTGTTGCAGGAGGTATGCTCTCCCTGCATCCTCTTCTTTTCTGATCATCACATTCAAGTGGATCTTATACCACTTGAGATGCAAGGATTTGATATAATCCTTGGGATGGATACCTTGGAAAGGTATAGGGTTGTCTTGGATTGTGAATCCAAGCAGGCTGTGTTTGCTGATGAAAGTGACACTTGGATCTTTTAAGGAGAGAGAAAGATTCTACCCACATGTCTTGTGTCAGCTATGGTTGCTAAGAAGTTGATGAGGCAAGGATGTTATGCATTCTTGGCCCATGTGGTAGATACTACCATGGAGAGTCCTAACCCTGTTGAAGTTCCTGTAGTTAGGGAATTTGAAGATGTATTTCCCAAAGAACTTCCAGGTGTGCCACCGCCTCAGGAAATTGATTTTGAAATCAATTTGATCCCAGATACACAACCTATAACACAGACACCGTATAGGATGGCACCTGCTGAGATGGAAGAACTCAAGAAACAACTGCAAGAGTTGCTTGAGAAGGGTTTCATCCGACTGAGCACTTCACCTTGGGGTGCTCCGGTCCTCTTTGTTAAAAAGAAAGATGGATCAATGCGGTTGTGCATTGATTACAGACAACTAAACAAAGTAACAATAAAGAATAAGTACCCTCTACCGAGAATTTATGATCTCTTTGACCAGTTGCGAGGTGCAACCATCTTCTCAAAGATAGACTTGAGGTCAGGATATCATCAACTCCGTATTAAGGACAATGACATACCCAAGTCTGCCTTTAGGACCAGGTATGGTCACTATGAGTTCACAGTTATGTCGTTTGGACTAACGAATGCACCAGCTGCATTTATGGAACTCATGAATAGGATCTTCCGACCTTTCCTCAATCAGTGTGTTGTTGTCTTCATAGATGACATTTTGATCTATAGCAGAGATGCTCAACAGCATGAACAACATCTTCGTCAGGCTCTAACTTTGCTAAGGGAACATAAGCTATACGCTAAGTTTAGCAAGTGTGAGTTCTGGTTGCCGGAAGTATATTTCCTTAGACACGTGATATCTACCTCGGGTGTTCGTGTTGACCCTAAAAAGGTAGAATATGTTCTACAATGGGAACAACCGAAGACACTGACGGAGATTCGTAGTTTCTTAGGGTTGGCTGGTTATTACTGAAGGTTCATTAAGAACTTCAGTTCCATAGACTTACCCTTGACTAAGTTGACCCGGAAAGATGTTCCTTTCGTTTGGAGTGATAAGTGTCAGCAATCTTTCCAGTTGTTGAAGGAGAGGTTAACAAGTGCACCTGTACTTGTGTTACCTGAGCAGGGCAAAGGATACATAGTTTTCTGTGATGCCTCCAAGAATGGACTCGGATGCGTGTTGATGCAGGATAAGCAAGTGATTTCTTTTGCTTCCCGACAACTTAAGAAACACGAGGAGAATTATTCGACACACGATCTGGAGTTAGCTGATGTGGTTCATGCCTTGAAGATCTGGAGACATTATCTCTACAGAGAGACATTCCAGATTTTCACTGATCATAAGAACCTTAAGTACATCTTCTCTCAGCACAAACTTAACATGAGGCAACGTCGCTGGATGGAGTTAATCAAAGACTACGATTGTACAATTGATTACCATCCAGGGAAAGCCAATGTGGTTGCAGATTCTCTGAGTAGGAAATCAGCAACGCCAGTAGTAGATAGAGCACAAATAAACTCCTTAGTATGCTCTAGGAGAGATATGCTTATCTCCTTAAGACAAGACAATGTATAGTTGAAGGCATCATTGTTAGCCGGGTTGTTGGCTGAGATGCATATAAAACCTACCCTAAGAGAGAAGATTAAGGAGGCACAGCAAATTGATGCTACAGTTCAGCAGATCAGATCGGAGTATGGTGATGAGAAACGAGATGGTTTCCATGACTCTGATGACCAAGTAGCATGTTATCATGGGAGAATGATAGTACCGGATGTAGATAACTTGAGGAAGTTAGTCCTGGAAGAAGCTCATTCTTTGATGTATGCCATGCATCCAAGAAGCACCAAGATGTATCGAAATTTTGATATGTATTGGTGGCCTGGAATGAAGAAGGATGTTGCTGAGTTTGTGATGAGGTGTCCGGTTTGTCAGCAAGTTAAAGCTGAACACCAGAAACCTACAGGAACAATGCAACCTTTACCCATACCATAGTGGAAGTGGGATCATGTAACTATGGACTTTGTTGTTGGTCTACCCAGGACAAGCAAAGGACATGATTCCATTTGGGTAATAGTTGATAGGTTGACAAAGACAGTGCATTTCTTACCTATCAAAACAACCTATTCTGCTGAGAAGTTAGCACAGTTGTATGTTCAGGAGATAGTGCGACTGCACGAAGTTCCAGTCACTATAGTTTCAGACAGAGGTCCTCAGTTTACGAGTCATTTTTGGGAACGACTGCACAAGGCTTTAGGCACCCAGTTAAGGTTTAGTACAACCTTTCATCCATAGACTGATGGACAGTCAGAAAGGACTATACAGACCTTGGAAGACTTGCTGAGAGCATGTGTTCTTCAATTTACAGGGAGTGGGGATCTGCACCTAAGCTTGATAGAGTTTGCCTACAACAATAGCTATCAACATAGCATTGACATGGAACCTTATGAAGCTTTGTATGGTAGACGTTGTACATCACCCCTATGTTGGTATGAAATCGGTGAATATCAGCTGTTAGGTCTTGATCTTGTGCAGCAAACCACAGAGAAGATCAAAGTAATACAACAACAGATTAATACTGCACAAGATAGGCAGAAATCTTATGCTGATAGACGTCGTAGACCCTTAGAATTCTAGGTTGGAGACATAGTGTATCTCAAGGTCTCACCTTGGAAGGGAGTTCTGAGATTTGGAAGGAAAGGAAAGTTAGCTCCTAGATTTATGGGGCCTTATCCAATCATTGAACGGGTTGGGAAGGTATCCTATAGACCTGAGTTACCACCAGAGTTACAGAGGTTACACCCTGTGTTTCACATTTCTATGCTGAGGAAATGTCACCCTGATACAGAGTCAGTTCTACAACCTATGGAGGTAGAATTGAATGATGATATAACTTATGAGGAAGGACTAGTGTCGATCCTTGATAACAGAATTAAAAAGCTGAAAAAGAAAGATATAAGTCTTGTGAAAGTCCTCTGGAATCATCGTGGTGTTGAAGAGGCCACATGGTAACTAGAGGAAGAGATGAGAAGGAAATACCCTGCTCTTTTCTCTTAATATGTTGTCTTGATTTTGGGGACGAAATCCTTGTAAGGGGTGGATAATTTGTAACATCCCTGACCTGGGTTATGAGCTAACCCTAGGTGTTTTGGCTAGTTATGTAATTAGATGCTTGTGGCTATCTTTGGGTATGTAATTAAATCTCCTGAGGAACATATGTTTCTATTTCTGTCCTTTTTGAACAATATTATAGTATTGTTTTGTAATACAGGGACCTATGTGCAAATTACCCAATTAGAGGGGTTAACTTGCAAATTGCACATGTTAAGATGTTCCTCTGGTAATGAGACATCATAAGAATGAATATGATGAAGTATGATGGATTCTTCAAGCTTGGGCATCAAGATGCAGCTTGTGGAGCAATCTTTGTGCTTAAAACCCTAATCTTGGTGTGAAGTGCAATTTACCCAAAACATGGGGTGCAACATGTAAGATACACCTTCTAGAGTATCTTTTATGACTCCTGACATCATTTAGAGTAAAATGATGAAGAAGGCGCTTCATTTGAATAATCAAATAAGAAGGATAACCCTTGTAATTAAATAACCAAGTTGTATGCTAAAAGACCCTTCTATATGTGCAACTTAGTAAGAAGTTGGCTTTCCTTACCTTTAGACCTTGGGTTTAAGGTGATTTTTTACCTAAGTATAGGATTAGGGACGTGCCTAAAGGAGAGAAGGACCTAGATGAGAAATCAAGAAACTAGTTGTCCTTATGTTGAAATTGTGCCCAAAGTATATACACCCCTTTCTTTGCAAACCAAGGAACCGTTTCCTTCACTTCTCTTCCTATCCCCTTGCTTAAACTGACTGAGGGAAGGGCTATGGATAATAGGAGAACGGCCAACCAGTTCTAGGTAAGAATTGACCATCATCTAGCTCGGATTTGTGGAGGAAATCATGGTGCAAGGTTGGTTTGCTAGTATTTCTTATCCAGTTCTTCTTTGTAGCCATCCCTTCCAACCAATTCTTGGAGAAACGACCTTGGCCGACCTATGGAGATCAGGACTCCATTAGATCTTGGAAGCTTGGAGATCTAAGGATGACTTTAAGGCGGGTTTTATAACTCTAAACCCTTATGCTTTGTTATGCATCTCTTTTTCTATGTGATAGTTGCTAGTTCTTCTTTTTCCCTATCCTCCCTTGCACTCTTGCAAGCAAAACTGTGAAGAACAGACCTTAGTCTCAAGGTAGAAGATGATGGGCATGATTACCAAGGTAACTTTATCAAACAGTCTCCCACCTTTGGTCTAAACGGTTTGTAAAACTGTTTGGGACCAAACGGTTTCAAAACCATTTGGACTCATGCGGTTTGCAAGACCGTTTAGATTCAAACGGTTTCAAAACCATTTGGGAGGTTTGACCAAGCGTTGACCGTTTGAGGGTCTGCTGGACACATTATGAATTAATCACCTACAAAGAATCATTAACTAATTGCAAGTAAATCTCAAGTTGAAGGTACTTTAATCACCTAAACCGTAATCGGGTTCAATTGCTGTTTTCAATGACCACTTATGTTGAAGTTTGGGTTGAGTGGCCCAAACGGTTTCAAAACCATTTGGGGATCACCCAAACGGTCTCAAGACCGTTTTGTGATCACCCAAGACTGTTTGGAGGTCTAGGGTTAAGGGAATTTGATCAATTGAGGGTCCAATCATCATGGGTTGTTGAAACAATCAAAGTTCTGATTTGGTGACCTAATTAGGGTTCAACCCTTAACAAATTGACTTAGTTTTTTATGGAACTTTGGGAAAACGGTCTCAAGACCGTTTGGAGTAAGTCCAAACGATCTCAAGACCGTTTGGGGTCAGGCCATGGCCCAATTGGGTGATAGTTGATGGGTTCAACTTCAATTAGATTCATGTTGATGGATGTTGATGGTTGATCGATTTCAAACCCTAATTCAATTGGTCCCAACCCTAATTGGTGACCAATTGAGGGTCAATTGTGTGTCAAATTGGTTAAGGATTAACCTAATTACCTTAATTGATAAGTGGCTAACAAGTATGAGACCGATTGATAGGTTTGACATTGAAAACCCTAACCAATTGCAAGTTTTGATGCACTTTTTAGGTCCATGCGATTTTGAGGTCTTTGGATCAAACGGTCTCAGGACCGTTTGGGGGCAAATGGTCTCAAGGTCGTTTGGGACCAAATAGTTTCAAAACCATTTGGACTCATGCGGTTTCCAAACCGTTTAAGGTCATGCGGTTTTAAGGCTGAATTGCTCAAACGGTTTCAAAGTCAACCTTGACTAAACGGTCAACATGATCAAACGGTTTCAAGACCATTTAAGGTCAAATGGTCTTGAGTGTGATCTTGTCCATGTGGTCTTGAAGGTCAAAGGTACCAATCGATCAACCCATCCAAACGGTTTCAAAACCGTTTCGAGGTTGAAGTGTGAAACCGTTTGAGGACTTTTAGGGTTAAGAATGCTTAATAATTTGAAGGCTTAGATGGTCCAATGGTTGATTAATATAAACCCTAATGACACCTAAAGACATTAAGAGGTTAAGTAATTAGTAGATTGACCCATGTTATGGTTAATGGTGAACATTACTAAAGTAACCTTGAAGGGTTCAAGTTGACAACATCCCTTGATCAAGCAAAACCCTAATGACCATGATGGTGATAACTTGGCTTATGTTAATCAAAGTTGACTTGACCTAACCTAATGTAGAGTGATGTAAACATCTATATTAGTGAGAGGAGAGAGAAGGCTCCTAATATGAATGAAAGTCAAGTAAAATACCTTCAATATGAATGAATGCACATGATTAGGGTATGATCCTTCATAGTGAGATCATAGACACCCTAATTATGATAATTGATGAATATTAACCTAATTTGAAGGCATTAATGATGATAATCTTCATACATGATGAGGCTATGAGCTCAATTTACTATGAAGTGAATAGTAAACCCTAATTCTAGGGTAATACCATGTAAAATGAATAGTAAACCCTAATTGAGGGTGATATGATGAAATGTATAATAAATCCTAATCCAGGTCATACTTTTAAGTATGAATCTTCATGATTGAAGTATAAGTTGAGGAATCATTACTCCTAATCATAATGAAAGGGATTGAATAACCCTAATTGATATTAATAAGGGAATCTAGCCTTAGTGAAAACATGAAGGTACAACCCTAGATTTGAAAGGTTATTTTGCTTTATAAATTGCCGATATGGTGATGAATTGTTTATTATTATCAATTGAATTAACTATGCAGGTTCTTATAAAGAAGTGATCATAGCCATGTAAGGGTTATGATATCATATTCACTGAAAGCATGTTATAAGATTTATGAATAGTGATATATGTTGTGTTGCCTAGTTTATGTGGCAACATATGAGATTAATGGGCTGTAAGAGCCATGAACAACATCAAGGTCATGCTGATTAGATGGCTTATGATGATTTAAGGGTTTGAACACCCCTATTCTTGAATCATAGTAATGAAATGGTTAAGAATTATTATCCATATGATAGCTGATGTGAGTTAAACTTGATACATTTAGTATTCTTCTTTTATAGCAGTGTTAACTGCTTGGACACATGCTTGATGCTAAAAGAATGCTGAAATATAACTAAATAATCAAGTATAATTATATCATGTAGAGCCCTGATCATAGATCCATCATTGTCAGAAGCTAAATGATGGTGAAATAGGTTTTCCTAAGGGAACTCCCGGATCACATACTTTTGAGTATGTGGGGGATTATGGACGCGAATATCCTTACGTCCTAGTGTAGGAATTGATGTAAGATGTACTTTAATCCATCAACCCTTCACTATATGTTTATGCGGGGTGATGTTCCATTAATCTCCCAAGGGAATCTTTAATACCGCGTCGATGAGAGATAAACAAGAGATCTTTCGATGGTGAAGAGAGTACATAATGCCACTGTGACTCTAATAGCGAAGGGCCAGAATACCCTGGTAAGCTATTGTAGCAGAGACACGAGATGTCCTGCATGTTAATCCTCACACTGGACTGAGGAAGATGTGGTCATAAGAATCCGACTCTTTTGATGACCTATGTATGATACCGATGCGACTTAGTAGTGATCGGTTGGAATATGAGCAGTATACCTCATCTCCGCAGGGCATAATAATGCTTGTAAAACATAATCAGCCGCGTAGCATATCTGCTAGGGTTGAAGTACGAGGAACAATGATTGAAGTTACATTGTTTATAAGTGTTCTAGTCAAGTAACTAGTATAAATGTTCTTCATATTCCTTATTGAAATGATTGCTTAAGTAGAAGTTGCTTTACTTAATATCAAATCTGCTGTTGAATGTCTTAAAGCTTATATTGCTTATGTTATCCATTCCTTGCTATAACAAAGTTTCTGGCGGAGAGTTATAACTCTTGCTGGGACAATTATTTAAAATTGTCTCACCCCGTAGGTTTCAACTTTTTAGGCGAACGTCGAGGATGAAGGAACCAATCTGAGGGTGAGTAGTACCTGCAACAACAATACCAGGGGCAGCAGTGAATCTCAGGTGGAGATACTAACTGTCGAGTTCTGTAGATAGTTTGTCTTATTTTGTCTCTGTACTCTCAGGTCCTAGGAGTCAGTAGGTCTGAGATTTTGGCTGTAAGCCTTGAGATTTTGTATCTGGATGTATATGATCACTCGAGAAGTGATTTCATAAGAGATGTAATGCTAAAACATGATGTAAACTGTTTATCGTCTCTTATAAAGGAGTTTTATGATTTAAAGATCTTTTCTTAAAAAGTTTTAATTTCTAGTAATTTTTCATAATTCTGCTGCCAGTTAAATAATCGCTTCCGCTAAGTTTACCTCGTGATTTACGAATCGGATCGTCTCAGGTACATTCTGGACTTTTATGCAATTTACCCAATTGGGAGGTTTTCTTTGCAAATTATCAAATGAATTTTAATCCTTAGATATTCCCTTACCATTAACGATATTTGAAACTATTGGAGAACCTAGTTTCACCTTGGTTTGATGGTATTTCTTTCCAAGGGCATTATAGGGATTGCCCTCTTTATAAAAATGCTTATCTTTAAAAGCTATCAACCAATGAGGTTATTTCTTTCTTGAAAAACGGTGGGGATGGCCTAGAAGGATCTGTGGGCTCTTAGGACCAACTTTTTATATGCATGAAGCCTCTATGAGCTGTCCTCTTGCATGGCCATCAATCCCTAGGCTAAAGACACATGGAAAGTCCCTTAAGACACCTCATGCTTCACCTCTTTCTATTTATAGCCATGTATACCCCTTCCCAACTCACAATTCAAAAACTCTTACTCTTCTTTTCTTTCCTCTAGCTTAGATAATAGTTCCTTCTATATTTGGCCATGAAGTTGCTGTCCCAAGGTAATAGAGGGAGCCTACCTTGGTGAAGAAGGCTCCTAGGGCTTCCAAATTTCTCTATTAGGGTTTCTAAAGCTCCTCCTTGGTGAATTCGACCAAAACTAGTAAGTTTCCTCCCTTCCTTCCATATTTTCATACTGTTAGTCTTCCTTACACCTTCTTATAGGTCAGAACCATGACCATACATGGTAAAACTCCACCTAAAACCCTAAAACAACTCATCTCTATGCTCTTTTGCTAGGGTTTGCACCTCTAAAGTGGAGAAGGTGATCTTTGCTCAAGAAATGATCTTAGCTTGGAGAAACCATACCTTATAATCTCGGGACCATTTCTGTTTGAACCTTCATACATTCCTGGAGGCAAGTTTTGTTAACCCCCTTCTCATATACTGCTTATTACACGCTTAAAACCCAAGCTTCTATGTTGATAATCGATGATTTCCATCTCTTTTTACCTTGTTCTTCTGAGGATTTGGTTTCTTGCTATTTTATCTTCTCTAGAATCTCTAGTTTGGTTATCTAAGAAACTTCAAACCTGATCTTGGGTCAAATAATGTTTTCTCCCTCTCCCTCTCTCTTTAATTATCTCGATCGATTTGATGATGTGGCAATTTCCTATTGGTCATTATTGCAAAATTCATATCTTCTAAACCGCTTATCCAAATTTGACAAATAAATATGTTTTGGAATTGGAAAATTAATCTCTATCTAATAAAAATATTTTCAAGGTCTGATTTCATGGTTTGAAGAAGGGTGATTTTTGTGAAACAAATTTAATGCATAAAATCCATAAAAATTACATCTTAATCATCATAACTCCAAAATTAACATAAAAATATGTTTTCTTGATCAGGAAAACCTAATAAGTTCATTGGTGATATTTGCAAAAGCTAAAAATCTTTAAAAATAGGGTTTCTATATATTAATGTGCACTATGTACTCTAATACATTTTAATACATTGAAAATAGGCAAAGTCGAACTTAGACTCAATTAAAGTGGTGAAAGTTAGTCATTGATATCAGTAAGAGAGGTATGTGCATTCTTTACACCCTATGTTGGGATAATTTCAGCCCAACCCTATTTCCCTAATGAGGCTTAAATGAACCCTAAATATTCTATTCTTGAATCCTAATGTTGTTCATGCCTCAAATTAGATTATAATTTCTTCTTGTTTGAGTCTTATACCCCACTGCCATGATTATTGAATATTATGACTACTCTTGCCATGAATACTTTTCTAGCATGTGGATTTAGGTTCTGTTTAATTTAAAGTAGCGGTACTTATGTACAACCACCCACAGAGGGCATGTAAATAATCTCCCTGGGGAATGTCTTATTCTCGCCATAATATTGTAGGTGATTGGGCATGTCTTATTCTCCCCTCACCTAAGGTTAGAGGTCTGGTAGGTGCCTCAACCCTACTTAGTTAGGTAGGCATAATTATCTTACATACAAATCCTTTTTGATATAATTGTTAATGGCAAGTTTCTTTTGAATATAGCCTCATATTCTTGTTATCTTCATCATATGATGAACCCTAGCATGTTTTTATTTTTTGTACTTATCTTGATATCCCAGATTAGTTTGTGACACATACCATGTTTTCTTCCCCTTTTGCTGGGTGCTTTCACAACCACCCAGGTGCTGGTGCTAAGCAAGGAGAAGGACAAGTTTGAAGGAATTCATCCCAGGAGTAGATCTCAAGCTATCTAAAAGGATGTCTAGGTTGCTATAGCTAGATCCTTTTATCTTATCTTTTTCTTTTGGGAACAATCATGTAATGAACAACGAAAGCCATGTAATAGGCTTAGTACTTTTATTTCCGCTGCTATTGACATTTTGTAATGTATCTGGTGCATGCTTATTTACTTGGAATATTATACATGCATCCCTCAATATCTTTTATCTTTCTAAAAAGATGGATGTTTTGTACTTCCTTTAAATTTTAGTAAGGAGGTGATCCCGCCTCTTTACACTCCGGCTCCTCAAATCCTACTCCATCATCCTTCCATCACGATGGTTCTGCTCAGGCCGATAGGGAGTCACTGCCTCTGTCCAATCTACACTAGCGATGACCGAGCTCAATCTTCTAGCACTTCATTAGCTGTAACTACCACCACCATGGACGCATACACCACCTAAGCTCTACGCTTTTGTCTCCTTCTCCAGTCTGCAAGTAGTGTGTCGCCATTGTCGCCATCTCCTTGGATCACTAGTTGGGGAGGGAGTCTTTCCATGTCTCACGCCTACCACCCAGACTTCCCTAGATCTCAGCCAGGCTCCACTACATGCAATCTACTCTCTCTCCTAAGTCCTGGAACCACACAGAGAGTCTGCCATGGCTTCTCCTTTCCATGCTAAGGATCTATGGGTATAAGGAGATTATGTAAAGTTGCATGGAGTCATGTAGGAGTCTGGATATCGGAGGCCTTCAATACCCTATCTAGGTGAATGGATATAATGCTCGGGTCTGTAACTTATGCTGACGAAGGATGATATAATCTCCATGAGAGTATGGGTTATTCTTTTGTTCTTGCCTTTTCGAGACATCTCATTGACGGTAGAGGTTGGGTACCTCATATCATATGAAGGCTGAGGGTTCCAAAAATTATCTTTATATACATATCTAGGAGGAAAACCAACGGGTACAACAAAGAAGGAAATGGAAGGAGGGAGAGAGACAAATGTATACAATGAGCACAAGTATGGAAGGTGATTTACTAACCTCTGACTCCCACTTTACCTTATTCTCATAATTCCTAACATAAAGTTACCAAAAGGATAACCACTCCTTCCTAATCTTGGATTTGGAAACTAAAAGTTATAAAGGGAAGCACATAATCATATGGTACACTTTTGAGTGATTAATCCTTAAACCATCAGAAAAACTTCATGCCTTAAAATCTAGATTGTTCCTCTCTCTCTCATCCATATACTGTTTAAATCCATTATCCTTACTTTGAGAAAACTTGTTAATATTATCCCAACCTATGTGTAACATGTTGGATTTTATTGGGATGTCAATACTTTCTCCTTTTGAACATTTTCTTAAAGCATTATCAATTATCCCATGATATATCCTTTTCTCCAAATTTCTAGAATCCTCTTATTCCATTATTAGTTTCAAGTATACAAAGGTTAAATCGAGATAATGTTATTTGATTTCTCAAATATTGTGTTGCCAATAATGGCTAGATAATTATTATTTTAATTATGTACAACACCATGTATTTTATTTTCCCTTGGAAACTTAACAATTATTTCTTGTTTCACTTATTCATTATTCATAAAGTCATTGCTATTTATTTATGTGCAAAACATCGTGTTTAACTTGTTCCACAAGCAGTCATGCCAAAAAAGTGATTCCATGAATAATTCCATTGGAGAAATTACAAATCAATTATATACATTTTATCAAAAATTGAGAATATAAGAGTGATATTGAAATCAATGTTGAAGGAAATGATACCTAGACTTAGATGACATATCCAAATATAATGATAATGGTAAATGAGACCAATTTCTTACGAATGTTAATGAAATCACATTAGTGTGTAATGCCAGATCATTTTGGGTGAATCTTTTCCAAGATTCGGTAAAATTTCTTAAGCTGGTTCTCTAAATCAAGGTATATTTTATCCGCCTATTGACTGGACCAGTGGTACTGAACTTGTTTTTACATATGTATGCTTAAATTCATGGATTTATATACTTTCTTGAGCTACATGTTCCCTATGATTAATACATTATTTTCTTTTTATATGTTGAACAAACTTGAAAACATAGTTACAAATTTGCGTTATACAACATTATGGACCTGCCTATATTATCAAGATAAGGACACAAGGCTTAGTGTTTTACTGAATTTACCTAACAAGGGAAGACCATGTTGATATAAGGTCTAGCTCTTGGAAATGTCCTTGAGGTCCCTTATGAATAAATTTACTCTTGATACTTAATCTTGTACACCATCATGCTGAAAGATGATACATGCTTATCTTTGTCTTAAATGTCCCTCGTGGTCCCATTCCTTGGAGAAGCTGGTCAAATGCCTAATTTTGATTATTGGTCTAACAAAAATGCACTTAAAATACACTTATATGTTAAAAAAGATGTATTTATTATTGTTTCTTTCTTTCTGTTCATTATATTAAGCTTTGGTCAAGAAATATATGTTCTCATAAACCTATACTTTACATGTTTGCATAGCATACTCAACAAAGTTGTATTTATGTGTACCCATTTTATGATTTTAAGTAAGAACTACACCATGATAACATTACTATGATTGTTTCTTCCTCTCTATCCCATGTAGATTGTTGATGCCAATGACATCCTTCACTTTTCTAGCAAGGATTTGCAGTGCTTTTTCATTTCTATATCCTAGTGACAAATCATAGACATGTATGCAGAAAATCATTTTATTAAATATAAGATTTGTCGATTGATTCCTACTAGCTATCTCATTCATCAAAAGAAAGTCTCTATCAAAGTTTCGATCACCCAAAAAACTATTCCTATCTGTAAAGACAAATTCTTATGGTATAATATTTATAGAATTGCATCAAAATATATAAACAAATCCTTTTACAATCATGTTTTTCATCAGAGTCGTGAAAGCTTTACATAAAATTAGGTATGGATTCCTATTTACTCTTCAATAGTAGGAAACTCATGCATATCTATTCTAGCTCTTCTTTCATCACTTGTCCATGAATTCCCAGAGGAATAAAACCACACATGGCCCCAAGAAGGGAAACAAAGGTCAACAAAACTGGTACAAGATTGATATTTGGAAACTTAAATAATATAAACCTATTTACAATGATTTTCATGACAAAATGTGATCGATAAACAATATGGGAAAGTATCAAAAGGGTAACAATGGGTTTTAAATTTCTGTAATATTCAATATCCAATTTTTTGAACTAGTCATTCAATTTTTCAATAGATAGCACATGACAATGTCTAGTTATTGGGGGATCCATGTGTTCTCTCTTATAGAGAACGAAACACACCATCAATATACTAAGAGACCCTATGTCCTTTAATTCTGTGCAAAGGTGTGGAAGCGTAATTCCACAAAACTAGGAACATTAACCTACCCTTTTTTTATATTTAACTATTGTGCTACTATTTCCTAGGAATAAGTGTTCGTGGGATTCTAAGGATGTATGGTAAGGCATAAAATAAAATTTTGGCCAACCAACCTATCTGCATACAATCAATGAGGGAAGTTTCCTTCCAAATAGAAATACAAATTTCATACCACATAATAAAAGCATACAAAATTCAACCATTTTGTGTAGGAGACTCCAATATTTGATCGAGAGAGAGAGATATCCAAAAGTATATAGTGGCATTGGTTAATATTGGCTTGGAAGCAATTGGTGTTCAATTTTTATTTTGTCATTTGTGACTAGGGTTCCTCAAAATTATCATTTGGGGGTTTATAAATGGGTTCTATATGATACATCATACACTATAGTGTTGACTTTAGATAATGCATTAATATATGCCACATATGTATATATACACATACGTAAACCAAGTCAACACATACTCTTCCTCTCTTTTAATGTTTTGTTCAATCTGGTAAATCTAGAAAATACAATTTCAAGATTCACACTGCATTTTGCTAAATAATGCATGTATATACATGTATATTAAACATTATGACATGAACAAAGTCACCATTAGGTTGTATTCCATTGAAATTCTCTAAACTTATAGAGTTTCATATTTCATAAATCATTGATGTCTGTATGAATGTGTAGATGGTCAATATTAGGGATACAAATAAGATGATATTTGTTAGTTTAGAAACTAATCCATATGTATATCCTTAATGTCCTAATTTCATTTCGTCTGCCCATTAATATTTTCAAAAATTAAGGCAGTCCTAAGTAAATGTACATATTGCCTTCTTACTTATATTACATACATTTTACATGTATGGATCATATTACTAATTGACTAGTGATCGACTTAAGCAACTGCATTTTACCATTCCCATTCGTATTTCAATACATGCACTAGATTGAGTTTTTTGCATTTCCTAGTATTTGAGTTATCATGTAACCTATATACAGTAGATTATTGGCTTCTTATAGAAATTCTAATTAATTAATATTACAAATGATAGGATCAATTGGAAAATCTTTCTAACAATCAGCAAGGTGGAGTTTCTTACACGATCATCATCTCGGCCTATTGACTGGATTCATTCAATCAAGAAGGGGGCATCCCTTATGAACAACAAGGCGAGATGGACCTGTAGATCCACACAACCACCATGACAATTACTCGAATTGGAATGGATCTACCAGGTTCACGTTCCTTTTTGTAGGCACCGGTCAAGGCCCTGCACTAGTACAAAACATAAATTAGTCCACAGTTGGCCAATTAGACCAATGGTTATTTCGGATTGCAAAGTCCAGATCCTATTTGTATTATATTAGTCCACGGTTATACATCTCCAGTCCTACTCACATCTAATTATCCTCCGGCCTCGCGCGGTTTCTATTCTCCATCCCTGGCTCGCGGTTTTCTGTTTTCCCTGGCTGGCGCACAATGAACTTGCGAGGAGGATCAAGAAAACTGCCGTCTGCAGATTGTGCGGATGATCCGGTGATTCCTTTGGTTTGTCCTCTACTTCGAGGTTCGCTTCTACCCAATCGATTTGTCATCCTTTAGAATCACCTTTTCTTCTTCTGATTATGGCATGTAACTGGCGGTTAGAATCTCTTTTTCTTTAATTCGAAATCGTTTAGAACCTTTAAAATGGTCTTCTTTTCTCGGCCATGTGACTAACGGTTAGAAGACTCTCCTCTAATCTATGTTTGTTTGGAGACCTTAAAATATACAGCCATAGCAGCGGCTCAGCCGTTTGTAGTTATATGGACATGCTGTTGTTGTTGCTCCTGTTCTCTACAATTTAACTGACAATATAAGTGAGTTTATATGCCTCGGCCATGTGAACGGGAGCAGGGGCAGCACAATTTTCATTTTATTTTTGATTCTCTTACTCGCGAGAGGTGTGGTTCCTCTTAACTCTCTATCAAGAAACAAACAGCCAAACCAGGCAACTTCTTTCTTTCTCTGAACCTTTTATATATTTTAATCGAAGTCTCAGTTTGTATCCAATGACCAAATCAGTTCTTTTTGGGGTTTGCTATATAGACCAGAAACTGGATAAAAAATGAGACTTTTTTTGGCATTATGTATGAATGACAACAAAATGGAAGAGGAAAATACCTACTTTCACCATCTATTTTGTTGTTATGCATGCATAATGTCAAAAAGGATTCCATTTCTTATCTAATTTTCTGTTTTATGTATCATTTCTCGTCCCTTTTATACCTTCGTTCGTTTGTACCCAACAACGTAACCAGTTCTTTCTGACATTTGTCGGTCTATACCCAGCACCGAAAGCAATTCCTTATGACCTTTGTCTGTTTGCACCTGACGCCATAATCAGTTTCTATTTGTTATTATCCATCTGTACCATGTGTCATTTTCAGTCTCATTTCTGACTATTAGTTAAAAAAACCATACTCTTTACATCAAAGTAGAAGACAAAAGGACAACAAACTGCGCCGCTAGCCTTTCTAAATGGTAAAATAATAGTATTTCATTTGAATATTCTCTTTATTTACGCGACGCCTATGTGGATCATGTAACAACTATTTTTTTAGTCTTGCTCTTCACGACAGTCGTGTTTGAAAAGTATGACTCCTCTCTTGGTCTCTAAATATCTTACACTTTGAATCATATAATATATAATGATGACCATTATTATTGTGCAGGGATTAACAAATGACGCACCATTGAAGTAGATCATGATTATACTTTTTTGTTCAATGTGATTGTTGTAGTGTTCGTTTATGTGCATTAGTGTGTAAGTTTGATAAATTAGTATTGATGTTTACTATGATAGGAGGAAAGTGTATTGAGTAAAACTAAGCAGTTGGAAAATAGAGTTGTGCTTGGGGTATATTTAAGAAAGACCATTGAATAGGAACACGTCTGCAGTGTGTGCTTCATCTTGCTATGGGTGATCTGACTTTTTCTTCTTCTAATATGCAACTAATGCCAACTACAATAAAAAAAATTACAATCTCCATTGATTAATTTCTACTTTAATGTGCTAATTTATCGATCATAGTTATGTACAATTTTGATGTATGAAAATGTATGATTTTATTAAATTTTAGGTACACATTATCAATATATTTAATCATTTTGTTGTACTTGTGATTTGATATTTCTATATATATTTTTAGTATTGTGCAAAATTTTATTAAAGAGTTAGATACAAACATTATTAAGATCTCTTTGTTATTTATTTGACCAGATTTAATTTCTTGATCAACACATGATCATAGGAACTTATGCTTCCTAATTTTTATGCTTTAAACATTTATTTAAATTTGTATTTAGATTTAATGTTTGACAATTATTCTTGTGTTTTTTCACACGACAAATTTAAAATGCAACAACAAAATAATAAGTGATATACTTTTACATATCTAAAATAATAAAACCCTCTCTACCACTAAAAAATATTATCATATGTCACTATGTCATGTTTTGCTTAAATGAAAAATGTAAATGTTTAAAAATTATAAGAAGTTTATTTATTCAGAATGAAAAAATAATTATGACAATAAAAATATATTTCTTCCTAAAATTTGTTATTCTTTTCTGTGTTTGGATTTGACAATGGACAATCAATTTTTTCTGAATTAAAGTTGGATGTATAAATCAAAGGCATGATTTGAACATAATCGAGATAATGATTTTATTAGGGGGATAAAATATTTTCTACAATTTGCATCAAGTAATGTTAAATAGATAAAGATGCTCTTCCCTTGTATGAAATGTGAGAGTAAGTTCCACAAAGACCACAATACTATTACAGAGCATTTAGTTCTCTATGGTTTTTTTCCTCGTTACACACATTGCCTTTATTGATACAAATATATAAGATGAAGAAATTTTAGTCGAAAGTGTGTCAGATGACGAAACTGAATTTTTTTTGAGATCAGACCTAGATCCTAAAATGAATCAAGTAAATGAGAACTTTATAACTGAGTTTACTAATAAAAGAAAATGTAGTTAATTTAAGGTAAGAATTATCCTTATTTCTAATACATTTTGATCGTATGTATCTTCTTTCATATTACACAAGTATATTATCTCAGTGTGTCTTTTGTATCCTATAGAAAAATGTCTCCTAAGTGTATCTCTGTGAATACTATCATCAACAAAATTGACCCAATAAGCAAGGCTTCCACCAAAGAAATAGGTGTTTCGTTAGGTAATTGTTATAAATAAAATGACTTCTCCTACTAGATCAATAGGGTTGATGTATTCTTTATTTTTAAAATATGACGTCTGGTGAATCGTCAAAGCCAAGTTAATTATCAAAAATAAATTTTAGACCTAGAACACACCTTGCAACATATGAAACATACTTATTTAGAGTTAAGATTACATTTTGTAAGAAGTATGTTATATCAAAGTATGTTCATTTTTTATTTTATGAAATGTAGGGAATGGCAAGACACAAGTGAATGCCTCGATAGAATTTGCTAGACAGGGGTAAGATATACCATGAAGTGGAGGTAATTATTATAAATAAAATGACTTTTCCTACCAGATGAATAGAGATAATGTGTTCTTTATTTCTAAAATGTGATATCCAGTGAATTGTCAAGGACAAGTTAATTCTTAAAAGAAAAATACAGACCTAGAGAAAACCTTGCAATATCTGAAAGGTACTTAGTTAGAGTAAAAATTGCATTCTCAAGAAGTATGTTATATCAATGTATGTTCATTTTCATTATATGAAATGCAAGGAATGGCAAGACACAAGTGAATGTATCGATAGAATTCACAAGACATTGGCAAGATAGACCATCAAGTGGAGGCAAATGTTGAAATAATTTTTCCTACTAGATGAATAGAGATGATGTATTCTTTATTTCTCAAATGTGATATCTAATGAATCATCAAGACCAAGTTAATTCTCAAAAGCAAACTTTTTCAAAAAAATTGGCGATTCATTCATCCCATCATCGGGGTTCAAACTCATGACCTCTCAATCTTACATCATCACTTTTACCACTAGGATGCCACTTCATTAGCATGAATGCAATATTCAGACCTAGAGTTTACTTAAAAGTTTACTTACTTGAAAGTTTACTTACTTTAGTTATGTCAACTTTAGGAAATGAACATGGGCAAGTGTCTATGTCAACTCAAGTTATAAGGATTGAGTATATTAGACATCACAAGGGAGGTAAAAACATATTGATAATGCTATAGTCGTTATCAAATAATTCATATTAGATGTCTATTTGTTTACATTATATGAATCCTAGTGAATGAAAAGAGAAAAGTGTGTACCTCAACTCCAGTTATAAAGAATGAGCATATTAGACGTCACAAGAGAGGTATAAAACATATCAAGAGTATTATGATTATTATCAAATAATTAATATTGATGTTTATTTACTCACGATATATAAATTCTAGTGAATGAAAAGAGAAAAAGTGTACCTCAACTCAAGCAGGGAATTGGCATGGATAGAAAGAAAATGAAAGGTACAATATAAGTAAAAAATAATATTTCTTATCAAACAATTTATTTGGATGTTTGTTTACTTTTATTATGTCAACTCTAGGAAATGAGCATATGCAAATGCGTACCCCAACTCCTATATAGGGAATGAACATAGTATACATCACAAGGGAGGTATAAAACTTATCAATAATGCGATATTTTTTTATCAAATAATTCACATTGATGTTTATTTTGTTACACTATATGAATTGTAGTGAATGAAATGAGAAATGTGCGTACATCAACTTCAACAGGGAATGAGCATTGTAGAAAGCAAATGGGAGGTACAATATTAGTGAAAAAACAATATTTCTTATCATACAAATTATTTGGATTTTTATTTACTTTCATTATGTCAACTCTAGGAAATGAACCACATGCAAATGCATACCTCAAATCCTGTTACAGGTAATGAGCATATTAGACAACACATTGGAGGTACAATATTTGTTAGCAAATAATTTATGTTGATGTTTATTTAGTTTTACTATGTCAATTTTAGGAAACAAGAACAGGTGAGTGTGTACCACAACTCTAGGAATGACAATGGTAGACACTGCATGGGAGGTATAATATTTGCAATAAAGTTATATTTGTTATCAAATAATTGATGTTGATGTTTATTTACTTTTACTTTATCAATTTTGGGAAACTAGCAGAGGCATGTGCGTACCACAACTCTAGGGAAATGATAATGGTAGATAAAACATGAGAGGTACAAAATTTGTGATAAAGTTATAGTTGTTATCAAATAATTTGATGTTGATCTTTATTCACTTTTAATAATCAAATTTAGAAAATGAGCAGAGGCACATGCATATCATGACTCTAGGAAATGACAATGGTAGACAACATATGGGAGGTACAATATTTGTGATAAAGTTATATTGATGTTCATGTTTATTTACTTTTATTATGTTGTGTATATGCTTCCTTATTTTTCTATTATAGTAGGAGTGAATGATCAAAGCCTAGAATGTCCTTCACAATATGAGTTTATGCAAATTTAATAGAACCAATTAAGCACAATGACACACATATTTTTATTTTTCATT
This sequence comes from Alisma plantago-aquatica, assembly GCA_963693085.1. Lineage (NCBI taxonomy): Eukaryota > Viridiplantae > Streptophyta > Magnoliopsida > Alismatales > Alismataceae > Alisma > Alisma plantago-aquatica. The sequence goes on from OY856411.1 coordinate 813,076,958, forward strand.
AATATATTTCATTATTAAAATAAAAGATAAAATATATTTCTAAATATTTTTAATGATATCATGCCACGTGTTAAAAAGGGAAGGACAAGGGTAGTATTAGTTTAAAATCAGTGTACCCTATACCCATTCAGAAGAATAAATGAATGGTTCTCTAGGATGGTCGAGTTGCTGGATCAGGGAGACTTTTTAGTAATTCAACTCATAATTCATGTTATTTCTTATAATTAAAGAGTGGAGAGAAGATCATGAATCAATAATTGAAGGAGTAAGTATACATGTTATAATAAGTGTTCTACTCTTAGTATGCTATTATATTTTATTTTTATCCTACTAAAATGGTGAAACACCTTCAATCTTATTTGTTACGTATATATTATATCTTATCGATGCAGCGTGAATTTGAATTTTTTAATATGGATGACATCAAAATGACTTCTTATGATGAAGCTACTACTTTTGTCCAAAAGACGATCAATCAACAATTGTGGGATTTTCATAAGGATCTAAAATGGAGGTGAAATCCTAATATTCTAATTCTAAACAAATAAAAACTATAGATGATCGAGATGTATAAGAAAATTGGGTACCATTTATAGACCTTTGGAGTAGTCAATCAAAATAGGAAAAGTCTAAAAAATAATGTGCATTGTCTTAATATGTTTTACTATTCATACTTATATCCAATTTTGAAATCCACTTGATCATTGAGTAGCAAGAAGCAATCATTAACAAATGAAATTGAAGTATTTTACAAGCTATACACACAATTGGACCAATACCTTTTGCTAAAAAGTATTAGAATGAGGTAAAATTTCTAGTAAATTTAGAATTGTTAAAATAACTTATACTTTTTGATATGTTAGATATGTAAATATTTTTGGAGAAAAATGGTGGAAAAGCCACACTCCTGCAAACTTGGGTTGATGGTCATAAATGGAATGGGGAATATATAGATGAAAAAATAGGAGTGATTTGTGTAAATCTTTATATCATCATCTATATTCTACTAAAGTAAGAAAAATAACTTGATATATGAATTTACCTTATAGGAAAAGGTAATCGAAAGGTGTATAGAATTGATACTAGAGAATACAAATGATCCATTAAAGTTTGATCCTATTGTGGACTATGTTGGTACTGGAGAATACAAATGATCCATTGAAGTTTGATCATGTTGTGGACTATGTGTATGGGTCTCATCATGGAGGATATGATAGAGGAATAAGTGTAGGTATTACTAGAAGAAATTTAAAGAAGACGAAACGAGTAGAAAATTCAAATAGGAGTGTGAAAAAAGCTTGGGAATCCCAGTTGCAAGAGGAGTACCTGATCAAATAACAACATTGTCATATTAAAGAAAAAGAACATGAAATTGAGGATTTACATGCTAGGTTGTCACATGTATTGTTTAAAATTTTAAACTAATGTTAGTTATACATAATATTTAGAATTTTTAGAATGAAAATTCATTTTACATGTGTATTGCAGGATAAGACAACAACTCTTGAATCTAGTTTTGAAGATGCATTAGAATCTTCAATTGCTATCTATCTTATATTTCTATAGTTATGTATCATCTCTTGAATAATATCTTAAAGTTGTTTTTTCGTCACTAATTACAGGATGGAAAAATTATTGATTCTCCTCATTTGGGTAAGATTTACTTTTTCTTTTAGCATAACAAGTAATTTTTTGTTTAGTTAATGTATTACTAGTGTATTTTGTCTTGTCTTATTGTTAGATACTAAATGAAATGTCACAATAAGGCATGCACGCTTCTATGTGTCATTAAATTAATATATATACATACATCATTGAATTTCTTTTATGTGATAAACTATGTGTGTATTATATTTCTTTGTTATGGAACAATAACATGCATACAAACTATGACATGATTCTTATAATTATAAAAATATCATGAAGTTGTCTATACAAAAAAATGTTTAAAAATACATTTTTTGTCGTGTATCTTTGACTTGAATATTTTGTTCTTATAGGAATACGAGTAGCATGCAGCATATTTGGGAAGGAAGTAACATTTTAGGAGACAAGACCTGAAAGAGACTAAAATATCATTCAATATTGATGTAGTTAATGCTACTATGATACCATGTCGTTAGATTTTTAAAACACGACATGTTGTAATGTTTATGTTCAGAATTTAATGGAAAAGCTATGACATTTTTACAATTTCTAGAGGCGTGTTTAAGACAAATAGAGCTATCATGTTTTTATTTGTTTCAAACATGTGAAAATAGTTTATGGAATCTATTTATTATCGAGCCCAGTAGTAGTATGATCCCCACAAATATGAATAGATTTTGAATGAAGTATTATGTCTTTTGGATCGTGTTCACATAAAAAAATTACATTTAGAATTTGTTGTGATTATTAAATATATATGAGTGTAACATCTAATATGAGTACTTCATGAATAAATATGACAGTTTATCAGGTTCCCTTTTATGTGATATCATATTTTAAATGAGGTTGCATATTAATTATTCAAATTGGATTAAAATATTTATTCTATAAACAATAAAATTAAAATATAACAGTAAAGTTGTCCATGGTTTTCACAGTCGAATGTAAGGTTTCAAAATTAAAAAATAACAATATTTCATGATTTTCACAATAGATTGTAAATTCTAATTAAATTATAAAAAAAAGTAATAGTTCATGGATATCATAGTGGATTGTATTATTTTTAATAGAGGTAAAGAAATAAAAATAGTCAATGATTTTCTACCACTCCATTAGTTTAACCGTAGACTATGGGGAATAATCTACTGATACCTAATCTATAATAATAGTCCACGGTAATTTTATACCCCACAAATTAAAACCATATATTATGAAGCATAGTTCACATTAATGTTTCTAGATTATGAACCTTTTTCCTCTAGTGTTGGATTGGGTTCTCCAAATATAAGCACAATGCATGAGGTCACAACCTATAGATAGTTGGCCATAACTTCACACGTTGCTAGGGTACTCAGGGATTTCATTGTGAGACTGTAATGATGTCATCCCTAGTGGGATAGACTTTCAAGAACGGAGGGTCAGGAGTAGAAGGGGCGGCAACTTTGTGTAGTGTCAAGATGTTTGTAGGTCTGAAGATGGAGTTCATGAGGATCACGGAAGATGAAAGACCATTGTGGTGGAGAGATTGGGAGGTATCGAGTGTGTTATGGAAGAAAGTTGGAGATGCCCAGACTGTTATCCACATATCAACAGTCTATAGATCCTGGTGGTGTCTACTAGATGGATGAGGGATGACGTTGAGGGCATGGATGAGAGTTTGAAGTTGTCATTGAGTTATCTTATGGTTGGGTGCAGATCTGTTGCGACTTATGCTTGAAAAAATTGAGTTGTATAATGAAGCATGGATGGCAGTTTATGCAGGTGGAGTTGTAGGTTGTCGTGGGGTTATCTTATGGTTGAGTCCAGATTTGTTGTGACGTATGCTTCAGAAAATTGAGTTGTACAGGGAAATATGGATGACCATTTGTGCAGGTAGAGTTGCAGGTGTGTGGGTCTGTCGATGTTTCCCTATGAGTTTCATGGCTGGAGATTGGTGGCATTGGGTCTAAGTTGCATACCGACAGTTGCTGACGATGAGGATGAAGTTGGGAATTTATAGGAGTGCAGGTGAAGATGGGCTTTTGAGGAAAGAAAGATGAGGTGGATGGGAGGAGGGGAGGAAGAGAAGGAAAGGATTATGATTGTCATCGTTCTTCTGTAATGACGGTCATCAAAGATGGCCGATCTTGGGGTTGGGTTATGTGGAAGGAGACGAGGCTTTAAGGGTCTAGGAATGGTAGAGGGATGACCATTTGGGGTATTGGTAAGATGGCTCAGGATCAGAAACGAAAGGGGGGGCGACCCTATAATCTAACATTATTAGATGAAAAAGAAAGAATGTCTCGATTTCAACATTTCTCTATGATCTGGGGTTGCTGGTACCAATTTTTAGGAGCTTGAAGATTGTGTGCTACTGGCGAAGAAGGGCATGGTTGAATGGTCTCAAGATTAACAATTTTTTTGTTGTTTCTTATTGGAAATTGATGTGGCATGGCCTAGACACCTAGAAGGTGATTATTGTTGATCAATATCCATTTCAGGATCAACAGTTTTGGGAGGAACAACTCTTCCTGATCTAATCTAACCACCGATGCTATGTTGATACGGCTAATAAACATGATATTCGATATTCATGTACTCGATACTAGTAATCACATTTACCTCTACATTTTATATCTATAAAAAATTCTTGCCATAGTCAGTCACCCACCCGCTGGCCAGAGTATGGGAAAAGTGAGTTTTAATGCATCCCAGAGATATTCTACATGCAGCTGAACTTTTGTATATTTTTGTCAACCAAACTCATGTTCCTTTTTTATTTTTCTTTTGAAAAATAGAATAAAAGGGAGAGGACGAGAGAGAAGCATAATTTGTCTTTTTGTCTAAAACTAAAGAAGAATACAAGCTCACATGCTTTGACAGTGAGGTGGGAAAGGAGAATGTACATAAAAAAAGCAAACTTTACAAATGTAAAAGCTATCAAAAACTATCATATTCAGAACTCCACTCAAAAAGACATCTTCAAAATTAGGATCAAAACAGTATAACTGTCAGACAAAATTCATAGGAACAAGAAGAAAGAAGAATGTATCTATAACTATGCAAACCATTGAACCAGAGAGATCCATTAAGGGAGAATTGTCAAACGGATACTAGGCAACATTTGCTATTAAACAAAAACAATCTTCCAAGAGGAATCTATGGAAGTACACAACTTGAACTAGTCATCCAAGAAGACCAATAGAAGTTTAGGAAAAATCTCTAGAATTTCCAAAAGAAAACTTCCTCTATTTTCATGGATTGAGACCAAAGAAGAAAAATCTGAGACTGTACAAAACACACTAAACTTGTAAAGAGCAACTCATAAACATGATAATAAAAAAAAAGAGATTCAACATTAGCTTTGATAGCACCCCATACTACCATATGATTTCTTTCTTTACCCTCAAGTTTCTTTCCCTCCAAATGTTATAATAAGCACACATAACAAGAATCTTGCTATTATTCTCTTTAACTTGAACAATATCAGACCAAGAGGAAGGAAAATAAATCTCCTCAATTAATTCCCTAAATTTACCCCAAGCAGAATTAGTGAAGGGGCATGAGAAAAAATGTGATTGGTATCCTCATAATCAAGCATATACCAAAAACACCTAGAGGGAGTTTGTATACGTCTCCTTCTTGCACATTTGAAGTTTATGTCATTTGGATCTTTAATATCCCAAATTCATTCAAAAATCAATTGCATAGGAGAATGACTTCTAATACAATTCCAAACGACTTTGATCTTGGGAGTTGCTTGTTCATAGAATTTAATAGAGTCTTCACAACAGCTAGGATGTGGACCAAAAAGAAAAAAATCAAAAAAATTCTTCTTATTTATTGAGTTAGGCACATTTCAAGTATCATTCGTAATAATTGAACTCAAATTGTAGTTTGAAGGGTATCCTAATTCGATGATAACATCCTCACCAAGGTTATCCTTGAGAAAAGTTTTATTAGTTAACCAAGGATCCCACCAGGTTCTGATTCTACTTCCATCTCCTATCTTGAAAGAGGTGTGATTAAGCAAGACCTTTCTATGATTGAGGATCTTAGTAAACATCCATGACATATTTGAACTAGAAGACACATTCCAAATAGAAGCCTTGGTTAAGTATTTTTCATTTATCTACTTGACCTAGAGGGAGTCTTTTTTGTTTGCAACATCTCAAGAATTCAAAAGCAAACAAGCTATATATATATATCTTCTACACTTCTGACATTGAGACCATCATCCTTTTCTTGGTTATTTGACCTTTGACCACTTCACAAGATGGAGATTATTTTTATCTTGACTTTTGCTCCATAGAAAATCTCAGCATATTTTATCATTGTCCTCCATCACATACTTTTGTAAAGGAATGGAAAAGAATCAATGCAGATGAAGAGTCCTAAGAGTAGACTGAATCAACTCTAGTCTACCTACCATAGATAGACACGTAGATTTCCAACATTTCAATGTAGCTTTCAATTTATTAATCAAAGGAGAACAAGCTGATATATTAACTTCTCAATAACTAATGGGACACCAAGATATTTAGAAGGTATCTTAGAAATATTGAAATTTAGAACTTTGTTAATCTCTTCAGAAGAAGGTTCCTTGCTAAAGACAACCTCACATTTAGAAGGACTCATCTTGAGACCAGATAAGTTATCGAAGAAGTCCAGGATTTTCAGAATATTATAAGCATTATCCACATTAGCTTCAAGGAAAATCATTAGGTCATCTACTAAAACCACGTGAGAAATAACAAAATTCTTGGAAGACTTAAGAGGTTGAATAATATTATCATGAACAGCTTGGTCCATTATAATAGAAAAAGCTTGCAACAGAACAACAAAAAGATAAGGCACTACAAGGTCTCCCTGCCTTATACCATTATATGGTTTAAAGGAGTTAGTAAGCTCTTCATTAACCAACACCTAATAAGAAGTGAAATTGAAGATCTCAAAAATTTGCTTAATGTAGATTGAAGGAAAGCCCACTTTGTGCAAGACAGAAAAAATGTCCAATTGACAGAATCATCAGCCTTCATAATATTGATCTTTAGACACATTTTTCCCAAAATAAGATCTATTGAAGTCATGCAAGATATCATTTGATAAAACGATCGAATCCTTGATTTTTTTCCTTTTATAAAGCCATTTCGGTTGAAGCAAATGATAGAGGGAAGGATTGGTTGGAGTCTGCTAGTGTGAATTCTTGAGATGATCTTGTAAACTACATTATAGAGGGTGATAGGTCACTAGTTTTTGATATCAGAAGAATCCTGACCTTTTGGGATAAGGGTAATGTAGGTGTTGTTTGCCTCTTTCCTAAGCTTCCCTTTTGATAAGAAGTCCATAAAAACACAGGAGATATCAGTCTCTATGATAGACCAAAATTTATAAATGAAAAAGTAATTAAAGCCATTACATCTTGATGCTTTATCCCGATTGAGGCCAACAACAACATCATCAATATTTTTTTTGATTTACTTTGCCAATCAAGGAAATCTTTTACTCATAGGAAACCATCGATCTAGACCATTTAAATGAATCGATTTCAGAATAAGAGAACCCATTATTAATGAGATTGAGATAGAAATTAGAAATGTACACTTCCACAACAAAAGGATCATACTCCATATTACCGTTGATAGATATACTTCTGATGAGATTTTTTTGATGTCTCATTTGCAAAAAAGAGTAAAAGAATTTCAAATTCCTATCACCTTCTTTTAACCATTGTATTCTAAATTTTTGTCTTGACAAACTTTCTTCAATGTTCTCAGCCTTATACAAATCTTTCTTGAGAAATTGTGCAATATTTTCAAGACTAGAATCTAGTGGATTGTGATCAGCCTCTGATTGAGCTTTTAGGGCTTTATACTTCAAAGTTTTGATTTCATTCATTCACATTACCAAACTGTGTTTGGTTCCACCTTTTTAGTTTGTCTCGTAATAACTAAAATTTCCTATAAACTTTGAACATAGAAAAACCTTTGACATTAAGCCCCATAATCATTGACCAGAACAAAAAGATACTCATTATATGACCAAGCATTAATAAAATGAATAGGAGATTTTATGCATCTCGGAGCTTCAATAGTAACCTCAAGCTTCCTATGATTAGGGGTGAGTAGAATTCAGTTAATAACTGATTAACTGAATGGCTAAATCCAAATGCTTAATTTTTTAGACAAGTTGGTTATTTCAATTATTTTGGTTAATTTATTTCGGTTAATTGGTTAAATGGTTAATTTTTAGTTAAAAATATTTTGTGTTTGGTTAACTAAATTAATTGAATAGTCATAATTGGTTCAAAAAGAAATATCTTGCTCATATATACCTATATCATTTTATTTTTATTTCAAAAAATTGTCCCATTTATAAACGAGTCAAATTTTATGAAGTATATATCACTATGTTTATATTTAATATTACTATAATATAACAATTGTTCAAAATTTTATGATTATTTTCATACAATAGTATTACAAGAGTGTTGGCTGGCTAACTAAATTAACCGATGAAATTAACCATTAACCGATTAACAATAATCAAACTAATTGAAACTAATTCGGTTAGGTTAACATTTAAATTCTTAAACCACAAATTAACTATTTGACTAAACCAAATTAACCATAACTGATCGAATTAACTGGATGCTCACTCCTACCTATGATCACTGACTGTGTTTGAGACCATTTCCCCAAAAACAATTCCAAAGGAAGATAAGAAACTAGCATTAAATAAGGCTCTATCAATCTTAGAGTTGATAAAATATTCTCTACCTTGATAGTTGTCCCAAGAGAAAAAGGGCCTTTACGCTCCATTTCAAAAAAGAACATTGTTAAGGTGAAAGGAATTGAAATTGTACATAGATTTCCTAGAAGGGGGAAGCTTACACAGTCTTTCATTATCTTTTCTTACTATAATAAAATCTTCGAGAATATTCCAAGGTTTCTCATGCTATTGACATGAAAAAGAGAATCCCAAAGTCTTACTTTGTCATAATCGTCATTATAACCATAGACATCAGAGATGAGGAAATTTTGATCATCAATGGTGAACTCTAGAAGAATGTGTTGGTCCATTCCAAGAAGTTTAACTACAATTCAATTCATTAGCTTTCTAGAGAACGAAAATTCTCCCAAGAGCATGGAATTGATATTAGGAGTAAAGTTGAACTCAGAAAAGAACTTGGAGAAAATAGTTGAGATTTTCTTCCTCCTAACCTTGGTTTCAAAAAGAATGAAAACATGACCGTCAGATCTTCTAATTTCCTCCTCAGCAAGAATTCCAATTTAAACATCACACTTTAGGCTAAGAAAGAGAAAATCAAGGGAGTCAGAAGGAAACAATCAGTAGCATATGCACATGAACAATAATAAAACCATACCACATATGTTCACCATTCAACATATAATTACAACATGAATTGTTACAACATCTGATATTACATATTGAACAACAAACTCTACATATACATGTACTACTACTAAACTACATGATCTTAAGACAAAAGGTCCACTTGTACATCAGCTCACCACACAACTCTCAACTATCCTGGATCTTCAATAGCATAACCACAACCTAAATAAAAGATTACATGTGGTACTGGTCAACATAATATTCAAGAATATTGTACTGAGTACGCCTACATGTCTTTTATATACCTCTCATCATATCTTGGCAATAAGATAAAACTAATACTTGGCAATAACAGAAGAAATATAAGAAAATCATATACTTGCTCAAAGAATTTCATTAACCAAAGAGAACACATATTTTAAGCACATTTCCATTATATCATCTATGCATTGACTGCCGAAGGTTGAATGCATTAAGGCCTTATGATCGACTACCAAAGAGTTGGATCATTTCATAATGTGATCAGACTACCAAAGACTTGGATCACTTTCAAGTACTTGACTACCAAAGAGTTGAAGTACTTTATTATCAGCACTTGACTACCAAAGAGTTGAAGTGCTTAGATATAATGGAACAAATATATTATGTTTCATGTGTTCATATCAATAAGTATGGAAAATTCAAGCAACATATCATACAAGAGAAATAATTACATCCAATACCATATGCCAAGTATTTTACTACACATATAACACAAGCATATTGTATAATAAGCAAAGTATGAGGTAATGGTCTACCTTCCAAAGAGACATCCTAATCACATATTCCTCATGTCATATATATCCTGGTCAACCCTAATCAAGACAAGATCATATACTATTATCAGGTTCTCATCATCTTACATCTCATCTTAACCCTAATTGTGTTCATTAGAGTTTCTCTTAGTTCATTAGGATATGTGTATCATTACTTGTATTCTTATCTTATGATTATCTCACTGATGCCATTTTCCAAATTACATCTCATTATCAAAGTTCATCATCTGAACATTAGGTTCCATATCCTTTTTGTGCACATATTAACCCTAGGTTACATCATTAACCTAGATTAGGGTTTTACAACATGTATTAAGATTCATCTTCATATAACAAGGATTTTGTTTATCATTATGATCTCATAATTAAAATTGAGGTTCCATATACGGATCTGAGCTTACTCTATGGATTTCATCATATATTGAGCATGTAAGTATTTATTGCATTATCTTTAGTGTTATTACCCTTAATTAGTCATATTAATCAAATTAATAGTTTTTGTGTATCAAAATGACCATAAATAACATCATATGCATTCTAAACATGATTATGGACTTATTGGTATTTTTCCATAATTTTATATCATCATTTGATATTTATTATCCATGATC